>OZ005704.1:5396334-5945176 GCA_963930775.1 Cliona cf. orientalis
GTCAACATGGAGGTGACTCTCTTTCTGCTAAGCATAGTACCATGCTTGACACTTGTTGTGGGACAGATACCAGTAGCTCCTATGGATGTCTTACCCACATGTCGTACAAATTTTAATTTTCGTGGAGCCCATGACTGGATTCCCTACGTGAACGATACTTCTGATGGAGTACGTGGTCAAGTCAAGTGGCAAGTTCTTCTTGATCAGTATGACTATGAAAACTTATTAGGATCAGGCTTATTCCCTCCTTCACCCTGGGAGGCTCGAGATATTGATGGAGATACTATACAGGTACATACATGTATGTATAGCATATGCATGGTAATACTATTAAAGATATAAAATTATTATAACAGTTACACACGGGCCATACAGAAATAGAATAATGTGCCTGCTTTATATTATACGTACAAGATTCTATACATCCCTACACTTGCTTTTCTCATACACTTCTGATTCAATATGCAAAGCGTCGCTATATTATTTTGATATTGATCCATGGATACACTATTGATTTCCATTCCTGCATGCATGTATGTGCCCCATACTGTATAGCCGGAAATATTGGCAGGAATTAAATTTGGCAGTTGAGCCCAAAATCGCTATTATAAGAATATTGGCGGATTTAAATTTGGCAGTTCGGTACGGGATTGCCACACGTACATATGCAAGTAGGAAATTTTGGCGGATTTTAATTGGCGGTTGTAATATAGACCGCCAAACCGCCAAATTTTCCGGCTATACTGTATATACCGTATAGCACTTAAATTTCGTGGGACTTAATTTTCGCTGTTTTCGTGGATACAGCGGCTTCCGCGAAAATTATTCAACGAAAATTTCCAATGCCCACGAGCGTACGCCCATACCAGGCCGGAACTTCGAAATTTATTCAACGAAAACTTTGTAGAGAGCTATCCGCGAAATTTAAGTTCCGCGAAATCAAGGCGCTATACGGTAATATGTGTGTGCACGGCTACTCAAAAAGCAAGCGTAGGGATAGTGGATGTGATATGTTATCCCTATGAATCTTATTTGTGTATTTTTTGGCACTGCCTTCCTACTTCATCCTTCAATTTATTCAATTGTTTTTTATACTTGTTACTATTCTTGTTTTAGTGCCCTCAGGGCCTGGTAGTTCACGATTGTCATTAATTTTCATCAATGCCACCTAGCTAACTAATCACATGGGGACAGAGGCTGGGCATGAGACTATACATGCCGGTATATACATGTATGCCATGGCGACCGGTTTGCCTATTCATTGTTTAATATTAAAAATTTAATGCATAGAATTAGCTACAATTTCAAAAATTTTCTGGACTTAGCTACATCCAACCATGCTCCAGCAATAATAAAATATTATTATAGGGAAGCAAGTACACCACTAATTCAGCATGTTTGTGTGATCTTAACCTTTGAGTCAGGCAGCTTTGGTACATGTACCATACAAACACACCGTGAGTTTAGTCTCGCGCAGCCAATACTCCTGTAAGCACAAATCCCAGGCAGTCTTTTGATAGCTATATAGCTAGGACGTCTTCTTTTGCATCACACACTATTGAACATGCATCAATGGGGTTCTCGAGACAGCTCAGGTAACCAGTGTCTAGATTTGACCTGCGAATGAAGCCACACCCCTCATTATCTCGATGAAAATATTGTTATGAAATTAACTCGAATTACAGTACATAACTAGAGCTCTCTCGAGCACAAAACCCTCGGCGCGCTGCATGGCATTAGCTAAATGCTTCAACAGTTGCATGCAGAAAGGAGGTAGCTAAAGGGCTGGGGCCGGGGCAAGACAGGGATGAGGCTATTAAATGATGTTATACTTGCCCAGCAGTGTTATTCAAGGTGCAACGGCCCATAGCAGCAAACATGTACAACCCTAGTGTGTTGTATCGAACTCCACACTGTGGTGTAGTCGTGTGCGGAGATTGAAGGGTGTGGCTTGCGAGACTAACTGTGGTGTAGAGATCAACTCAACTTCCCTCACTGTAGCCTAACCAACAATTCTTGGGAACTTAGCTAGAAGACTGAAGTACACTGAGCAATATGGCATGTCCAATATTTAATATTGCAACTCACTTGCCAGGTTCAAGCACTGTAATCCCATGCATGCATACAAGCCAGAGAGTCAAAGGATGCCATAAGAATACAGGAAGCTTAGCGTGGGATGACAGTGGTTTCTTTTCAACTCTAAGGCTTAGCCTTAGGGAGTAGGTAAAGGTCGTCGGGTGAAAAAAGGGGTCTAGACTGTATATACCAGTCAGTGGAATGAGCAGCGGGATTGATACAACTGCGCATGCGCTGAGGGTTAATAGACGTACATACCGTACGTAGCGCGGAACCTATTTATCCGTTAAGTCATGCTATCGCTAGCTCGGGCAAAGTCAAGAAGCTTAGAATCGGCAAATGACGCCAAAACTGGCGAACAAAGCGTTTTTGGAGAAATCCACACAAATCATGGGTTTGAAACGCCATAAGGAACCTTACCACACCGTAAATTGGACTCACAAACGAGGTATGTAGCAGCTAGCGTGGTAACAGACAGACAGACACACAAAACAACTATAGTAACCCTCGCGCATGCGCCGAGGGTTAATAATTATTGGTTTGGGGTGGAAGGGGGCGTGGCACTTCAGGATAGTCCCCTCCTCCAAACCATTAATCAGGGTTTTAGGTGCAACATGGTATACTCTTTGCCGTTAATTTAGCGGAATGCTATTTAAATGTACATGTATTATCATAGCATCCAAATAGTACCGTAGAATCCCGCGATTACGCCCCCCCCTCGCGCATAAGCCCCCCCTCCATTTTTAGCTCAAGTTCCTGCATAGGTACTTTTGTCTCGCGTAAAAGCCCCCCCCCTCCCTGACTGTAAAATGGAGCCCATAAATCAATAAAAACAGTAGCTACAGCTAGCAAACTAGCTATTTGTGTCATCTTATGCCTTACTTTGTCGTTTTTCTCGAGTTTTGCCCACCAAACAGCATGAGAAAGTACAGAGATCGCGCGCCCACGTGGCATTCGACGGTCGGTAATGGTCGTCACACGGAAATGTCAGGATCCCGCGTATAAGCCCCCTCCCCACTTTTGCCCAATCCTAGCATGCACAAAGGGGGGGCGTAATCGCGGGATTCTACGGTATACGTTTCCCACCTCCTCCCTCTCTCCCTCTTTTTCTCTTGCTACTCTTCTTTTGGGGAAGAAGCTGGGAGCTTTGGGGGGAAGCTTCCCCCCTGCCCCCCTCCCCAATAGATAGAAGCCTGCATCAGTGCTAGTATTGGGATTTCACTATTTTATTTTTCCTTATACAGTTTACATTGGGAAGTGGAGGTAATTGCCAGTACCAACTCAGAATTCCTACCTCAAGCTACCTAAATGAAAATTCAAACAACTGGGTGTTCACACAGTCTGTTAACCTTCTCGATGCTATAGAGATCTATGTCAATGCCACAGTCAGATTTACTGGTTGTCATCAGCGAGCATCTGAGACTCCTCCATGTCAAAATAATTATGTAACCTTGAATAGCTATAATACAAATTCTCCACAAACGGTTGGACAAAGAACTGATCCTAACAACTATCAACCTTATCTTGGTGATCCTGGAAGGTCTCGCCTGGAGCAGAATGTTGGTGATAGTGGTAGGATAATCATGACCTACGCTCGGCCCCAAAATTTCAACTTTACACATTTTGGCATCCATGACACTGGCACTATTGGCGTGTTTGAGCGCCTCTTGGTGTACTATTTAGTAGCCCAAGGATATGAAGATGGCTTGGTGGTTTGCCCCAGTGTTGCCTTGCCAGCAATGGGGAGTGGAGCAACAAACACTAAAAGCTGTACATGCAAAGCAAACTCCACTCCTACCGCTAGTCTAGTGAGGACATGTGATGAAAATGGAGTCTGTCAAGAAAGTCCGGCTTGTGAATGCAATCCTGGGTATGAGTACAACAGCACTCTAGGGATGTGTATAGGTAAGTATGATCAGCTATAACATAGTATTACATAATATCATGTGGTGGATAATTTGGGGGGTGCTAATTTCATAGAAAGTCAGAGAAAGCCCTCAGAATTTCATAATAACCGATTCACAGAATCAGGTGTACAAATGATGATATGATCAATGCACACTCTCAATTTAGCTCAGTTTCAGTTGTCACTAAACCACCTGCAAAGAAATTTGGACAAGTGTCTAACACAGGCTAGAAGAGTAATAGTCAAAGTCCCATCACTTGGATGATAGTAGCGATTATTGCTTACTACATGTAACACTAAGAACAGTTGGCCTAGCTGACACGATATTTTGGCACGCTTCTTCAATCTTACTACCTTAGTGTCCCAGGCAAGTGCCCACTCTCGGGTAGGCGCCCCCATTTCAATGGGTCACTGTAGCAACTTCAATACAAACTTGATCCCGGGTAAGCACCCAGTGCAGGCCAAAATCACAAGTTATGTGAAGCACCCATGGGCGCTTACCCGGGACACTACAGTAGTTATGTATCACTGTAGCTACAGAGGCAATTTTCATGGGTGGAAAGTTTCATGACTGCCAAGTCAACCACAATAATAACAAAATTACCGTAGAAACTGGTTGTTAAGCGAACACATGGCAACAAGAAAATATGCGCTTAACAAAAAGTATGCGCTTAATTAAAAGTGCTAAAATACGGTTGGTGGGGCGTGCGTAGAGAATGTGTCGAGGGTAGAAAGGCCTACAACGGTGGCCAAGAAGCGACCAGAGAGCGTAATTCTCGACGTTTTCTTCTCCAGCCTACTTCTAGCCTTCTTTCTGGGCTCATGTAACGGATCGCTCGTCGTTCAGCTGGCTTGCTGGGCATATGCGCCTAACAAAAAGGGGTTAAGCTCGCACAAAACTATGCACTTAATAAAAAGTATGCGCTTAACTACGAGCAGCGCTTAACAACCAGTTTCTACGGTAATTTATTAGCACCCCACTAAAGTTATCCGCCACATAATATTATTTATAGTCGATAATAATTAAACATCCATGGCTTTGAACTTTCTAGGTTGTGGTATGGGAACCTACAAGACTAGTTTGTCCAGCACAGCTCGCTGCATTCCATGTCCTGGCAACAGTATGACTATCAACAGTTCTTCCACTGTGTGTGATTGTATCCGGGGAACAGTCCGGTGTCCATCAAGGCCAGATGATGCATGCCAACTCTTCGATGATTTCTTTGCAGGTAAGGAATTGAGCTCTTATTACTACTAGTTAGTATCCTTACATGTATTCGTGTACTTTTCATCCCTACTTAATTTGGGTTTTCTATTTATCTTGCTTATCAATACAGTGGCCGAGAGGGACACTGCCGCGGCAGCCCAAGTCGTATTGGGGCCGCCTGAAAGCCGCTGTTGGCCGCCCATCAGCTGCGGCTGGCCACCTCGGTTCAGCCACGCCCACCAAAACGTTTAAAAAATGGTTATTCAGTTGCAAATGGTTAAGTGGACAATATTAGGTGTGGTCTAGATCTTGTGATTGTTGGAATTCAGCCCTCCGCATTTTTATCCAGAAATAACAAAATGCTTCCGGCAGTGGTGGGAGTATCGAGAGGGAAAACATTTATGTGACGTATACCACCCTTTCATTATCAGTGATGATCGTTCTCGTGCTTATAATTATAGCAGATATCGAAAGTGTATGCTTAAACCCTGCGGTGGGCATAGTACTGCGTGCGCATGGGCAGAAAGCATGCGATTGATAGCGTGATCAACAAGCATTTAGCCCCTGTAACCAGTATCAATTGAGTCTAAATGAGGCCGAGTCCGTTTGTTTTGCTGTATTTGATCGCCATTATAACCCACCGTGCCCAGATGCCTATGCATATTATGTGGACGATGTCAAGGCAGACCGACAAACTGACCCCTTGGGTATGCGTGCGGGATAATGGTCTAGTTTACCATGCAGTCGTAAGCTAGAGAATAATTTTTCAAACAAATTGGCGGGCGGGCTGGCCAGCCGCAGCCGATATGCAGCCCTTTTGGCAGCCAACGGCAGCTTTCGGGCAGCCCACAGCGGCTTGGGCTGCCACGGCAGTGTCCTTCTCAGCCACCGTATATCGATAATTGTTACAGTAGTAGCTATGTTGGTGGCAAGAGCTATAGGGTTAAAATATCACTGCTATATATATACCATACACTATGACCAATTATTGTTAAAATTATCTCAAATTCCAGGAGGTGAAGTTGATTGTGAAACTGAGTCATCCCAGAGCAGTGGTGGTTTAAATCAAGCCGGTGCTATAGCTGTTACATTCTTTGTTACATTGATTATAACTGCTGTCCTCACCACCCTGGTGGTGTTCTTACTGCTATATTTCCTCATAATGAAGAAATAGAAATTATTTTTATTGTGTGTGCTATAAATCAATATTATTATTATGTAATGCTGAGACAGTGGCCTTTTCTATTTTCATACATGTACTGAGAGTATAATTAAAATTAAATTTAATATTATTATAACAGTGTTTGCTTTATTTAAACGTAATAATAAATAATTATAGTTGAGCCTGGTCTTAAGAGCTGCTGTATACTACTGGCATTATATACTCAACAATAATTATTATTTCTAGCCTGAGACTGGCCTTAACGTACAGTGCATACTGCACGAGAAATGATCAAGGGCCTGGAGTATGTATACAAATTGAAGCTGGATGAATTTCATTGATTAACAGGACAAGAGCCCCAGCTCAGTATCCAAGTTATCCTTGGGCCTACCCTTTCTTTTAGCCAGAAACTTCCACAATTAATACTTGCACTGTACATAGCCTTGGGGCTATTGGTGTAGGTACCACTGAGAATTATTAGCCTTTTAATAATTTGTACTACACACATGCACTTAGTCTATAGCTATAGTATCTATAAAATTTAATGATTTTTGAGGGAAAAAATTTAATAGCTAAGTTTTGTGCACTGTAGAAATTTGATTTGCCAATAAAATTAATGTATAGTGAATGAGTGAAATCCTCGCAACATAATTATTATTAATGTGCTTTCCAATGAGCACCGGTATTAAATGGGCGTCAACGCATTGTGCAATTCTTGAGATTGCGCAGCGATCCTGGATCCTGAGCCCCTCCCCCCGTGGGCTAGACTTCTGTGGCTGTTTTGCATACTCCACCCGTCCAAAGGAAGGTGGAATCATAGACGGTATAGCTTTCAGTCTCACAAACTTACGACCAAGACAGAGGATAAGAGATAAATCAAGGTGAGCCACACAAAACAATGTCTCGTAAAAAAGGGCCTATGGGCGTGGCACCTTACCTTGGCTCAAATTAGAGGGCGGGCCAACATTAATTAATTTCAATATATTTGGCACTTGCACTGTTTAGACTTCATTAGTAGCCCTAATTAGCACTAGTTTTAACTTCCTATTGCACGTGCTCATGATTTTCCTGTAATCATATTATTGGTGGAAATGGGCAGCACATTATAAATACACAACCTGGAATCTCAGCCTGCTTGTGTGATTAGTTGCCTCGCACCAGCATTTATAGCATGTACGCCAAATTTGTATGGTCAAATAGAATGCAGCAGGATCTATACGATCATCATTTCCCCCACGGTAGGTCAACATGGAGGTGACTCTCTTCATACTAAGCATAGTACCATGCTTTGCACTTGTTGTGGGACAGATACCAGTAGCTCCTATGGATGCCTCAACCACATGTCGTACAAATTTTATGTTTCATGAAGCCCATGACTGGATTCCCTACGTGAACGATACTTCTGATGGAGTACGTGGTCAAGTCAAGTGGCAAGTTCTTCTCGATCAGTATGACTATGAAAACTTAATAGGGCCAGGCTTGATCCCTGCTTCACCCTGGGAGGCTCGAGATGTTGATGGAGATGGTGTTCAGGTAAGTATAGCATGTGTAGTAACTTTTATTATGTAATTGATCATATTTTCTATCATACCTCGGTGCTAGTGTTGGTATTCCACTGTTTATTGTGCTTGGACGCCATTAAATTTTCCTATGCAGATCACATTGGGAAGCGGAGATAATTGCCAGTACACACTCAGAATCCCTACCTCAAGCTACCTAAATGCAAATTCAAACAACTGGGTGTTCACACAGCCTGTTAACCTTCTCGATGCTGTAGAGATCTGTGTCAATGCCACAATCAAACTTGATCGTTGTCATCAGCGAGCATCTGCGAACCCTCCATGTCAAAAGAATTATGTAACCTTGTATAGCTATAGTACAAATTCTCCACAAACGGTTGAACAAAGAACTGATCCTAACAACTATCAACCTTATCTTGGTGATCCTGTAAGGTCTCGCCTGGTGCAGAATGTTGGTGACAGTGGTAGGATAATCATGACCTACGCTCGGCTCCAAAATTTCAACTTTACGCATTTTGGCATCCAAGACACTGGCACTATTGGCGTTTTTGAGCGCCTCTTGGTGTACTATAGAGTAGCCCAGGGATATGAAGATGGCTTGGTGGTTTGCCCCAGTGTTGCCTTGCCAGCAATGGGGAGTGGAGCAATGAACACTAAAAGCTGTACATGCAAAGCAAACTCCACTCCTACCGCTAGTCTAGTGAGGACATGTGATGAAAATGGAGTCTGTCAAGAAAGTTCGGCTTGTGAATGCAATCCTGGGTATGAGTACAACAGTACTCTAGGGATGTGTCTAGGTACGTATGATCTGTTTCATTATATAAAAGTATGGCAGATAAGTTTTAGGCATAGGCGTAGGAAGATGCTGAAGGTTGGGGGGGCTGAATGTACAATTGCGCGCGAAGCGCGTGCAAATTTTTATGACCACGCCTACTTTGTGTCAAACCACGCCCATTTTTGCACGCTCGAGGCTGCTATCTCGATGAAAAAACGAACTGTAGGTCAAGTAGAATAGATTTGGCAGCTACTGAGGCACATTTTATTCATAATCAGGCCAGGTAAGAAATCTGTGTTATAATAATACTGGGCTAAGAGAACTTCCCAAGGGTTTGCTACTCTGAGAACATGGACTGACACTACCAACAAGGGGGGGCGCCAGCCCCTGGAGCCTCCTCGTTTCCTACGCCACTGTTAGGGGTGCTGATTTTGTGGAAAGGCATAGTCTCATACACATTACGTGCTTTTTGGGGCACACAAGCCATGTGATTTTCGTGCATAACAATTACCGGTAATGCATTTTGGCATGGCAACACATCAAGCACTCTCACACGTAATGGTTGGGTATAGCACAGTACTAGTATCATACTATGATATGATAATCACACGTAAGCCACATCGCATGAATCATAATATTGGCGTATCACTATTCAGAAACAAGCCCCAGATAGTGCTCGATGTGTACCAGACCTTCCCTCTTTGAGGGCGGGATCTGCATGGGGATGAGACTAGATCGGTCAGAGAAAACTCTCAGAATTTAATATTGTGATAACCAGTTAGCCCCCAGTCCAGGGCCCTGCACTGCACCAACAATGATGTATTCAATACACGCTCTCTAGCTATCTGGCTTGGTTTCTTTTTGTCAAAGAGCCACTAATCTTCTGTAAACAAGCAAGAATATAGCATGGACTAGAATTATGATCAAAGATGCCATCACACCCCACTAAAGTATCTATAGCTATACCATACAGTTACCATAATAGTAAACATGACTTTGAACTTTCTAGGTTGTCGTATGGGAACCTACAAGACTAGTTTGTCCAGCTCAGCTCCCTGCATTCCATGTCCTGGCAACAGTATGACCATCAACAGTTCTTCCACTGTGTGTGATTGTATCCGGGGAACAGTCCGCTGTCCATCAAGGCCAGATGATGCATGTCAACTCCTCGATGATTTCTTTGCAGGTAGGGGATTGAACTGCACCAAGTTAACCTCTTAAAAATCCCGAATTTTGGAGAGGTAGATAGTACATTCTGTGGTAGGCTAATTGTTAGCCCCATGCATATGGCGTATTTAGGCTAGATGGGACCTCGTTCAATAGTGTAACCAGGCTACCACCATTGAATATCATGCACTCAATGACCTATATAGGCCATGCAGCCCTACACCTTGTTCAAGTGCTATCCAGAACCCGGCTTACTTTTAATCACTTTGCTAAAGTCCCGTTTACACATACAAGCTTTGACTAAAGTGCTTTGGAAGGCACTTCACAGGCCCTTATCCAGCTTATGTAATTGTACAAACTGTCCACATGTAAACGCTCTAAGCTGATCCCTATTTTGGAGATCACAAGATTTATCTTTTGAAAATTCAAAATACCCCCCCCCCCCGGCACTATACCACACTGCATGTGACAGTGTAGACTGAATTGAATCATGATTTACATTCCTCTTATATAGATCAGTGCGAGGCTTCATCCCAAGGCGAAATTTCAACCCAGAGTGAAACTTCATCCCAAGGTGAAACTTCATCCCAGGATGGTAGCAGTGCTGGTGTGGGCCAAGTTATAATTACCTTCTTTGCATTGATTATGATGATAATAATATAATAATATTATTATTGTTTGCTCTGGTGGTGTTCATAATTTTGTAGCTAGCTATATTAAGAGCTAGAAATTTTGTTTGAGATAATAATATTATTATACTAGCTCAGTATATATATAGACTTATTAGTGAACTCTTATATTTTCATTAAAATTAATAGCTATTGTGTAATAATTATAGTGCAGACTGCTGTGATAGTGCATATTAACCATTATTAATCGGAAAGTTTGACAATTTAAAAATATGACTGTCATGCCAATAATAATAACGTGTACTGATATTATTATACATGTAGTATAGTAATTAGTACACGGGCATGGACAGCCATCGGTTTGGGTACATCACATGTAACATATTACCGTATTATAACGGAGTTCAGCCCAGTGGGAGCTTTGTTTAAACTTTTATCCCTCTCAGTATATTATCATGATATTGATATTATACTATTTCTGAATCAGTGATCGGGCCGGCACCGTCGCAGCATCATGTGGCTAGTAGCTAGTGTGTCGGGTGCTGCATGTGGTGCTATGAATGGTCTTATTAAACCCATGGCCAGCTAGTGATTATTATACACTGCTGTATTGATATCTTAGAACATCGTAAATCATTATGACTGCAGTGTGAGTTTGTATATAGCTAGCCACCTAGCACGGTGCACCCAGGCACCAACTGAGCAGCCCCACATGTACAATAAGATGTCGTGCACCTATTATTAGCTAAGCCTACCTCACAACCACAGACTCTGAAAGTAAATTGCTACTGGGGATGACAAGTCAAATACGAGCTGCAGCCCGAGTCACCCTGACGATAAGGGCTATAGCTGCAGCCGTTGATCCTGACGACCTCGTACCATACGGGAACATCTGGAGAGAGTGCTGAGTCAGCAGAAGGTATCGGGATGGGGCTCATGTCAATATTGAAGAAGATGAAGCAGAAAGAAAAAGATGTCAGACTACTGATGCTGTATCCTATAATTCTGAGCGTGCATTTACAGTGGCTATATACTGTTTGGCTCACTGTACATATTGAGGCATATACAGTAGGCCACACTATCGAATTACCAGCGTAGTTAAAACCATCAACTGGAGCAGGACTCCCTTCAAGTATTAAATACAGTCTGAGAATGTACATGACATGTATGTAGTATGTCTAGATCATTTCTCCTACACACATATTATACATACTGAGGATACCATGGACACTTGCAGCGGTGCCAGGCTAGGTATACACGGTCAGAAAGATTCTAAGTGCTATAATCATAATTTTATGATCATGGAAATGGGCCTGATTTCCTTCACTTTTGAGTGTTACCTCGTGCTGGCAACAGTGGTCTGGATAATGCTGGAAAGACCACCATCTTAAAGAAATTCATAGGAGAAGATACCAGTACCATATCTCCGACCTTTGGCTTCAACATCAAGACAGTGGAGCATAAAGGGTAGGCTCTCTCTCTCTGTCTCCCTCCCAGGTCCCTTGTCCTTCTTTCTCTCTCTCTCTCTCTCTCTCTCTCTCTCTCTCTCTCACCACCCCTCACTCCCTATCACTTACTTGCATACACACACTCAACTACATTGTAGGTTAAAATTGAATATTTGGGATGTTGGAGGTCAGAGATCATTGAGATCTTACTGGCGTAACTACTTTGAGAGCACTGATGGTTTGGTTTGGGTGGTGGACAGCGCTGACCGGAGGAGACTGGATGACTGCAAGGCTGAGCTTCACACTCTCCTAGTAGAAGAGGTGAGCTATTGTTGGCCTCAAAAACATGGGAGTGGCCTGCTAATAATACTAATTATTATTACTCGGTATTACAGTAATACTCACTACCCTTTAATTATTACCTAAAGCATCATTTTCTATACATGAGTTTTATTTTGTTTATGTGAATTAAGCAAGTCAAATGCCAGACATAAAATTTTATCATGCCATACATTGCAATGCAGTAATACACAAATTTCTCTCCCTTTCCCCTTCTCTCACTTGATCTCCCATCCTCTCATTCTCGTTGACAGAGATTGGCAGGGGCTACCCTACTGGTGTTTGCTAACAAGCAGGACCTTCCTGGTGCTATGTCAGCTGAAGAAATAAAGGCGGTATGTAAAACTAACTGAGAGTATTATACCATCAGGAGCTCGTATTTATTATATAGCTAAAAATTTTTGCTGTGAGAAACTTCAGTTTCGCTATGTACCTGCTCTCGATGAGATTTTATTCTGCAAATTTTTGATCATAGAAAATAATTATTAATTTTTGGTGACCTTTACCACACTAGTAAAAATTTTTATTCCCTTCTTTAATGCAAGGGTATATAGCTGGAAATTTTTGTCCAGTGAATTTTTTCAGCTATACAGTACAATGTCATCGTATAGTTTGAAGAATAATATAATTATTATGATCCACTTGAATTATTTGGTAGGCATTGGATTTAGAGTCAATCAAGACGCACCACTGGCAGATCACTCCATGCAGTGCCGTCACTGGAGAGAGACTGTTGGACGGAATCAACTGGATGACCACAGATATCAGCTCAAGAATTTTCACCATGGATTAGCATAATTTTGGTGTGTCTTAATTCCTCAATGTATGCCCATACCTATTATTATAATCATTACGGTTTGTTCCATGCATTCCCTGTACATGCACACTGAGATCAGCAAATCAGAGATGCATGTCCACTCATTTTAAATATTGTTCACACTCACAATATAATTATTAGTGTTATGTATGGCAATCCAAACATGACAAAATTATCAAAATTCAAACTCAAGGGTATAAAAGCACAAATTTTGCACATGGAAGGGTGCAAAAGGTCAAACCTGCAAACTCAAAAGCTGTGGATGGCACATTAAGCATTATTATAAAGTACAAAGTCAAAAATACAGTATTAATTAGTTCCTTGAATTTACAGGTTTGACCTTTTGCACCCTGCCATATGTAGCTCTGCACTTTTACACCCTTGAGTTTGCAGGTTTGACCTTTTGCACCCTTCCATATGCAGCTCTGTACTTTTGTACCCTTGAGTTTGAATTTTGATAATTTTGTCACGTTTGGATTGCCATAGTTATGCATAATGATGCTACATGGATCATGGTGGAAGAGATATAAGGTAATGGCAATAAAAATCTTATGCACACAGTCAGACTGACATAGAACAGCTGTAACATTATATCCATATATAGACACCTGCTAGAAGCATCATGACAGCATGATAGTAAGAATGGTATGAAGATATACATGTACGGTGGTCACTACATTTCATCATCACTGAAGGTCTCTTCTGGAAAGTCTCCAACTTGAACGTTCTTTGCCTTCACAAAGGCACCATACTTGGGAGGACACTCAAAGTAGCGCTTACCCTGGACACTGTATGATAATAGTGAATTGATACATACAACCAGTTACCGGTATATACGTGCATGTGATTTAGTCTAATTAATAATAATAATATCAATTTTAATTTTATTATTATACCCATGAACCAAGATCTAGAGTTAATTAATTAACCAAGAATTTGCAAATTCCCCACACCACCAATGATGGTACCCATCTGAAATTATTCACAGGAAAATACGATGTCCTGTAGTTTTTGAGTAATGCAAATATTCTGCTATAAAAATGTGCACACAGCCGGAATGTTCAAGATTAAAATTTGCCTCTAAAAATGGGTGAAGCTTAGGCGTAACTATTACTTTTGTGCCAAATGAAATATGGCACTATGGGGGATTATGAACAAAAGTATTACATGTATGTACCCAAGAGTCAAGATGCAGATTTTCATAATATTGTAATGGCAATACCTTCCATCATTCTTCCCCAGAGGCTCGTCATACTTCACTCCAACCCAGTAGCCTGGTTTGAACCCAGTCTTACCTGCAGCAAGAGAGATGGACGGAGAGGTAGAGATGCAACACTTCTTAAATTACATAATTCAGAGGTGCAAAAAAATTGATTATTATACCTGTTTATTCCATCTAGGCCTGGTAACAGGGCCTGGGGGTATCTACCACAATTCCCGGGCTATCATGCATTGCATTAACTATATCATCCCTTTAGTAATAATCAACAATAACTTACCAACAAACATGACCGTTCCCCTCTTTGCCGTGGCACCTGGCAGTGTGACCTCGCACCTTGACCCCACCGGGACCGCCTCTGCCTCTCTCTTCTCTGTTTCCTCCCTCTCCCTCGCCTCTTCCTCAGCCGCTAGGTCTCTCTCAGCAAACTGACCCAGCTTCATGCGCTTCTTGAACGCAAGAACAGAATCTGTAGGTAGGAGGGCATCAACACTTACAATAGATACACAATAATGTACATGTATATATAGGGACGTGAAAGGTAGTGGTGGGAAAGACGATGGCAGATAACTCCAGCCAATTGAAATACGATACTATAATATTACAATAAAAGTTAAATCAGGAGTTTGCTATATCGTTTAGGAAGTATAAAGCATGACAAAGAATATGTGTAGATTCCCAAGGTGGTGGTATGGAAGATGATGCATGGCAGGTAATACCAGCCAAATTGAAATTATGATATTACCTTAGGGCTACGATTATTCGCGGGTACAAATCTTAGCGGATTTTGGAAATAGTGCATTTAGTGGGTACTCATTTTAGCAATTTTTCAAAATTAATACCCTATTTATTCGAAAATATTGAAAATTTTAATATTCACGGCACAAATTTTAGCGAAAATTGGGCAAATCACTAATTTCATTAAATTTAGTACCCGCAAACAATAGTGTCCTTAAGGTACAATGAAAGTGAACCACACGTATCACTTAGCAAGTATGAAGCAAGACAATGAGATCAAGAAGACAGAAGTTGGGAATGTACACGTATTCTTTACATATTCTAAATTTCACATAAGCCAATCTCATCCAAATATTTCAACACTGAAATATTCACAATTTACGTTACTTGCTGACCTCCTCTCTTTGCATAGTCCTCCGTTGACATCTCGTACTTCTCTACTTGAGAGGTGTCTTCAAACTCTCCTTTTGACTTTGTTGGATCCTGGTTAATAACCTGCATGCATAATCATGTACAGATGCATGTATTTCCTCGAAATTTTCCCATAGCTTAAAATGGTACTGCATGTTTCAGCCAACTCATCCTAATAAATACCACCCTCAAAATCTCATTGCATAGATATATACAATAATATGTATACGTCCACACACATTAAGCATGCATACAAATAACACACTATTGAAGCTTTGTACACGTGTGTGCATATCAATCTCTATAGACTCCTAAATAATTAGCAACTTTATACATGTAGGATACCTCCTATGTGTAATAATCAAAGGATACTAACCCACCCCAAGGGTACCCACAATAGAGAAGCTCCACACTGCATGTGCTTTTATCTACTATTCTAGGAAAATCGGGCACTCCAGATGCACTACAATCCAACTCTCACATGTAGCCTGTAGCCATCTCTGACTGAAGTGGATCCTAGTGTTGCTGTGTCGTCACAGAGCTCACAGACCAGCTTGTCATTGTCGTCAAACAGCTGCAGCTTCATCAGTGACGCTGTGGCACCAGTGATCAGCTCAAGCTTACCCTACAACGGGATATTCACAATCAATTGCAGTGTATTCCCCATCTTTTGAATCTTTTCTAGCCTCGAACCTAGTCTGGGTTCGAGGCTACTCTTGTTCCATCCCTCCCTATGCTCTCCATAGATTCTCTCACACCCCCAAAATGTCTTGGTGTGCATTTATTGGAAGATAAGACGGTCACGTACCTTTAAATCTCCGATTGTATCAGAGGCTGGATATCTCTTCTCAGACAGCATGGAGCTGAGTGAGCTCGTTACTTTTAGCGACACAAAAGAGGGGTTACTGTCCACCATGGCCATTCTTACCAGCTGATGCGTGCTGATTCAGCAGAAAGTAGGCCACCTTTCGGATTTTGGCGGGAAAACACAAAAGTTGGTACGGGTCGTTTCCATACTGCCAGGCCAAGGCCTAGGGAGATGAGACTCAACTGTGAGCTGGAAGTAGCTTATAGCTTGGCTTTGGCGAATGGCGGGACTCCTAGTCGCTCCAGCCGCGCTAGAGCCTCGATATGCTTGGGGAAGAAGCCAATTCCCTCAAAGACAAGCTCTTCTCAGACCAGTTCTGAAGGGACAGCCAAAAAGGAGGAACTGTTTCTCATTGTCTCCACCGCCAAGAACGTGGCTGGGAACAAGTACAAAGTAAGAGAAATTAGCGAGTAATCTAGAATAATTTTAAACCTTTTAAAACTCAATGCCACCGTACGTGCACACACTCACACACACATGCCAAATTATACAGATCAAGAATAACATATCCAAAGTGTTCACCAGATTTGTTCAAGAAGGGAAAGCTACAATCAAGTTCAAGGATCCAGCCCATGATCTCTCCATCAGTAAGGTAGGCATCTATTATACCAGATAAATTGGTTAATTATAAACGTGCATGTAGCATGCCATGTACGTTATTTTTACGTTATTTTTATGCCGCATAGAAGCATGCACATTGTCTCATAATTTACCCTGTTTAGGCTGACCCCACAAAACTGAGGGAACTGTTGAATGTCTTGAGACTGAGTCCCAGTGCCCAGCGTGAAGTGCCTCTGGCTCCCCTCTTGCCCACAAAGCTACAAAACATCGAAAAGCCAAAAACCAAAATGGTCATCAAGTCTCGAGGCGACTACCCCATACTGAAGGGATTTCCTGACACTCTTGAAACTTTCCAAGGGGTTGGAATCAGCTTGAATAGAATAGACACCAGACTGCTTCGACTGAGCCAACTACAAGCATTAGATCTGACAAACAATTCCATCAAAGTGATACCGGATGCTGTGAAGGACACACACTTGGTCGAGCTAAAACTGGCCGGGAACAAGCTTTGTGAAATTCCTGACCTGCTCTGTGAAGGAGAGATTTGCCAGACATTGAAGCACCTGGACTTGGCAAGAAACTCACTCATCAGATTGCCACACAAGTTTTGTAATTTCAAATCCTTAATCCAGTTGCGTCTCGACTGTAATGAGTTGCAGGTGCTCCCTAGAACATTTGGAAAGATGACGTCACTCAAGTTCTTCTCAGCGAGTAATAATAAGCTTATTGTCCTGCCTCCTTCATTCACTAAGCTTACTCTGGAGTCCTTGGACTTGTTTGATAATCCGTTCACTGCCAGTGGGCTGGTGAGAAGATGCACTGACCTCAGCCTGCCCAGCCTTCAGGAGCTAGCTGGGAGATATATCAAGAAGAACAGGTACGACTATAATTATTATAGCTGTATGATTGTTGGAAAGGTGTGTGTGCACGTATGCATCATGCCGTGCATTCAATACAGTACCGTAGTGTCCCGGGCAAGCGCCCATGCACAGCATTTTATAGGGTCAATGTAACATCTTACACTAGGCTTATATCTGGGGTAAGCATCATAATATAAGCTAATGAGCACTTACCCAGGACACTACGGTAGTGTTATTTGGTGGACATGCATGGGGCGAGAGCATCATCTATTTACATGTATATTGAAGATTGGTATTTCCTACATGTACAACAGTTACTGGGTATAAGTGACATAATCTCTCTTTCTTCTATCTTTAGACTGCCGTATGACCCCTACACCCTGCCAGTGATGCTGTGTCACTACCTGGACGGTGCTAAGAAGTGTCTTTGTGGTACGGCCTGTTTCCAGGCCTACCTCCACTACATAGCCAGCCTTGACCTGCACAAGGTGTCAGCCACTGTCACAGCAGTCGACAAGAACGGGCTGACCAAGGTGCCAGTGGAGGCATTCCTCTGCTCCGCAAGGTGTCTAAAACTATGGAAATTGTGACAATTTTTGTATACCAAGATGCATAATTATGCAATATTATGATTGTAAAGCCCCACTTAGTTTGTCGAACTCTAGGCTTATCAGTATTAATTATTGCCGTAATTGTATAGGGGGATGTAGCAGGTATTTGACGTACAGAACTGGTCCTACAGGAACTTGACGAATTAGTTTCAAATTCCCACCTATAGTTCCACAGAAGAAGGGAAAGTACAGTCAGGTCACTAGAATCGAGTCTAGAGTATCTTTCAACACTAAGCACCCAGCTCCCAGCCTTAAGGCCTATACCACTCTAGTAAAAATGAATGATCATTCCCTTAAACCACATTCAATAAGCATTGCTTCTAGGTGGTCGTTACTCTCAGTACTAATGTAAGGCTGGTGTAACCAACATGATAAGTACACAGTCAGAGTGTCCCTCTCCTTCTGCTGGAGAATGTCCCCCATGATGCTCTCCCTCAGCGACATCTCTTGAGAATACACTTGAAAGATTTCTTCCGCATAGGTACCTGGATAAACCATAAATTAATATTCCAGTATGTACTAGAGTGCTAGCTATAATGAAGCACTATAGTGCGAAACCCTCGGCGCAAGAGCAATAGCTAGTCTATATAGCCTTGAACCCAGGCTAGTCTGCATATTCCAATTTGCCAAGCAACACTATTAGTGTACAGTGTACGGCTCTAGTTAACAGTTGTAGAGAGTAACCACAAGAATGCAGTTATACGATTGCATGCAATTAGGTAATATAGTACCACGTGCATGCCAGGTCAGCAGATTTAGTATAAAGTAAAGCCAAGAAGCGTAGTTGATAGCCTACTGTGATCTGTGATGAGTCAGTTAAGTTCCAAGAACTATCGCTAGAGCTACACACTACTAATCTTGAAATGAAGCCATCGCTATCTCTTTCATCGATCGAGAGCTCGTCAAGAAGCGAAGAAGGCCATGGTGGTCAGCAAATGTCGCCAAAACTTTTGAACGAAGCGTTTTCAACGAAATCCACACAATTCAGATCTTGAAGCTACCACAAAAAGCCTAATGGTACCTTGTTTTCAACGTATAGACCAGGTATGTAGCAGCTAGCGCAGTAACAGACACACACACACACACACACACACACAGACACACACACACACAGAACGACTACCGTACCCCTCGCGCATGCGCCGAGGGTTAATAATGTTTTGGCCTTGTCCCCAGATCCTTCCCAGTTTTCCAATATTACACGCTGAAAGTATGAGGAAAACAACTATCATTGCATACTGAATAGTGCCAGTCAGGATACTGCCTGTTGTCCCAGCTTGTACATGTACAAAAAGTGCCCCTGAAATGAGGACACAACCTTTAATCAGGACACGTCTGTCCCTAGGGTGTCCGGAATAGAGGGGTTCCACTGCACTTACGACTAGGCATTGTACACCCTTAATAATAATTATTACGGATTCTGAAAGTGTTAGACTCACCAAACATGGTTGTGGGTAATGTCTGAAAGAGAGGTTGCTCCGGGTCTTGACCTCTCATCACTGCAAGTTCTGATGCCGCTTTCAGATTACTTGATAAAACTCCAATTCGTTCGACAACCTTGGACTGGCAGTGGTGAAGACAATGGTGTCACGGTGGATTGAAATGATGAATGATCGATAATAATTAGAATGAACTTACTAGCTCTGTTGTAGCGTCTTTTAGTCGGGTGAAGAGGGACTCTCTTTCAGCAATCACCTTGCCTTCCAGAGCCACAGACAATGCTGGGTATTCCTTCAGCTCACCAAATGTAGCTGCTTCATTGGCATACCTAGGGACAATGACATTTTGTACCATCATAGTGCAAGCTTTGCTACTTATCAGTGGTAAATATTAAAGTGGCATCTCCCTATCACTGGAATTAAGGCAATTAAAATTAAGCTATGGAGGGGAGAATGATCCTAGATAAGAAATTAATTATGCGATAATATCATGTAACATGTAATATTAAATACTTGCTCTCCAATGATGTGTTGACTATTTTACTGGCTACATCAAAGCTGGTAGAGCTTAGCTCCCTCCATTTTTGGATACAGCTGTGGAGGTGGACACAGCACTCCTTCACTCTGCCACAGACAACCATGTCTGAAGAAACCCCTGCACCATCCATCTTACTGTGACGACCATTATCTACCACACCCGATAAGCAACTGTTGACGACCAATACCAGCTCAATTTGAAACGGTGCGCTTTAATCAGAAACGTAGAGATAACCTGTATACAAAGACGAGGCAAAGATGAGTCGGTCAGCGAAGGATACTCAGCTTCAAGAATGCTACAGAGTCATCGGTAATATAGCAAGAACGATTAGCAATAAGAGAGCAACAGACATTCCGCTGATTTTGCTCCAATTGAAGCCAATTCTCTCCTCGAAAGCACTGAGTCTGAAACAGCTGAGAAAAGTGAAAGAATACATCTGGTTGAACGACCTGCTGCACGTCAACGTTGAAACTCTTCGACAGGACTTCACCAAAGTGCAAGGCCAGTGGGCCACGGCTGCTCAATTGGCGTCAATTCTGTCAACAATTTGCTGTGGAGTTTACCCCAAAGCTGAGAATCCACACACTGCAGCCAGGCAAAGCAGATACTCAGAGCAGCAGAAGGAGTATTATGACATCCTTCTACCCACCTCAGCCGACTCACTGTTGATTCTGGCCAACAACCTGCTGGAAAAGGAACAGCAAAACGTGGATTCTGGCTATCAAGTGTCTGAACTTAATCACTTTCGAGTAATTGTTGGATCACTCTTGGAAATGTGCCAGAGCCACAGGCAGTGCATTGAACGTGTACTGAAATCGCCTTATCTGCTGCACCTTCTGATCACCGACCTAGTTCATCACTGCAGTGTGGTGTTGTCTTTCGTGGCTGATCTTGTGGTAATTGATGGAAGCTTGCTGGTCACTCTCCCTCCCGACATCCTTCACAGCTTACTGGATGAGCTGGTATTCAAGCTATCTGGAGAGCAAGAAACCCCTGCAGTTTTATCACTGGAGCTGATGGCGAGATTGGCCACATCCAATCATGCAATTACAGAAGGAATTTCTTCACGATACACCGGTATTTTAGAACTTGCAGTCAAATGGAATATTCAAAAGAGAAGTCGCAATATTATGAATTTTATATCACAACTCAAAACTCTAGCGATAGCTGAAAGTGAGGATGCTGTTCATCATGGAGCAGCCACAGTGATCCAAGCAGCCTGGAGGGGTTATTCCGGCCGAAGAAGACTGAAAAAGATGCAGCAAGGTATTAGAAAGTTTCAGCAGATTTACAAACAAAGGAAAGCCAAGAAGCTTAAGCAGGCAGAGGAAGATCAAACGATAAAGACACTGCGTACGGCAAAGGAGTTGAGTCTGCAGTCTCAGCGACTCAAATTCCGTGAGAAGCAGCTCTCAACAGTGGAACAGCTACCAGCTTCAGAAGTTGATAGGTTTGTTACCCAGCAAGAGAATACAGCTGCAGTAGCCATCCAGGCTTGGTGGAGAGGTAGACTAGCTCGTGCAAAGCGTAGCAAACTCTACAATGAGAGACGACAGTCAAGGAGTGCAGCTGTTATACAGAGAGCATACAGACGGCACAAAAGGAAAGGGAAAAGTGGTAGTAGAGATGGTTACTTGCTACCTCAAATTGAAGGGGCAGAGAGGGAAGCATTACAAGGAGAAATTGCCCAATACCAAGAGCACCATCCACCAAGTTTTAAGTCACCCACAGAAGTTAGGGAACTCCACGGTAAAGTACAGAATCTCACTGAACAATTCTATCTGTCGAGAATTGAACAACACAAGAGTGATAGAGAAAGAACTGAGCTCCTGTCAGAGTTAGATCACAGCTGCGACATGCTACTAGGGGCTCCAAATCTGAATGATTCATTCACCATGCCTGAAATATCAGCGACTTTTACTACTGCAGCTGCAGCTAGTAGTTGTGGTGGTGATGGTTCGGCTGCTGTGTCTAAGATGGCCCAGACTGCTCACAGAGAGGAGCTGAGAGCTCTCAACACTCCCTGGTGGAAGAGACAAGCTTTAGACTCTGAAGATGTATTTGTATTGTTATCGTGATGTGATAGAATCACTGCCACTTGGCGACCTTTACCTACTCCCGCGTGTTGGAAATGCTGGGCACAAGACTAGGTCTAGCGTCAATTGCTACTTTTTTGTTAAGGAATATCACCTCAGCTCTCAATTGAAACAGCTGGTTTATAACCGAAACGAAATTGATACTGTGCCTGAATATCGTCTTGATAATAATAATAATTGTAAATGTTGTGCGCATGCGCACAATGCCATCACAGTGATGATCGTTTGGGCCATGGGAGTGGCATGTACATTGTTCTAGTACAAAGGATGGCGAGAAAAGTGAAGCAACTGCTGTTGTTGCTTTGTGCCCTGGTATTGGTCCTGATCACGGTATCAATCACGACAAAACTAAGAACCCAAGGAAAGGTCACGTTAGTTGTCTCCTCTCAGAGTCAGAAATTAGCAAACTTGCAGTGGGGCTCAGAAGCTGGATTGCAGGGTGAAGCCAATGTGGAAGCAAGGAAAAGGTCGTCAACAATATTCAACATTTTCGGTAGAGAGAATAGGCAATTAAAATTGCCAGACATTGATTCACTCCAGATGAGTGATGAGATCCGAGATTTCTTCAAAAGGGTAGTATTTTCAAACAAAACCCACACCCCACCCTCACAGCAGCCAAGGAGAGTACAGCGAACGGCACGAACAAATTTATCACAAATTCGTCAACATGATAAGGAGAGATTTATGGAACTGATAAGAAAGCTAAACTTAGAAATAGGTATCAATGAAGATGGTATCTTAATGGTGAACAACTCAGAAACAGGACAGTATAATTATGACACAGATAATGTCAGTTATGATCAAAATGGTGTACTATGGAAATCATTCGGGAAGAAGCACAGCAAGCACTCTCCCTTAACTCGGCCATTGCAGGGAAGCTACATATTAGCTGTTGACTTTTGGGACCAGAAAATAGCTGGCCTGCAGAACGTACTCAGTCTTCAGTGTTGGACTGCTCATTTGGGCAACAACGTCAAAGTCGTTGAACCTTTTGTCATTGCATCAGAATTTGGGGCTCTACCACTTTATCACAGCGAACCATTGCAAACCGCACACTTGACGTTTGGAGAGCTGTACAACAGATCAGTATGGAACAAAGAAGCTTCCAAAGCCAAGTTGGCCCAACTCATAGAGTGGAATGAATTCATTATAACAGCTCCACCATCCGTTATACTCGTGACTTTGTTTTATGCTGATCTCCCTTCAGCTGCTGGCTGTCCATTGAACAAGCTAAATGAGCGTACCCGTAGCTTAATTCTCACCTATGACATGGATGTCATTTCTGAGGTATGCATCAATTTGAAGGACCTTGGCCATAATACGACTACCGCTGAGTTTGATGCTCTAGTATTCGGTGAATATGATATCAACGATATGGATGTCACTGTCATCTTCTCACAGTGGAGAGGAATTACCAACAATGATAGTTCGCGAATGTACCTTGTGGACTCACCCTGTCGTCAAGGAGTAGATTCCTCTCATTATATCTCATATTTGCTTCCAAATATAGATGTCATGGCTGATGCAAACACTTTCATAGGGTTGCACTATCCCAATCGAGTGTTTTTTGGGGTGATGATCTACATGGAGAAAATTGTCATAAATAACAGAGAAGGAGGGTCAATGAATGTATTGGACACGGTGAGGAAGTGTTATGTCAAGATACTCCATGATTGGTCCAGTCTGGTGAATGGCACAAAAATTAAGTCCACATTTCTTTCTATTGACCTAAACGTGTACAGAAGTTCAATCTTTTCCATGCACCACTTCAAGCCAATACACGCCAACTTGAGTGCAATGACTGAACAAGTAACACGCCATCTCTTGGGAAGGAATATGACTATGGAGAAGTGGGGTAAGATTCTCGACACGATAGCTTCTGTGGACGATCCAGCATACATTGGCCTAATGCAGACAGCTGTTGCCATGAGGTCTAGGTGTATCATACTGGCTGGAGGTGGACCACTTCAGGATTATGCTCTACGGCTATACAAGAGAGTTAATCCAAAAAGACAAGAACGTTGCTACATTCTACTCAATCAAAATTGTGTGCGGACGGCACATGTAGTACCCAAATCTTTAAGTGTAAGATAATCGGAGTTACTTGACCATGCATACCCCTATAGCAATCCAAACATGACAAAAATATCAAAATTCAAACTCAAGGGTACAAAACTACACAGCTGCATATGGCAGGGTGCAAAAGGTCAAACCTGTAAATTCAAGGAACTAGTTTATCAATTAATACTGTACTTTTGACTTTGTACTTTATAATAGTAGCTTAATGTGCCATCCACAGCTTTTGAATTTGCAGGTTTGACCTTTTGCACCTTCCATATGCTGCTCTGTACTTTTGCACCCTTGAGTTTGCAGCTTTGACCTTTTGCACCTTCCATATGCAAAATTTGTGCTTTTACACCCTTGAGTTTGAATTTTGTCATGTCTGGATTGCCATACATACTTAAATATTATAACCATTTTCTACCAATATGACCTTTTGTTCAACTTTTCAATACATACATTTTGGAAAAGCATTCTGCAAATGTGGACCACACATATAATATTATACATACAAACAGTGTGACCATACAAAATAAATTTGACCATACAGAAAAAATTGATCACACGGAAAAGTTTTGACCATACAGAAAAAAAAATTGATCACACGGAAAAAAAACTGACCACAGAAAAAAAAAAAATTTGACCATAATATTATTTTGTCTTGAATGGAATTCCATAGACACAATTGCAATTATTATTATGACATTGTGCATCAGAGCATAGTAGTGGAAGATAGTATTGCAACAAATTTAATGATATTCGTTAATAATATTATATTAGCCTCTCTAATGACTATCTAATTAATCCATATAATATACATTATATTAAGGTAAATGGTTTACAAGTCATGTTCATTACAATTATTGTTGAAAACTTAGTAAGCATAAAAAAATTATGTGAAACTGTTCTTATACTCCAGATATACAATCATGTATGTTATATGAAGCATATTCAAAAATATTATTACATGCATGACAATTTTTAATATAAAAAATATTAATGTATTGTAAACTCAGCAACAGCAATCTTAAAATAATATCGATATCACTCAAGTCAGTCAGCCTGCTTCTGAATCGCGAGCATGTGCATAAAGCTGGTAACAAACGCTTTGCCCTTCACTACAGTATACAAGATACCAGCGAGCAAAAGCACGCCAACATAGTCCATGATGGGCACGCGAAGTGGCTCATTGAGGCGATGGAGAGGCTTATTCCAGTAATAAAAGAAACAGCTGGCCAAGATTAGCAAACTTGATAGCTTAACTATCAAGCCAATCTCTCTGATGTGCATTTGCGTGATCACAAACACCGAGAGACAACCGTACAAAAATATTGGCCAGAGGGTATAGGGCTGATTCAATGCCACAATCACGCCATGCGGAGCCACAATGAGTTCCAGTGCTAGCTTCCACCAAGGGTTAAGGTGGATCTTCGTGAAGAAAAGACTCCCTTGGAGTAGTAAGAAAAACGTGTAGCAAATTCCCCAGAGGTGACCGATTGTGGTTTCCATCGGATGATACCAAAAGTTATAAATGATTGCCCATGAAAAGTAGTATGCATGATATTTCCTTGCAAATCGAACTACTTCCTTTGAAAGTGGCAAAGGACGTCCAGCGACCATGCCCCTGGTGTAGTTCTCCATCAAAAGTACCCAGATCAGCAATACTGCGACAGCACCCAAGGCGGAAACTTCCGGCACATCCTGTGCTAGGCCATCGTAGAAGGTATGAGTTTGAATGATACGAACAATGCTGAAGAACAGGTTAACAGCAAGTGCAGCATAGTTGACAGGATGCAGTTTTGCTGTTGTCTCTTTGATATGTGTCTGGGCATAGTAGACCAGGCCCAAGTGTGATAGTTGGTGGCATGCATAGAGCCCCCAGGCGCTCAGTCTAGTCACTGCTGTTGGGTTAGGCAGAACCCAGTAGTAGATGAACGGGCCTTTGTCGGGCTCGTGGGGGACGTCACGCAGACGATACTCGAAAACTTTAACGATGAAAGTGAGGATAAATGAGACTCCAACACCCAGAGCAAGAGCCCTAACGTCCTCCCTTGATAGTTGTTCCCTCCTTATCGACTGTTGACTTTGCCGCTGGTTGGAACGAGAAGTCACCTCCATACTCGATTGCAAAAGTGCGGCGCTTCGAGTTCGGTAACCTGTGACCTCTTCGTTTGATTATTAAATTTTATTATAATAATTATCAAGGATAATATTATTAATTAAAAAATAAACGTCAGCGGAATGGAACGATGGAATGGAATGATATTATGATGGAATGGAATGGAATAGTGGAATGACCACGCCCACAGCGTGCGTTTGTGACGACCTACACCTATTGTATTCAGTGCCCAAGACACACAGATCTTCTCGATCGAATTTAAGGTACCATTAAATTGCGTGGGCGTGAGGTGGGGGATATGACACCTAAACCACATCAAAGTCATTAGTGAGGTGCATGTTGTGTAACCACGCCCTTTTAATTGCACAGGTCTCAGGGGTGTGGCTGCTAGAGCCGGAAGTGTTCATTTAATATCCTCCATGGACCGGAAGCCGAGCCGGAAGGGAGGGGCCAGGCCACGCCCAAAACAGCCCCACCCTGTTCCCCAAGGACCACCATTCTCAATCAAGTGCCTAACCACCGGATGTCCACCGGAAGCCCACAATCAATCCCAATTAAAACACACAGCTTCCTCAAGGCCAAAACACACACAAACACTTGGAGGCCGTTCTGCCACACCGCCCACGCAAGAGCTCACCTCATTTCCTGTGTGGGCGGAGTAACAACACGTCATCGCAACCACATCCGCTTCAAACCATCGTCAGCTTCCGTCCAGCCGTACAGGCCCCTCGATCGCACCGCCGTACAGTGCCTCATTAACAGACATGGCCTCACCTTTGACCTCCTGCCACGCCCCCAAAGCCTCCTCGCGGGGTTCAAAGGTCACCACCGCTTCCGGGACACGCCCACCTATCGCCGAGGCCAAGTCCCAGGCGCCGATGTCCAAGCACTGGCCCGTGAAGCCACGCCCAATCGGAAGCAATAAAACCTGCATTAATGCACACGCACACACTCCACACAGTGCCAGGAACACGCCCACATGCTTAATTAGGCCTAATAAGCTTTTTTTTTTTTTTTTTTTTTGTCGTTGCGGTTAATAGTTAAGAAAGAATGCTTTGATCTTGCTTTGATGTGGGCAATTACCGGCCTTTTCTTCAGGGGCCACTTCCGGTCGCTAATTACACGCGCATAATCATCCCTGGCCGATTCTGGACACGCCCACCTCCGACCAAAAGCACTCGTATGGCCTCTTCGGCCACGCCCCTTCACGATTCGCTAATTGAATTAGCCATTCCTGACGCTCACGCCCACGCAATTAAATGGTACCTTAATATGGCTAGCCAGTGGCAGTAATTAAAAGAAGGACGAGCACAAACTGATACAGGAGAAAAATAGATAATTATGGGCACAAAATGGGTTATTCAGCTTCCAACATTGAATGTTACACCCAGCGAAGTACATTGAAGTAGCTACATAGTATGCGGACCCCCTACTAGACCACCTCCTCGAGATCAAAACACACTTTTCCACCACAAAAAGTCTCCAACTGAGAAGCACCCCTGTCAGTCGAAACTACCCCATTAATTCCTCTGTAAAGCCTCACCCTCCTCCAAGCAGTAACTACTTTTGACACTATCCACCCCTCGTATATGAAACTACCCTGACCCCAAGGACTGATCCTTGCTTGTCAATAGGTTATGGTTTATCAAGACATTATGACACTATTGCAGACCATAATATTATACATGTACATGTACTATGGTTAAACTTCAATGTTGGCATCAAGAAAACGAACAAATAGCTACATAATTGAGCAGCTAATATAGCTGATAATAAAAATACCAGATATATCATTGCTATCAAAATTTAATTAGTTACATTATTAGTTTCTTGTCCTGGTGTTTCAAGGCAATAATGAAGGTATAGAAGCATAAGTTAAAACAGACATTGGAGGTAACAACAAACAAACTTCCAAGTTTGTGTGGCCTTATCTACAGTTAATTAACAGTTTCTATCTTTTAAGATCAAGGGCAAATTTCCAGCAGGTTTGACCACTCCTTTGACTTCCTTATTCAGGCTTTCAATCTCTGTTCCAAGCACAAATGACTGTGTGATCTACAAACGTTAAAGTTTATCATTATAGTGGCCTGCAACGATCACTGCATGGTATTACCTGGCATAAGATCAGTCTTAGTTCCAGCTCAGCAAATCGTTTACCTACATATACAATGCATGTGGGAATAATATTATTACTAGGGTGATCTAAATCATCAAGGGGGCGAGCCTTCGCTCATAGATTTTAATAGTAGAGGAGGGGTTGGGATACCCCTCTACTATCATAGTACCACGAGTACATACAGTACAAGCAGCTATCTGTTGCTCAGTCTATTGTCACTATAAAGACCAAGGGATGAGGACAGTTGCATACCATGCATGATTCATCCCTAGTAGGTCAGGAGTTTTGCCACTGAGGCTACTCTGACTACTACATGTATATGGTTACAGAATTGTACAGCTAGCTAGCTACTGAAATTAGATCATAACGTAGTCCTTGCATCCAGACTATAGGCCTAGCCTTCAATTTTGCTGTAGATACTTGTACTGATAGCGATTCCGGACGCCTAATTTTTCGGCTCGATGGTGCAAACTGGCAGTAATAGCAATTTATATGGTTAAGGTGTCTATAGCTTCCACTTGGTGAGGCCTATTCAGCGATGCATGTTTTTTTGTTGAAAGGTTGAAGTGTGCCCGATTTACGCGCCGATTATAGTTTTTCCATACATTTTCCATAGAGCTAAAAATTAAATCTGCAAGGCGTGTACTCAACCGACTCGCTTGTTTCAAGGCTTAAATGAAAGAGATTTCCTAAGCTATCTTGTGATTTTATTTTTTGTTGTCAATCCCTTCTGTTGCTAAGTTATAGCTGCTTTATGCGTCTAGGTTGATTGTCCGGGATCGCTAGTACTGATGCCTTACGGTACCTTTTCTTATTTTCTAGCAGTCTACTCGATCAAATGGATGCGAGCTGCATCTTTTGGTAAGCTATTACTATTATTATTATTATTATATTTAGAGTTAAACGCGGCCAACATTGACGATCTTTACCGTGATAATTATGCGCATGCGCTATGAGCTATCGAGCACGTGTTTGACGTATCGCACACTACATACATACATACGTAAGTACAGTGGTTTTCTCGTAGTACTGATTAGTGTGGGGCTAGCTCAGGCTCGTACCAATAATTATTATTGAGTCTTGCAGAACTCAGATGCAATACATTATGTTACCATAGCAACTCCTGGGTCCAAAACCAAAAGGCAGGATAGCAAAAGGATTAGGCTTATCTCTTGCCCACCGGGCTGGATCAAACTTCTCTGCATTGGGAAAGAGCTGCTCATCTTTTCCAGCCACAGAGCTTAAGTACCACACATTTGTCTGAAAATTAATTTATAAATCATCATAATACAACTAGAGTGCTAACTGAATGCAAACCCTTGGCACTAGTATCATGGCATAGAGTGCTACTGCCTTAACAAAAATCGAGCATGTACACAAGTAAGACATAGTAATAATGAAACACACTGAGGACATCATCGGCTCCAGGAGTGCATAATGCCTCACAGACATATCAGAAAGTTGACGGAGCCTGAGACCGATTCTAGTCTGGATACTTTTATCATAGAGACGAACTCGACAGTGCAGTACAGCTCGGTTGTGACACGCGCATAGAATGGTAAGCATGCGCGCTATATATCATGCACATGCTATTGCTATACCTTACGTCAGCCTGAAAAACTCCGGAGTTACAATGGTGGCACTAGTAACATGGAATTTTAGATAAGGTATTCGCTGGATATATGCATAAGTCAATCTATACTCCAGCAAATTTTCAGGTCTCAAAAGAGCTCTGTCGAGGCCCTGAATTTTTATATAATTACGACATAGGTTACCTCATAATAACATCATAATTACCTAACAATCGCAGAAAAGTAAATTGCTACTGGAATGATTGCATAATGCGCTCACATTCACATGACACTGTATTATCAACAAGTATAAAAAACAATTGAATAAATTGAAGAATGAAGTAGGGATGGCAGGATCAAAAAGTACACAAACAAGAGATAATCGTATCTACTATACATCCTTACGCTTGCTTTTCTCGACTATTATGCACCTATTAATGTTGACGCGTTTGTTGAGTGCGGTATGTGGGAGATATTCAGGTTGTTCCCTAGTTATCATAAAGGTTTGAGTTTATCAGTTTTGATTCAATCGTATAATATTATTACTGATTATTTTGTAGCCCTCAAATAGCAAGCGTAGGGATGTATAGTAGAGATACGATTATCTCTTATTTGTGTACTTTTTGATCCTGCCATCCCTACTTCATTCTTCAATTTATTCAATTGTTTTTTATACTTGTTTCTGTTCTTTTTTTATTGTACTTAGTGTAATTTATCAGTGCCATCTTATCACAACTTCTGTCCAGTGTAATTATAAGTGAAAGCTTAATGGGAGGTGTCAAAATTCGTAGCCACGCCCCTCATTAACTTGCATTCATGTGCCTTTAGGCAGCCCATGAGACTCTGCTTAGGGAGAAAACCGAGTTTTAAGTTTTATTGTTGGCAGCAGCTAGCTCAGTACCGGGCATAATTTTATGATCTGTACATTTAACCGCTCCTCGAGCCGCTTGTCGGAGCCTTCGTATGCCGATAGTATGATATCTATGATCGATCCAGCGGAGCGCCAGCAAATAGCTCGCCTATGCCTAGCGCCTTACCGCTCCTCGAGCCTTGCACCTTCATATCCATGATCGATCCAGCGCACCGCTGAACGTGGTAGTACGTACGTAGCTAGCTAGCTCGCGATCGCCTAGGGCGCGGCCAGGCGCTGTCACATGACTTCACCATAGCAACACATTCCGAGCATGCGCATTATATCACAAAATGGTGGCGTATCAGACACATCCACTCGTTAATGCGCCGTACACACCCACTATTATGTAACTGTCGAGATAACGCCAAATTAGCGTGCCACTGCACTGCGCGCTACAAAATAGAGTGGATTTATATGAGAAGTAAGGTGAGAGGTCCAGACAGTCTTGAGTTAGCCCTGGAAATGAGAAAGAAAGAAGAAAGAAAGAAGAGAGAAAGAATGAGAAATGGCCATTTTTTTGAACATCTGGTTCTGGCATGTACAATTGAATTGATGAATGATCTTGGTCTTGTTAGATAGATAATTTGCTGGAGATTCTGATTTTCACACTTATAAATTTCAGAAAACTATTTATTTTGAGATATTTGGGTATTTGTAATGTATTATATATATGGCATATCCGGGCCATCCCTACTTATAGAGTCTACCGACTCTATGATATTATTCACAAAAGCACATGTATTGCGCATAACACTGTACATGCCAAGTTGTACGGTCGATCAGATCATTAATTACCATCTAGCTATAGGGCATTTGCACATGATGTCACATGGACAATTTGCGCAGGTATAATTGTATAATAGCAGCTTCTATATAAATGTATGGGACTTCTGATCCCAGGTAAGCGCATGGCATGCAGGCCAAAATCGTGAGTTATGATTAAGCACCCATGGGCGCTTATGCGGGACACTATGGTAATAGTGAAAAAGGCTTATACCTCCATATCAAGCTGCCCTTAAACAGGAAGCCAACAGTATTCCTAGTAGGTTGGAAATGTGGACAAATTAATTATGGTTACTTGAGCCACATTTATTTGATGAATAAAAGAGAAATTGAAAGTCACGGCTGCACTTGCAGCCATAAACGTACACATACCTGCACTGTGTGAACTTGTGAAGTAATTACAAACACCCTTTCACATGCCAATAATAATTATTGTTCTGTGAGAGGCTATATCACTTAACTAGAACTTATCACTTCTATTCATCATGAGCTCATCGATCTGGGACCGTGCATGGAAGACAGCGATGATGAACTACAGCTCTGTAGAGCATATACCCCGCGCGCTCTGTAGCCACTATAGCGTCGTATTGCAACACTATGAGGCATACATGTAGCTGTTTCATGACGTGACGACCCTTTCCAACACAGTGCTTGAACATGCGCAGTCGCATCCACATACTATTATGCTAAAAGAGTGGGTGTGGTCGATAAACCATAGGCATGCTGAACAGAAAATGCACGATTTGTAGCACTAGTAAGCCTTTTTGAGGAATTTGAAACACGTACGAACCAGTTTTTCACCGATATCCACCGATTGGTTGTGCTTTCAGCACGTATAGATACCTAGAACGCGAGATCTGGCGATTTTCGTGCCGACAACGACGACAACAACAACGACAACAGACATACAAACCAATTGCTTTACCCCTTGCGCATGCGCGCGGGGTAACAAATAATGCCATGGCTTAAGAACAGAGCATTTTCAGGTCAATACCACAATTGTTAGAAGTGCCATATAGAACCCTATAATGCCATGCAAACAACACATGTGGCAACTAGAACTGAAAATACACAGACACACACACGTTGCATGTGCACTAAATAATAGCTGTTTAGGAGGTTTCTATGTGATTTACAAGACTGAAGGGCTTTGTGTAGAATCCCAAGTGAAGCAAACGTTCTACTGAGCCCTGAGGTCTTCTAAATCATGTAGAAATCGACTAAATAGTAACATGTTTAGATCCTAGCAACAATGCCCAAAAGCTAGACACATAAACTGCTGCCTAGCAACAACCCTCACCATAGACAAGAAATCTTATATGATTTTCTACAGAGCTTTACATGACTTTATATATACTTCAGTTTAACCAATCAGATCACAGTATTTGTTACAGACAGGATCTAAGGGATCAATAGTATACCTTTGCCGGTATATGATATCCCATCAATGTAGTATCTTCTTGCATGAGTCGTGTGTAAGTCAGTGCAGTTGTCTGCATCCTGATCGAAACAGCCATTCCATAAATTCAGAGTCAGTACTGTTTCATTGTTAACTGGCTATACCTGAATGTCTCCATTATGCATCCTTTGAGGTATGGTATCTTGGAGAGATCTTCTGACTTGGGCTGAGTCCTGTCCCCAAGAACTGATCTAATCTGACGATAGAGTTCCTCCTGAGCTTCAGGATTCTTGGCCATGCAGTATAGAAGGAATGCTGCCTGGTTGGATGTCTACATGATAATATATGACATGTATAAAAGGACTACAGTTTCAGTATAAGGCTGATATGTGAGGATGTGGCCGCTAATGCATGCATGGCCTATAGGGCCGTAGGAAGTCTTTTGACCAAATTCACGCCTTGGGAAGTTGTAATTCAAGGGATGATGGAAACCAGTACCCAGCAACCATTGATTCATGGTAGCTAGTTGGACAGAGTGCCTAGACCCTCCGTCAGGCTCTGCCCACAAGTACATGTTTTATCGATATAGTGCCTACGCAATACCATAGCTATATGAAAGTTTGGGCATGGTTGGATGAAAAAAAACCGGCTATGGCCCTACCTAAGAGAATGACTAGGGTTACTGCAATCGTTTGGTGACTTTTGTCCGTCCGTCCGTCTGTTTGTCTGTTCGTCCGTCCATCTGTCCCAACTGCTAAATGGTAAGGGTCGTCTGAGAGAAAGTACATGTACGCATTCGAGATATAAAGGAATAGTTGTCTGTTAAGTGCTGCCCAGTGGTGTAGTAGTGTGCAGCTGTTGCCAGTGTCTGTGTTTACATGGCACTTATCTCAGCTACATGACTGATTGCCATTCTGTGCTTTGCTGGTCAGTTGTCAATGCAGTGACAGTGGCTCTCAAGTGCATAATTCAGTTTAGGTATGTCACAGAAGCTTTTAGTTTGTATAGTGACATAGCCAGGTGCCTTCCCCCTACACCTAGATCATGCACTGACTCTGAAGAGACTTGATCCATATTCAGGTGAACGAATGAATTAAGGGTACATGTATGTAATTCAATACTCCTGATATTGAACAAGCATACAAAGTGAGCCATGCTATGCATGCATGTAGTGGTGAGGGTTCTGCACTTAAGTGCATTCATCATAGCTGCAGGATTGATATGATAGAGAAAATTCTTCATGATATATACTTAGCTGGTAATTTTCGTGGGGTGCTAGTTAACTTTTTGTTGCAATAACAAAACCCGTAGAAACTGGTTGTTAAGCGCTGCTCGCTGTTAAGCGCATATTTTTTATTAACCGCATAGTTTTGTGTGAGCCTTTACCGCTCTTTGTTAGGCGCATATGCCCAGCAAGCCAGCTGAACGACGAGCGATCGATTACATGAGCCCAGAAAGAAGGCTAGAAGTAGGCTGGAAAAGAAAACGTTGAAAATTACGCTCTCTGGTTGCTTCTTGGCCACCGTTGCAGGCCTTTCTACCCTCGATACGTTCTTTACGCACGCCCCACCTACCGTGTTTTAGCACTTTTAATTAAGCGCATGCTTCCTGTTAACTTTTTGTTAAGCGCATATTTTCTTGCTTCTGTGTGTTATAAGCGCATGCGCTTAACCACTGGCATAAGAACCAGGGGGGCTGGGGGGGGGGGGGGCAATTGCCCCCCCAGTCATAAGATTTGGGGGGCAGAGCCCCTCTGATTTTTAGACTGCTGTACAAGCCAGGGGGTGGGGCTCACCCTCTGAGGTTTGCACTTTTCTTTTTCATCTGTTGCCACAATCAGGGTTGAGTTATTCATGATTGTGGTGTATCTTAGCCCCACGGTGTGTAGATATCAATAATTGTCACATGTGAACGCAGATCAGTAGTCACTACTGATCTGTGTTCACATGTGACAAGCTAAGAGTCCAGAATGTCCTCGAAAATGCACTAGAAAAGCTCTCAGAAGGTCTAAAACTCCAAAATTTTCCTGGGGGAGCATGCCCCCAGACCCCCCTAGCTTTTGCGCGCTACGCGCGCGTAAAGCGAGTCTTCACATGCTTACTTTTAGCCCCCCTGCTCAAAAACATCTTCCTATGCCACTGTTAATAACCAGTTTCTACGGTATTAATGTCTGTGTGAGTGGTTCCAACTATGGAGAGGGGCATAGCCAAAAGAATCGTGGAAGCATGGCCAAGTGTTCTCAGGGCTAGCAAGCAACAATCACTATTATACTGTCATCCTGCTGATGATGTATTATTAATTTTTCCATGTCATGCTGTTAAGTGGCTCAGTGATAAAAGATATCGAGCGAGATCAAGCATGTGTATCAATTATTGTTTGTGCAGTGCCGTACCCTTCAGGTTGCTGTCATCAAATTTAAAACCACAAAAATTAATTCCAAGGGCTCTCACTGACTTTGCACGAAATCCCCGAATTACCCACCATACAGTAAACACAGTACAATGCTTAATTCACAGTTTTAATTTTCGCAGTCAGCTGATTAACTATAAAAACCACGAAGGTTGGACCCCTTGCATTTCCCCATTATACGGTAACTTAGACATAAATCTGCAATGGTTAAAAGAATCACAATATGTACGCACAGTGTCTACTCCAGCAGAGAACATGTCTGCGGCATTCATCAAAGCTTCCTCTTCTGTCATCTTTCCTTCCCTCAGCCACTGTTCCAGCAGTCCCTGGACCTCTCCCCCCTCTTCTCCAGATTCAATTTTACGACGCACCTTTTCAGCGTGTTTTAAGCCATACTTCTTGGTAATCTGATAAGGATATAAATGACAAAATAACCCCCTACCCCACTTTAATCTTTTGACACAAGTAATTTGATCATTTAAAGTTCCTATTTCAATGTTGCACAAATCGCACCATCACCAGAAACAAATAGTGTACCAGGCCCACTACGGAATATCGGCCCACCCCCCACTTTATGCTAAGGTCTAATACTATGATTTACTCGAATATGCGCCTATGTGTAGCTGCCCTTGAAAACGCAGCTTAAATGTCTGGTCTATGAGGACTGAACTTCGAATAGTCTCGATAAATAAGCTGCCAAACAGCAATAAAACTAAGCCTAGCTAGCTTTATGCCACGTTTCAGCACAAGTGAATGATCGTGTATGCGGCTAGCAATCGTAACCTCGCCCACTTAAAACATTTTTGGCTACTGAGTATCACATGGGAATAAGTTCACAATGGCCCATTCAGTGCACCTAATGACTGTCTGGATTGAAGAAATTACAATTTTCAGTGACAGAGTCATATTTGAGGGCTCTTTTTAAGCACCTAGCAAAAGTGATCAGGGTATTATGAAAAGCCAATCAAAGTACCTTCTGGATACTGTATAGTGTCCCAGATAAGTGCCCATGGGCGCTTAAACATAGCTCACAATTTGGCCCGCATGGGCGCTTACCCGGGATATAACTTCCATAATATTATGTTTGTATAGAAGCTAGCTGCTACATTGACCCCCTGAAACAAGCTACATGGGCACTTACCCGGAATACTATGGTATATAATTATTAACTGCAACCAATTGACTAATTAGGTGTTGCAGCGCCATTCAGCCAAAACGCTATATCGAGCTATCCAGAATTAAAGCAGCCACTTCTACTGAACCTTAAGCATAGTTGCCAAGTGTCCCGGTTTGGCCGGGACAGTCCCGGTTTTTGGCCCTATGTCCCGGTTGTGTCCCGGTTTACCTGATTTTGCAGCATTGTCCCGGAATCCAGCTCGATTGCACAAATGGAGGTGTGGCACAAGCATAAACTCAGTATACTATCGAATTTCAGTCCGTATATCTCGATGTTTAGTGGGTGTGACAATATATGATCGGCCGAAAGTGGGTGTGGTCATCCGAAAGTGGGCGTGGTCAATAAAATTTCGCGCGCGTTATCTCTATATTGTTTGTTGTCCCGGTCTCTCCTCTCATAAACTTGGCAACTATGCTTAAGCTACACAAACGGAGGCTTACTATGATGATCTAACATATCATTGGACAGATTGTCAAAAACCTCTAAGATTTTATTTGCAGAAAACTCGATTTTGGGGGGGGGGGGGGGGGGGGAGTCATAAAGCAGCCATCAACAATCTACCCGATAGATCATTAACATTCAACCGTAAGCTTTGGTCATCGATCATTAGTGCTGCGAAACCATGAGCTCTACAATAATTCCGGACAGCATTTGCTTGATAAAGTGAGCTCAAAACTACGGCTGTGCGGCTTTTTATAATGGTTTGTTCAGGGCATGTATGGGAATGACATCATGGTACAAGCCACTAATTAGCTCGCAGATGGGCACGCACCAACAATAATCAGACATGCCTTAACTCCACTGAGTAACTTCCTATCATTCTGACTAATCAGTATTGCTGTGTCCGGACAGTAGTGCTGTATAATTCCTGCTGCTGTGTTGGAGGCTCATAAGGATGATGATGGCTATTTCATGTGACTAATATTAATCTTAATTATTGTTGTTTGTTCTACTACACTTCTATTGGTGTGTCACGTAATAATAATAATAATAATAATACCGTAGTTAATCGAATACAACGCATGATCCAATTTAACGCAATAAATTAGCATTTTACGAATTCTCATAACGTTTATATATGGAGCGATTGACGACCTTTACCAGAAAAACGCGCATTTTTCAAAATTGAAATTATTTTTTTGGCATGCGTAGTAATAGATTAAGTACGGTAGGCAGAGAAAAGCTAGTAAGAAGGCTATTCATTGGAGAGGGGTCATATTCGAGGCGCATTAAATTGCACGTGGGGGGGGGGGGTACAAGATACTGTATAAGATTTTTGTCAATTAACAGTGGTCATGATAAATCTTCAATAGCAAGAATTGTATGAATTATAATATTAAGATACTGCCTTACCCTTACAGCTTTGTTGAAGTCACGGTAGAGCTTGTTTGGATAGAGTTTATACAGTGGAGGTTCCACTGCCAGTCTGCCAACACAATCAAAGAAGAGTGATACTGCTTCTATAAACTGTTCACTCTCTTCTGTTGGGTTCTTCAGAGCATGGAAGTCGGTATTGTACACAAACTTAGCACTCACTGCAGTTCATGTTTAACAATAAATGAAGGAAAACTAGCTAAGGGGTGGAAAAAGCACCAAAACAGAAGTATAAGTTCTGGTTCATCAACAAAGTTAACACCATAAAAAAATTAAAAATTGAAGTAGGGTGGCAGTAACAAAAAGCACCGAAACAGGAATGGTAGGGATGGAAAACTGTAAGACTAGGGGACTCCCTACATCATGATTAATTTTATGAAGTCAAGCAGTGGCGACTCAAATGATAATGTAGTATGGGATGTCTCCTAGTATTAGTTTTCCATCACTACCACTGGACACCATACTGAGCTATGGATAATTGTTACTGAGCTAGCTACCTACCATGATTAGCTATAGCTATGGCAACAGAAGAATTTTTTTACTTAGATCTAGCTAGCTACTATATTCCGTGCAAAAGCTTGAAGTATAGAAGCTGGAACAGTACTAATGGGAGGTGATAAATAAGCAGACTCACTGTAGGCTCACCTGGGTCAGCTTCTTTCTGACTCACAAAGGCACATTTAAGCATTATGCAAGTACGTATATAGCTACACAAGAAGCAGTTGATCGTGGGCTATGCATATAATTGTGCATAGTAATTGCCAAGACGCCATACTCATGGTGCAACTTTCTTGTCCATATCTTGTTATCTTCTAGATACTAAACTAGCAAAGTTACAGCTAAAATCATGAGTCTGAAATGGGTGTCCCAGTCCTTAGACAACATGAGTACTAAGATAGCCTTAATCGCTTGCTGTGCTGCCTTCTACAATCGCTAGGCAGCTCTATTCAGCCGCTTGCTGGAAGCCAATCCGATAGCTTTTTGTGCTCAAAGCGACTGCTCAAACTACTAGCTCTTTCGACGTCTGCTACATTATCGAGTCTGTACGAGGGTTGATTGTGCTTCTCCGTTGCTCACGGCTTCCCGAAAGCTCATTTCTTCCACATGCCATTGAGAACTGTCAATTATTGCAGTATAGTCATGCCTACCAATTAAGCGTTTGTGCGAACATAAAAACGATGGATGCGCGCACATGTGTACTCCCCCTGCATTGCGAAACGGTGTGAAAACAGAAATGTTTTCACCTCAAAACTATTGTGCAACAGAACTGACCGCTACTGTATATGTTTGATTTCACAATCATGGAATAATGCAGGGGTGTAGCTAGCATAGGGCTCAGTGGGCTCGAGCCCCCCATTATCTTCCCAAAGTGGGTGGGCCCGCTGTCTATGGATGTACAATTGCTTGGCCTGACAAGCTGAAGCTGCATGACAATCTATATAAAATTTACAACTAAAATGAATGCACAGGAGTGCAGAACTCTCACCGCTACACGCCAGAGCTAATTATAACTTTTTGCTGATGACCTGACAAATGTCAGATCAGACCAAAGGTTGGTCGGACATCTCCAAATGTTGTCAGGACATAACACCATAGATCCATGCTAAGATTTTTTTAACTGTTGGTATTATAGAGCTATAGTATACAGATATCATAATAGTGTTATGTACAATACAATGCACACTTAAAAGTATCCTACAGCAACTTGACCACCACAGTACAGTAGCTACTACTAAGTACATGCACCACAAACCATGCTACAGACAAGGAAATCAGCCTCAAGTAGGTGTTGAACAAACTATAGTAGCATCACATTAGTGACCACCAACCACTGTCCAGTACCAGTACTGAAGTGCATATGCCTAAGGCAACCAGTATGGGCGGTCACTATGTCCAGACACTATCAGTCTACACTAAGACCACCGGAAGTCCATATACGTACAATACATTTTAATGTCAACGCGCGGTTTGCATGGCGCCTATGGGGGTTAATGATATGCATGCCATGCATGTGGGGTCAAAAATAGTGCATGTCTATGTACAACTGTATCTTCTAGTGTGAGTTAGCTATCGTTCTATCTAAAGTACCATTGTAAAGAAGAAGAGCTGAGCTTCACTTTGATACCAAGAACAAGAGTAAGCGTGCCGAGATGACCGATGTAGAGATGACAAAGATTTCGGCTGCGTATGGCTGAGGGCATCTTTGAATTGGGGGCAAATCAGTAACTATCAAACCAGCGCTAGGGGACTTGGTCCACAAGTAGGTAAGTACCAGAGCAGTTATTCCGCTGAATCCCGAGTCTTCCAGGACCACTCTGCCACCAGGAGCGCTCTTTGAAGATCGAAAATAATTTATCACTTTAGTCTGTTATATTTTCTTAGTAGTAGTTAACTAGACTGTCAACCAAAGAAAATACTAACTTTAGCTACTAAACTAGCTAGGTTATAGCTACCAACTCTTCGTCTTGAGTACTTTCTTCGTGATACTTCAACTCGCTCGTCCATTTTTCGATCTTTTCTGGCTGAATGGAACTTTGAATTGGGGGCAAATCAGTAACTCTCGTTCCAGAACCAAAAACGAGGCATCCTCGATGTCTATACCATAGTGGCAGTGTATAGCAGTAGCGTGGAACAGAACCGCTCGAGGCGCTTCGAGAAACGAGCCTTCGAAAACGAGAAAAATTCATTCTGTCCTGGGTAGGGCGCGGAACACGGATAGATATGCGGACGTATACGAGATTATTGCGTGTAACCGCGTAATACGTACGCGCGTGTGCGTAATCATACGCAGTAAAACATCATTTCCGGTTTGCCATTAAACGGGTGGTCTTAGTGTAGACTGCTATACTATTTGACCGGCCACAAGGCTCTTTGTGGTGGTCAAATGATCGATGACCGAACGTTATAGTTAGCTCTGCACGCATGCATGACTCATGCACATGTAGATCTACACATATTCAAGTAAACTCTAGACCTTAGCAGGAAATTGAGCCCAAAGTAGGGGGGTGGGCTGATATTCCGTAGTGGGCCCTCTTTCGCGATGGTACATACGCAGCTGCATGAATATCATAGCAAATTAGGCCCACATGATATGCCCCTGAGTCCCTACCGTGTACACAGTGCCTATGCTTATAGTCTGGTATATTAAAAACTGTCTTGGTAACTATTCTGCTTATTCTGTGGATAGGTGGCTGTTTTGGAGCTTTCTCTGATCTTTCGACAACCCAAAAATCTGGCCCATACTTTCTACTCTGTGGCTGTAATCATTACTATTTCAATGTAGCTACTGCTTAAAATTCAATTCTGTGAAACTAATCAGCAAACAAGCTGCAGCTAGGCTAACAAAACCACAAAGAATGTGAGGTATAAGTTGTAGTTGCTGCATGCTTTATGGTGTTGCTCAGCAACTACAACTGATATGGTGTGCTCTTGGTGGTTTTGCCCACTGTATAAGTAGTAGTTAATTACTTATTCACACCTGGTCCTAGAGCTACCCACAGCCTACCAGTACTACATATACCGTATTACCTCTAATTTAATGGACACCAGAAAAATAATTATTTTGGCCAATGTCCGCTATAATTAGAGCACACGAAAATAGCCAGCGTTCGAAGTGTCCGATGTATTAGAACACACTTTCACGCATGCGCATTCGGTCAAATGGACGTGCGATCGAGTGCCTTTGATCTCTATGGCTTCAGTGGTACAACTGTAAGGTTATGATCTTTATAATCATATTCATGCATGTGGGAAGCCATGCAGGGCGCTGGCGCTAGGTGCACATTACACTGCAGACAGCTTGTGTAAACTATTAGATATGAATATGATTATAAAGTTCACCTAACAGCCATTACACTACATTGTGACTGAAGGACATCAAAGTGGTTCAAGGTTGTATAGTGATGCACAGCTGCAATGGTTAATTGAGTTATGCTACATGGTTGGCTGCCATGCTAATAGTATTCATGCCCAACACCTTGTACTCTACTTGTACCTAGCACAACCACTGTGATGTCATTCAGTCTAAGGTAACTGCCATACTACTATAAGGCCAGGCAAACTGAATTCGCAGTTTATCGTCACCGCCCGCATGGATTTTCAAAATTTCATATTTCAGATTGTATACAGCAATTATATGGCATTTTGGCCCCGCCCCCTGGAGCGCTGCAATTGAAGGGCGTGGCCTCAGTGATCGCGAGTTCGAACCTAGCGTTTCTCGCACTCTTTTACTAATTTGAAATCTGAATAATGACCGCCCGCCCGCATGCAAAATCGAAAAGTCTGTGACGATAAACTGTGAATTTAGTCTGCTTCGCCTAATATGTTCTTGCATACTCTCCCTAATACACTCTTGACTGTACTACATATACTGGAGAAGGACACTCTCCCTCTCTCTCTATTATAATATACTCTTGCTGCAAGAAAGTAAATTGCATGCTACTATACTGGGGATAATAATGTGTATGGTGTCGATAATATACTATGACATATTGATAATTGTCAGGTTATGCTGATCAGAGAGCCTGTGGACAAGGCTAGTGTACATTGTTATGTGTAGTGGTTAACGTACGTTCCACCAATAATCTCCTCAGAGGCGTACAGATATCACTGATTCTATCATTCTCATCCCTGGCAGTTCTGAGGTAATCCACAAAACGAAGAGTCACGTCATTCAATCCTGCAGTATAGGAGAACACATTCCTAGGCTTGATTTGATTGTTGACGACACTTCTTCCTTCCTTCCACTCTTTACCAGACCTACAGCATAAAATTATTAGTGAACATTATTGGTGCCAAATACTCAACACCAGAGGATCAATTTGAATCTGGTATTGTAGTTGGTAGTAAAATTAGCTTGTATGTATTGCCCCACCTACCCCCGCTACTGGCAGAAGGCGGGGTTCATTTTACTAAAAAATATGCCCCAGATTAGGGGCATTTGAATCAATATTTACAGAGAAATGCACAGGGAGCGGGGGGATGGTGCCTGGGGCAATACATTGATAGATGCATAATATTCAGCACTCAACAGGGAATGTAGTGGAATAGCCCAATGTCAGATCTTTAGATAAAAACGTTAACATAATTTATAATAATCACCCAGGCCTTTAGAAGAAATATCATGGTTCTAAATTTTGTGCTTCCATGCAGGTACTAAAGACTATCAGGGCTGCCAAATCATCACTACATATACATACTCTCCTATTAACATACCGTATAGCCGAAAATATTGGCGGGAATTAAATTTGGCGGTTGAGCCCCAAATCGCAATTTACAAAAATATTGGCGGATTTAAATTTGGCGGTTCGGTACGGGATCGCCATACGTATATTATATGCGAGTAGGAAATTTTGGCGGACTTTAATTTGGCGGTTGTAATACAGACCGTCAAACCGCCAAATTTAATTCCCCGCCAAATTTTCTGGCTATACGGTAGTTACCAGTAGCATGCATATGGGTCAACGTCACCTTCGGCAGGGTAAATCACTTACCTCGTACCAAATCCCACAGGATATTTTAACTTAGTTGCAAGCCATCGTATATTTGGAGTTATATTAGCATCCCTGTCAGGGTACTTTCCCTCTGCTCTCAGAATATTCTCCAGCTGGTTTGGATCTGCCATCACCACAAAATTATTTTTTCCACCTGAAACAATAATTGTAACAGAACAGGTACATGTATCAGGAGACATAAAATTTTAATTCTGAGCAAAGCAATGTTCCCACCCGACATGCTAACCAGGCCCTCCCTGAAACAAAGATAAGGGTAGCTAATCTAGTTTCCCAGACCTGAGATTGCTACCTTGGCTTATGGACTGAGTGAGGAATTTTCTGCACTCATATATTACGTAATACTTCTAATATCTATGGTTTGAACTGAGCAAGGATGTCTATACATGAAGTGTACCGATGTGTGTGTCAGAATGCCTATATATAATATATATGAACCCTTGACAATCTCCCCAGTAGCTGCACAGTGTAATGGTGCATGTGGTAAAAGGTCGTCAATAGAATGCGTACACATCGATCGATGCTGGCCCCAAAAATCATGGAGATGGCGTCTAAGATCGACTCTCAACCTTGATAGCGACAAATTTCGATGCTTCAATCACAGAAACGAACTCGACAGCACAGTATTCCTTCCCAACTTCAGGTTGGTCGCGCTGCTGCAGTCTTGCGCGGGACAACCCCTTGTGACATTGTGTGCTAGCTATATATAGCGCAAGGCTAGCTTTATTTATACACGGCATTACGTAAGCCAAGAAAACACGTGAAGTTCAACCAACGGTACTTCTCAGAGAAAGTAGCGCTCAGCTTATAATCTATTCGCTGGATACATGCGTAAGATACTCTACATATTTACTGATTTTCAAGTCCCAGAAAGGCTCCAGCGAGGCCCTAGATTTTTTCATAATTACCTCATAGGTTGCATCATAATTTCATCATAGATTACACTACAATTACCTCATAACCACAGAAAAGTAAATTGCTACTGGGGAGATAATGAAAAACTTAGAGACTACGTCCAGAGTCCCTCATGAATACGCCGCCATAAATTCGAACTAGGACACATCGACAAACTGCGCATGCTCCGTATACGTGTACAATATTGGGGCGCGCGGCTTGAGCCGGTTGACCTTCACCCACCATGTGCTCAACTGAATAGGGAAATCCCCCCAAGTGCACGCTCGCCAAAGAAAGCGAACCGAGAAAATCGCCATATCTCATCGATAGTCCACGATGTCTTCTACGCTAGGTTCGAATTCTGGGTCCCAACAACCATTCATGCGCGCTAAACATTTTGAAACAGTTTCACAGCAATTACATCATAGGTTTCATCATAGGTTTCATCATAATTTCATCATAGCGAGAGCCGAATTCTTTTTTTCTAATTGGGACTCTGGACGTAATAAAAACCTGTAAATATCATGAAGTTTCAGGGACTCACTACAGTGGCTAAGTAACCACTTCCGGCATCGCAGGGCTTCAGGGAAACTCCACACACTCAGCTATACTATGGCACACAGAATTTCCTAATGGAAATTGACTCCATGGTGCTCACCCCTCCTCCAGATATGCATACAAGGTTAAATTTATCAGTAGAATAAGCAGAGAGGTAACTTACATGCTATACCGTATAGCGGGAAACTTTCGAGGGAGAAAACTTTCACGAATTTCGCGATTTTTCCGCCATCCGCGAAAGTTTTCTCCACGAAATTCTTGGCATGCCACACCCATTATGCGACCAGCTTTAACATTCCGCGAAAGTTTTCTCCGCGAAATGCTCCTTTCCTACCGATCCGCGAAAGTTTTCTCCCTCGAAAATTTCCCGCTATACGGTATTTCAAGTTTGAAGTCTATCAGTAGTATATACTTTTTTAGCTATTCCTCTAAAGCAATCAACATTTTACATGCCATGTCCCTATTGGAATAGCATACACATACCTGGCAGAAAAATATTATTGTGATATTTAAATGGCCATACCTCCGCAACCACTCAGTGGATTTTTACGGAACAAAGACTAAATTTAATAATTATTGTATCATGAAGAGTCCTTTATTAATATGCGTGACAAAGAAAGTGTAGCTGAGAGAATCTAAAATTTTGATGTATATAGTATGTCCTATACCTGGGGTTTCTAGCTTGAATATTTTCCCATACTTCTTGTAGCACTCTTCAAGATAGAGGTCCATCCTGAGGAGGTTTCTTTTCAGCTCCAGTAAGTTGCGAAGCACTGGAACTGGCTTGGGTCCAGGAATAGCACTGAATGGCTTGACATCTCCTTCCACTTCTCTGCTACTCCTAGCCACTGCTTCAGCGGACGAGAATCGCACACACTGAATGAGCGAAGCAATTACTGTACGGCTACGGTAAACCTGCATAGTCAAAACAAGTGGTGGTGAGCCGTGACTATCTGGCTATCTCCAAATCTCGGTGATCGTGAATCAGTGCATATACATGTACGTCCCCAGGCCACTCCCACGTTGCAAATTTAAGATGCGATGTATCGATGATATGAGTATAAACTAATCATTGTCACATGATATAAACACGATTACATGCATGTTTGCAGTGCATATGGCATGCATAGAACAAGCCCCACCCACCTCGTGTGCGATCAACGACCATTACCAAGGGATCCGGAACTGCTGTGATCAGCACTTTTACGAGCCAGGGAGATGTTGAAGTTTGTGCTGTTGGTGAATAAACAGGGCCAGACGAGGCTCAGCCAGTACTACGAGTATGTACCAGTGGAAGAAAGGGTCACTACAGAGGCCGATATCGTTAGAAAATGTCTGGCCAGGAGCGAAGAATCGGTGAGGTCCCATGATGCATATATCAATGCATTGCCCCAGGTACATGGTGTACCACCCCACGGGAAAGGGTGAGGGATTTGACCTATTTCCTCTTCCCTGGATCATAGATATATTCCCCTGCCCCCATCATAGTATTGCATATCATCCCCCCCCCCTCCCCCTCCCCCAGTTGCATGATCAAATCCCCCTGATCCGGGGCATGTTTATCAATCAAACATGATCAAATCCCCACAGTAGGGTGGTAGGTGGGGCATTACATTGTAATTAATTGAAGTCCTAATAGATTTAGTGTGCCACAGTATTGAAAAAAGTAGCCATGTTTAGCTTGGGAGAGGTACATGTACATGTACATGTAGTATCATCAAGGAGTTAGCGCTAAGGGGGATATAGGTTTCATTGGTGAACTCTCTCTCTCTCTCTCTCTCTCTCTTATTCACTCAGTGTTCTTTTATGGAGTATAAGAACTATAAGGTGGTGTACAGACGATATGCCTCACTCTACTTTATCATTGGAATTGACACTACAGAGGTAGGTCCACGTGAGAGAATAATATTATGATTTTGTTGTTACGTCTTCTTCCCTTTTGTATTAAAATGTTACGATATGAAGGGCTTATCAATCACAATTTTATCAAAGGCCTATAGTCAGATCATGATAAAGTCGAAACACTTCATGATTTGTTCCTCTATACATAGCAGGAACTGACATGTACTTCAAGTCTGTACATATGTTTCCCTAGGGCAACTTGCCAATGTTTACTATGGTTGTTGAAAGATGCTGTATAACAGGATGTAATATATAAGGAAAGAAGTATTTCCCCTCGTTATTTGCTCCTAATAAATACCACCTGATCCTCTCCCTCCTCCCTCTGTTTCAGAATGAGCTGAGTGTGTTGGAGTTCATTCATGCTATAGTGGAGACGTTTGATCGCTACTTTGAGAGTGTGGTAAGTTGCCAAATTAGCTAGCATTCTCCATTCAGATGATATGAACCTTAAACCGTAGATTAACATTCTCTTTTTTCCCCCCTTCCTTTGCAGTGTGAATTGGATGTATCCCGATAACAGCCATTCCCATGGTTATGTGTGTGCACACATGTGTATGTGTGTACATGTACGTGTATGATTATTAGTGTGTGCTTGTGTGTGATGATACCGTAGGTCGGGTTTTAATTGCGAGTATCTATTAATTGCAAATTGCGAGTTTTTCTACGTTTCACAATAATTATTATTAATAGATTTGCAAACATAAACGTGCTCGTATACTACAATACGGTACAGGGTCGTCCATCGCAATTATTGGATTCGCAATTTGGCCTGACTTGACTTGAACGCAATTATTAAACTACCTGTCCTACGGTACATGATAGGTAGCTATGGCTAGTCTTGTCCCTTCCTACTTTCCGGTGTTGCTGTTTAAGAAACTAATTATAACCATAGGAACAGGGGGTGGGGTGGAAGAAAGGCCACTAGAATTTGTGAGATGTATATCATAATATTATGTTTGATATGTTTGACTAATATTGTTACTATATGGAGATTAATTTGGTGGTTCCTTAACGTGAGATTAGATCATGTTCAACATTGACAAGGCTCACATGATCCTGGACGAGATGATCATGAACGGACACATCACCGAGACTAACAAGAACAGAATTCTCGCACCAGTAGCAGTGTTAGAAAAGTCAGCAAAGTAGATCCAATACTGTTTTTGATCAGCCATAGTTGAGTGTGTGTGTTGTGTTCCAAGCATTAATATCTCATTAAGTAATAATTATTAAGTTTACCATATACGCATAATTATTATTGTGATAAAAAATAATATCAATGCTAGGCAATATTAAATGTTTTACCCACAGATTTGTGTTCATATACATCAGATTCTATAATATTAAACTTCAAGCCCTACAGTTGGAATCCAATAATACTACTATTGCTATTACATGCCTCTACTGATCACGACGGTGTCCATACGTTTCCCTGACTGTCTGGCTCCATGTACCTCACATTCCACACCCAAGGCTTATCTGCAAACACAAGACAATAATAAGAAGGGATTCCGATTCATATGTATGGATGATTTTGACTAAAAAATAGACCTTCTATCCAGGCACTATCAGATTCTAAAAAATATTGTATAGCCGAAAAATTTTGCAAAATATTTTTTTGTGTAATTGAAGACTACATGTACCGTATCATTATTATTATACAGCCAGTTGGTCATGTACAAGGTCACAATATTCTAGAAGTAGGTTGTTATATGTGTACCATACCTTCCTTTCTGTAGCCGGTGAGAGGAAGATCAAATGGAACGTGGAGCTCCAGATCTGGGGATCTGCTACCACCTGTGTCTTCACCTGCCAGCCCTCCAGCCACACTGAAGGTCGACCTTGACGGCTCCTATAATAATAATAATAACGGAACAGTTTGAGGAGAGTTGAAAGATCCAGAATGGCCGGGCGTACTTGGTCAGAGGGTAGAAATAAGACACCAATCTCATACGATCTGATCTTCAGCTGACTGCCTTTCTTCTCGAGAGCACCCCAGGCCGCCTTGGATAGGTTCGAACTGACAACAAAAGCACAATGTCATCCATCCTCAAACACACAAGATTAGTGAGAGCTAGAGTCTACTTTTATTTTGCAGGACCCCTCTCTTCCAAATAAACACACACTGTGTAGCTTCATCCCTTGTGGGGGGGGGGGGGGGGGGGGGACATGTCACCTGTATGAAAACGGTATATACCCTGGACGGAAAAAATGCTCACCCCTCCTCTGTATACAAAAGTTCACGTACGTTCTTGTTGCTCCCTACCTAGTTATGAGCAGCCAGGCCAGCTTAGTGCAGTCAGGTGACATCCTCAGGTAGGTCTTGATGTGAGGGGCTGCCCTACTCCTTCCTCTACTCTCAGCCTTCCAATGGCTACATAAAATGAAAAAAAGTTAATGAGAGACAATGCTATGTCAAACACATCATCATTGTTTAGAGTACTGACGCACCACATATAGTTGGTCAGATATTGCTGCTTCTGAGCATTCTGGAAAGAGTGAGGAATGGAGCCCCCAGCTGCAACAGAGAGAGAGGCAATTATGATACAAAGATAAAATCCTACAATCAGTCTCACTGCATGGTATAATATCATTCTATTAATTAGGACGCACTTATCTCTCCAATGAGTGATCATAAATAATCATGATTATTATTATTCTTACCCATATATCCCTCCAGGCTGTTCCTCACATTCTCAACCGTTGGAAAAACCTACATAATTTATAGTACATATTATATACAATGTAACACGCACAACCTGTTAATCAAGCCAAGCAGGTTAATTAGACAACAATCAAACTCTATAATGTAGCTAACCAGTTGTAAGTTTGGGTACTTGTGCATGGACGAGAGTCCTGTCTTCTTGACGACTGAAGAGAGACTGAGCAGCCACTCTGAGCAGAGCCAGCTGTGACTGGCCGGACCCAGCGAACCAATGCTAGAAAATTGACCAATCACTGGCCACGATTCATCCATAGGGGAGTCAGGTGACAGGTGCTCAGATAATACCTACAGCATGGGTAGTATATCATACAAATGCTCTCTGCAGCTGGTGATAGCCTCGTTCTTAGGCCACTCCCAGTTTTCCAATGCTACACGTTGAAAATCTGGGAGTGGCCTGGGAAGCTGGTGACACTGCTGATTGATTTTGCCTCACCTTTCTTAGTTTCATATGTCCCCACTTGTGCATGTTTTTTCCAGTGTGAGCCCCAGGCACAGATGCAACTATACGAACCCTGCAAAAAAAGTAATTGCATGAAAAATCACTCCTACCACATCTGCTACCCCCCCCCCCCCCCCATACACACCTACACACACTACTAACCCCTCTCATATGCAAAAAGGGCCTACATGTACTTGATGTGTTGATTTACCCGGCAGCTTCCATGTTGTGTTCCCGTATCTTCTGCTTCCACTCATTCAGAGCTGATCCTCCGTACGCATTCAGGTACTCCTATAGCATGACACAAAACTGAATATGCAGTGGCATGGTACACGTTGCACATAATATTATAGCAAGATCAAGCAAGCACCTTCAATTATTATCAAACCATAGTACATGCAAAACTTATTTATAATGTATGGCACTAATAATTGAACGAAGGATAGTACATGTTGCATAGCTCACGAGCAAGTCTTGCTTAAAGTTTGTAGGATCACTCTGTGCAGCTGAAGCTGTGGCTCCTTCTCTGCTCAGCCTTGGGAACAACGGGCTCATCCACACACTAAAACAATAACCATATGAAATCTACAAACACTTATGAATGATAATAACGGTAAATCTGAAAACCTCTACTAAAACACGAGTGGACAGACGCACTGGGTAAGCGCCCACAGGTGCTTAAACATAACTCATAATTTGGCCCGCACAGGTACTTATATACTTATACACCCGGGATGTAAATTGCATACATTTGTATAGAAGCTGCTACATTGACTTCATATGAAATGCAGTGCACGGGCGCTTTTCCCAGGACACTATACGGTACATACCCTTGTGTCTTTTGGTCCCAGTCTTTGTGTATGAGGTTGGCTGTGTGGATGACCACCCTCAACCCTTCGCGGTACTCCAGCAACATCATTTTGCTATATAAACGATTGGCAGTCATTACAACAGAACCTGTTAGTTAATCAGCCAGCTACACTCTCCCCCTCTCATTTTATTATTATTATGCCAGGTTTTGACTATCAAACTCACACGAACATGTATCTGGGGAGGGGCCTGGCCAAGACTAGCTAGCCAGGTCAGAAACCTACTGTAAGCCTACCTGTGATGAGTTCCGAACATTATTTCTAATTTTGCCTAGATATCATATGGGAGGTTTGGGATGAAGAAATTGAATCAACACAATGTTTACACTGTGAATCTGACTGACCGGGAATAGCTTTATGTTGGAGTATGGCTGTGCTTCTTTCCTGAGCTGGAGGTTAGTCTCTCTCTGATCGCCATGGACAACAAGAAGTGGAAGGTTGCTATGATAGAAAAGATAACGGAGACAAGAGATTGCGATACATACAATAACGATATCGCAGTGTCCCATGTACGTGTACATGTAAGATAGTGCCTATGGTATATCAACTATAGGCCAATGCTAACAGCGATAGGATAACAACAGTCATGGGCACTTCAATGTAATTGCTTTTTTGACCACATGGGCTACTACCATTTGCATGGAAGCTGCTACTTTGACCCCTTAAATTTGGTACTTGTACTTTCTCTTACCGTTTGCCTTCTGGGTACTGCTGAAGTAGCCATGGGATGTCAATCAGGTAGTTAAACTGCAGAGGAGGAGATAGTGGAGATTAGGAGGGGACAGTGCATGTGTGTGTGTGTGAGTGTGTGGGTGGGTGGAGGGTGAATGGTGGCTAGGAAAAGTGCACATGGCAATCACTAGCATTATTATTTATTATTATTATTATTATGTCCTGTAGCTCTACATATACCTGAACTGAGGCCACCAAATCTCCTACGGAAGAGCTGAGGATATCTGAGAACACAAATAATTAACCAATTAATGAAATTGCATGTACTTCCACTTGCATACCCTTTATTCCAATGGCCACATTTGAACGGTTGTATTGTGGCCCAATCCCTCTCACCCTTGTCAAATAAAACAGTGACCGACCCTTCCCCTCCTCCTCCTTCTCCTTCAAATCACTAACAGCTGCCTCTCGACTAGCTGACTCAGCACTTTTTCTTCCCAGTTTGCTTCGTACTTCTGTCTCCTCTGAATCACTGTCCGACAGTACAATGACTGACTCTCCGCTGGCACGCCCTCTTGCAGCTGGACTGTCAGATCTAGAATGGTGCTTGACGGTGATGCTCTCGTCTTTGTCTACTTTCACTCTCTTAGGACTGGGAGGCTGGGTGTCACTTGTTGCTTCTTTGTCTATTCAATACAAAATTATGTACTTTTCCATCAAATCCATCCCTTGGGAGCTTTGACTGATGAAACCTTCCCCTGCAGGGTTTCATTAAGGGGGGGTGCAGGGGGATACTTGCCCCCCCCCCCTGGAAGCTGGCTGCCCCCCTTGAGAGATGCCACCATCCATACATGCAATGTACGTATGTACATGTACAAGCAAAGGTTTAAATGGTGAAAGTGTCCAAAGCGGCAGTTTGCTCATTTTTAACCCATAAATTAGCTGAAGCTTTACGCTATGTGTGGTAGGAGAAACATCCCACATCCTTGCAAAATTTGACTTGAAATGAGGGGAACCAGTGGATAATACTGACAGACTTTCCCCATCCGAGTGCTCAGAAGCCACCAGAAGAGTCTCAGAGGTTGAAACATTACAAATTTTCCTGGGGGAGCGACCCCCCTAATATAATCAAATTAATGAGCACAACATCATTCTTCACGGGTGGAAAACATACTATAGTCTATGCCCCCCCCCTTAACTCTGCAATTATTGCATTTGCCACCCCCCCCCCCCCCCCCCCCCCCCACGAAAATCCTAAATGAAAGAAACCATAGATAATTTAGACTATGATGAAACCCTGCCCTGGCATGCCTGGCCATGGGGTGGGATAACCTACACTGTACTACTACATGTATGTTGGCTCCAACATTAACGCAGAGTCGCAGGACAGTGGTGATCTTCACCTTCACAAATTTTCAAAAAGAATTCAGCACCCAGATAGCGGACGACCCTTTACCATAACATTTTAATTATATTATTGATCGCACTCTTAGTAGACACTTATCCAAACTTACCTGGGTGTGAGAATTGACTCAGATGTACGGGATTCTTTCGGTAGCACTTACTTCCATATTTACATGGAGGTTTGTCGCTTGACTCGGTCGCCCAATTCTGGGACATCTCGGTCCACTGATGACCACTTACCAATTGAAATTGACCGCGTATAATATTAAATTCGCGAATATTAAACGAATAATAATAATAATATTATTATTATTATTTGCGAAGCACAAATCCACAAAAAGAAAGTTCATCATCTGATCATAATAATATCAATAACTATCAATTGCTGAATCTTCTAAAATGGAGTCACGAAATTTCGAAGGTTGAACATTGACAAAGTCCTGATAGTGCAATCGACACTCGGTTGAATTGGAGATGATAAGAGAAGTCTGTGTTATTGGCTCGCTCACGTGCACAGGCTCAGTTTTATCTGCCTTGAGAGCATACTTCCTCTCTTTCCATTCCTCATAGAGCACTTTCACTCGCTTCCACAAAATCCATGAATGGTACCCTACGATGCAGAAAAAGGCAACAAGAGCAGCTGCCACTGAAAGAGAAGAGGCAATCTGTATCCCAATGGGAACACCGTGAAGAGCTACAACTGACAATAAGAGAGCATTTGTCATGAAGAACAGATCAAGCCAGTTGATAATAACATTCTTGAACGGCATTACTGCAACTTGTGCTATGATGAAGAGTATCAGAACGATGCTCTGACAGAGGAACAGAATCTGAGGAGTGTTTCTGAGACCAGCAAAGAGGATGTATATCGCCACAAGTACCCAAATACGAAGCCCAAACCAAAACCTGTATTTATCCTTGTATGGAGCACAGTAGGCATCAATCAGTGGTCTAAACTTGTTGATGATCCGAAAGCGAATGAAGAATCGAATTCCAGTGAGGAGGATCCCATAAGGAAGAATAAAGACACACACAGCAATGAGCACCAGGCAGAACAGACACACGTGCCTGTAGTCTCGCAGGTACCGAATGTTCCCATCATAGTACCACACAATATTGTCCGATTCTTTCTGACGGTGAATAGTGCTAAAAGCCAAACCATCAACTGAAAAACGCAGAAGTTCATAGTACGTGATGTAGATAAGCGTTGCTAGTACTGGTATGGCCGACTGAGATGTTAGCTGGGCGAGTTGGTGTGAAAATCTGCTGGCGTACACTAGGGTGATGGAAATCAGCCAGATGTACATGGGGAAAATGATCGATAAAATAGCCTTTATGATGTCGTCCAAGCCGTCATATAGGCACACAGGAAAACCAAGCTCTAAATTGAGAAAGGAGATGAAAATTATTGCCCATTGAGTGCCCTTGAAGCCAAACAAGTAGTACGTGCTAATACTTAGTACGTTGGCATAAAAGATAAGTCCATTGATTGTTCCCTGTGCGACAGTGAGCTGCAGTATAAGGAGAAAGACAACAATGACAACCCCTAACAGGGCATAGAATGGTAAAGTAAATAGCCACCAGTTAGAGCATGTCTGGCATTCCGGGCTGCCTATGGTGACACTCAAGTTACTCTTGCATTTCCCACACAACACTCCAGTACGCCCCAAAAGACAGAGGCTGTCCTCACTGATATTCACCATTGACTCAGTTTGGTTGCAATACCGAGTGGGACAGTGATCGGAGAATCCTAAGTCAATGTCTTCAGCTGTTAGGACAGTATAGTTTTCAATGTACTCGGCAATGCCAATCCATGAGGTCCCGGGGCGGCTTACCAATCCACTGGACACGTTGCATTGAATACCTCTGTCTTCAAGAAATGCTGGACAACTACAAGAATCAGCACCTTCGACAAGCTCAAATCCCGGAGGACAATTGAACACTTTGATGGGAATGAATAGTCCTTCTATTGACTCACTAGGGTACATGGCAATTGAGCCAGTTGCTGAATCACCAACATCACCAGTAAGTATAGTGAATGTGAAGGTTGTACAGTTGAACCCATAGGCTTGGACGATATCTTCACCATAGCCTAACTGCCAATTTAGTTCTGTCATATTAGCACTTGGCTCATGCCGAGGGTTACTGTAGACTAGGGAATATACACGGTTGAACGATTCGTCTATTGGAACGATTGAAAAGCTGAACGTTTTGCCCGGAAATGTATCCATTTGTGGAATATTATAGTCTCCATTACACCTCAGAGCAGATCGACTGGTATTGTTTAAATCATCACCACACAGGCATATCTGGATAGGAGTGGAAGAGATTTCAAGGAGTCCATTTCTGACAGAGTTCTTAAACTTGAACACTTTGTCGTAGACCACAGAGGGTTTGACATTGCGAATAGTCGGGGAGAACCGTATACTGCACATATTGAGAGGCCTAATGTACATGGAGTTTCCTGCAATGCGAGCACTGTTGGATATGAATGTGACGCTGATGTCAATATCACCAATGATGTTTTCATCGTACTCTCGTTCTGTAATGAACTGTATGGCACAGTACTCTGCATACTGACTGACTGAGAAGATAGCACCACCTTGAAAAGCTGTATTATTGTAGAAAGTCAGGTTTAGTGGCTCCGCGAGCCAAATAATCGATTCTCCCCTTAGAAACATTGCCGCTCCACTTGTCCAGGTAGAACCAATGGCACTACCGAATGTCACATTCCCCGTGAACATAACATATGAAGCTTCAGCAAAAACAATTGGTCCTGTAAGCCGAAAGAATACTGAATCAGAAATTAGTACCCTATCGGCATAGGAGAATGTTAGCAGTCCATCTCCCACCCCCAAACTTGGTGAGTCATCAATACTGCTCCCTGTCAGGTTGATTTTTGATAGTCTAATGTCAAGAGAGTCTCCCGTACTAAGAGTGAGGGTATATAGTAGGCGAGTGTTACCACCAGTTACATTGTGTATTGTAGCCGTACAAAATCCAATATTGTCAGGAAACTGTACTAAAGATATTTGTGAAGTGGAAAAGGTTTGCTCATCTTCTGAACTGATTACAAATTGACTATCAGTTATAACTAAACACTCATCATTCTGACTGTAGTTGCCTAGATACTTCATGTACAGTGTCACCGTCGATCCAAAATATCGACCTCGAAAAGCTCCACTTGGCAGAACTTGGCTATTGTTAGAAAATGTAGAGCCAGAGAAGTGTAGAGAATTGTATGCTGCTTCACTTAAGTAGATGGCCAAAATTGCTCCAAAACATACTCCTCGGTTGCTAGTGAAGTTAGAGTTGAAAATTTTAACTGCAACGGGAGAATACTGCTGGTGTAAGAGTGACATTGCTCCTACGCTTGGTACACTCGTTGGCTCAAAAGAGGCGTTACTTGCAAAAAAGGAATCGGCTAAAGTATCGGCACAACTCACAGCATCTTGGACTCTCCCAGCGTAACCTGTGTTCTTGGAGAATACAGAATTGATAATTGTGAATTCAGTCTTTTCTGCACACGTACACTCCCTATCAGTCGTATTCGTGTACAGCCAGACAATACCACTTCCCTTACAAGTACCGAACTTTGTTTCACAATTTTGGTGCAAGGCAGTGTTGTCAGAAACAACAACTGATTCAAGCCGAGGACGACCAAATACGTCTATACCCACAATTGCACGCCCAATATAGCTAGTAATGTGAACATTTAAAAGGTTGAAGTCACAGCAGCTGTTGCAGACTAAGACAGCTGCTTCACCAGGGTCAAAGTAGAGCAAAGACGAGTTTCCCTCTCCCAACACCTCCTCAGTCAATATCGCTCCACAGTCTTCAAAGGCAATATTGGTCAGTGTCAGATTGTGAACGTTTCTGAAGGCAAAACCACCTCGTGTGGAAAAATTGCTTTCTAAACACTTAATCACTGTTGGCGTAGTTCTGTTGCTTCCTGAGATTGTGACATCGCTAATGTTTTCAATCACACAGAAGTCGCCTTGGGGGATGGTGTATGGTTGAGAGGATGTGAGCTCGTAGGTGGTGTTGCTAGCCATAGATAGACTAGTGCTCTCCACATTACCACCGCAGAGCAGGAGCTCGAGGGAGTTGTTACTTGCAATTAGCACAGTGGGCCTCTCCATAAGGCCACACACTCGAGTGGCAACTCCCACTACCACAATGGATAAAACAAACAGTGGTCTCATTGTACTATGATTGTACCATGTGCTCCTTGGCCTTCAATTGTTGCTGTGGGCCGGGTGAGATGATCTGCACATGATGAAAAGTATGTAAACTAGTTATTATTAAGCCATTCAGCATGATTCAGCCATTGGACCTGATCACCCGGAGAAAGGGAATACTAACTATAATTAGATTACTAGCTATAGCCCTCTCTTTTCTGCTTTTAACCCATTAGGTTTGTTCCACATCATCATAGATTACATGACTTCATGTTAAATCATTCTGGGAGAAAAATACTGAGCCCTATATGCGGATCTGTGATCAGCCCTGCCCCCCTTTCCCCATAACCATAACTCAGTGCACAAAATAATAGCATATGGCGTGGAGTGGCGGGAATGGAGTTTAATAGCTACTACCTTTTGATCCTGGGCAGTGTATAGCATCATTTATTTACTCTTGATAGCATTCAACACTACACTCTTCAAGATTAAACACGATATCGATGATGTGGCTCCTCAAAATACATTGCAACATATTGGCTTCAGCCCTGCCCCCCTCCCATGCAATGATGCATGCATGTTTTGATCGCTACCTACTAAATATATTAAAATATAAGCAAGTATATTATACTTACTCTTTGATTATCTCTCGAAGACAAGCTATACCCGGGGCCTTCGCAACTGTACAAAAATTTGTTTACTATCGAAGGTCACGCCCCTATGAATTCAATTTGCAAGCTGATGCAATTGCAAGAAAGCTATGTAGCTATGGACCTACTAGTAGTACAGTACCATGAGAACTATGCAGCTAGCTACTGGGGATGTGGTCAAGTTTTCATATAATATTATACTACAGTATTAAATACACTTCATGAGCAACATTGTAGCTACTTATTTTTATATAATTTTACTTTTACACAAAAATAATCACTCCATTATTAGTCAGTATCAGCTCCTGAATAGTTGAGTATTGAGTCCCGAAACTCTGACGGCTGAACAATGGGTGGATGATGTTGATCATGTTGGATCTGACCACCATTGTCCTGATCAGGCTCATTAGTACTAGTGATTGTGAAAGAGCTTCTTGTGACAGTGTTCTTTTGGGGACCATCATCTTCCAACAGAGCATACCTCCTCCGACTCTTACAGTAAACACGTATCACCTGTATTCGCTTCCAAGCATGGTAGCCTACAATACAACAAAAGACGACTACAGTTAGTGCAACTGATGCGGCAGAGGCTTTGTTCAAGGTACGTGAATAGCTATAGAGCACAACGATCATCAGCAAAAGAGCATTCACCATAAAGAACAGGTCAAGCCAGTTGATGATCTTACTCCTGAATGGCATTATGGCGACTTGGACCAGCGTAAAGAATAGTAATAGAATACACTGACACAAGATAAACACTAGAGGGAAGTCTCGGAGAATAGCAAAGAGGACATATGTTACCACAAGCACCCAGAGCCGAGCTCCAAACCAAAACCTGTACCGGTCCTTGTAAGGGGCACAGTAAGCATCGATAAGTGGCTTGAATTTATTGATGATTCGAAAGCGATTGAAGAATCGAATTCCAGTGAGGAGGACACCGTATGGAAGAATGAAGACACAGATTACCACCAACACCATGAAAAACAGAAGCAGATGTTTCCAGTCATGAAGGTAGTGAATGCTCCCATCGTAATACCACACGTGTTTGGTTTGACCAGGTGGGTATTGGAGCTGAATTATTCCATACGTCAAGCCATTCACCGAAAAGCGTAGAAGCTTATAGTATGTGATGTAGATGAGTGTTGCTAACACTGGAATAGCTGATCGTGATGTCCAGCTTGCAAATCTGTACGAGTATCTACTGACGTAGACAAATCCCACGGCAAGCAGTAAAATGTAGATTGGAAAGACGATCGACAGCAGAGCTTTATCTATCTCAGTCAGTCCATCGTATAAGCACACAGGGAAACCAAGCTCAAAGTTGAGAAAGGATAAGATGATCACTGACCATTCAGCACCCTTGTATCCAGTAAGGAGTGTGTATGTGTCAACATTCAGCAGAGTCGCATAGAATATGAGTCCATTGATTGTTCCCTGTGTGACAGTGAGCTGCAATATAAGGAGAAGGACAACAATGGCAACCCCTAACAGGGTGTAAAGTGGTATTGTCAGTAGCCACCAATTGTTGCATGATAGACACTCTGGGCCACCTACTGCAATGCTCAGATTATGCTTGCATTTTCCACACATCACACCAGTCCGCTCGTAGATGCACAGGCTTGATGGGTCCGAAACATTCACAGTGGAAGCCGTTTCATTACAGTAGCGTGTTGGGCAGTGTTGGGAGTAGCCAATAATAATCTCAGGCATTGAGGAGTTAGTGAGATTATAGTTGGTAAAATTCTCCGCAATTCCAATCCACGATGTACCAGGACGAGTTACTGTACCGTTGGATATACTGCACCGTACACCTTTGCTCAACAGAACTTCTACACAGTCACATAGACCCCTATCTTTGATAATCTCAAACCCAGGAGGGCATTTGTTTAGATTGACGTTAACGATTAGACCAGTTGTTGACCCACTCGGATAGATACTAAGCATACCCTTTCTGGCAAGCTTGCTACTGAAAACTGTGTACATCAAATTGGTACAATTGTAGCCCTGAAGTTGGACTATATCTTCACCGTATCCCAAGTGCCAATCGAAGTCCGACTCATCCATATCACTGACGTCAGACTCTCGTACGTGTAGATTGTTGTAAACTAGGGAGTAGACTCGCTTGTAAGATTCGTCAACTGGGACAATGGAAAGGTTGAACGTTTTTCCCGGATATGTATCGATTTCAAAGGGTGCATGGTCACAATACAGCGCCTCTCTACTCGTGTTTGTAGGATCACCACGACAGATGCAAACACGCACTGGTCTTGATGATATCTCGAGTAGCCCATTTGTATAGTTGTCCACAAAGTGGAATATTGTATCGTATACAGTGTGAGGGTCAACTTGCAATATTGGAGAGAGACGTGTACTGCAGTGATAAAGAGGAGAGACATAAATGGAGTTGCCCGCCGAACGGGCCTTGTTGTAAGAGAACGTGACGTTGATGGCGATTTCACCAATGTTGCTCTCATTGTAGACTTTGGAATTTTCGGAGATAAACTGAAAAGTGCAGTACTCGGCAAATCTGCTAATGGAGTAGATGGCACCACCTTCCAGCGCAGAATTGTTGCAGAACGTTAAATTCAGCGGCTCTTGAAACCAAATTTTGGATTCTCCCCTCATGAATATAGCTGCTCCGCTGGTCCAAGTAGAAGCAATATTATTGCTGAATTCGATCTTTCCCGTGAATATAACGTTTGAGACTTCAGCATAGAGAACAGGTCCAGTAAGCCTTGTGAACGATGATCCAACATCCTCGCTTCCATGAATCACGACTTGTGTGATGTATGAAAATGCAAGCAATCCATCACCAATACCCAAAACTGGTTGGTTGTGTATCTCACCACCAACAAGATGAATGTCGGACATGTTGATGTGAAAAGAGTCGGATAAATCAATAGCCACTGCATTAATGAGCCTGCTACTGTCACCAGTCAAGTTTCTAAACACTGACTCACAGAGTCCACGACTGGCGGGAAATTGGGTGAGAGATAGTTGAGCAGTGGCAGATACCTCGTCCCCAGTGATAAAATCAGAGTCGACTACGCTAAAGCAGTTGCCTCCGATAGTGTAGTTGCCCAAATACTTCACAAGGAGTGTGATTGTAGTTCCAAAGTATCTGCCACTCTGATAAGAGAAATTCGACAAAAACTGAGTGTTGTTCGAGAAACTACACCCTGAGAATGATAGAGAATTATATTCAGCTTCACTCAGGTAGATGGCCAAAATGGCCCCATAACACATCCCCCTGTTGTTAAGAAAATGAGAGTCTGTTATGTTTACCCGCACAAAAGAGTGCTGTTGAAACAGGAACGTCATTGCACCAGCACTTGGGATATTGATCGGTGTTAAATACCCAACATCAGTGGAGTACAATGAATTTGCCAAAAGGTCACCGCATACAAAAGATCTTTTGTACGATATCTCCAAGTATCCAGTGTTATTTGCAAATATGGAGTTAGTAATGTCAACCGTAGTGTTCAACTTTGCAGAAGCCTCACCAGTGTTTGTGTATGTCCAGACCATCCCACTCCCTTTACACGTGTTCTTGGACTTACCACCTATGTGGCAAACATTGTGCACAGCAACAGAATCGTCCAAAATCATCACAGTGTCTAGGGCAGAGTTGCCAAATACGTCTATAGCTATCAGTGCACGTCCAGAGTAATTCATAATCTTAACGTCCAAGAGGGATATGTTGTAGCAGTTTCTATACACGAGAGCGGCGGCTTCTTCGGGGTTAAAATGAAACAATGATGAATTCCCGAGATCCAACACTCCTGTGTCTACGATGGCTCCGCACCCTTTGATGGTGACGTTGGCCAGTGTCAGTCTGTGAGCATTAGTAAATACAAACCCACTACGATTAGTTTCACTTGCACTGTTACACTTAATTACTGCTGGTGAATCAGTGGAGTTCCCTCGTATAGTGAGATCATGGATATTATTGATCAAGCAAGCTTGTCCAGGAGGGATGGTGTACCATGTCTGAGACGATAGCAGTAGATCTGTGCTGTTCGTGAAATTGGTACTGCCATCTCCACTGCATACTAGGTCCATCAGTGTACGACTGGAATCAACGGCTACAGTTACAGCATCTGAGATGCCGCCACTGAGACTGAGAGCAATCACAGGGAGAATGAACAAGCTGCGAGTACAAAGTAGTCCCTTCATTACTATGGTACCTGTATATTACATACATGTATGATAATAATATTGGACAAAATTGTCATGCATAACAATATTATTATTCAACAGAAGCATGCAGGGATTATTAAACTCAGTCAAGTATATGGGTTAGCCAGGTGTAATTTGAGCATGGGCGTCGATATCGCATAGCAACGGCAGTCTCGATCATGCTCACGCAAACTAACAACTTACCTACGTAGCTGTGATCAGATCAACAATGCAGCTCTCAGCTACAAGCTACACCTACGTGTACATCACAGTACTATTGCGTGATTCAAGATCAGTCTAGTAGTAGACATTGAATTATGTCACGTGCATCATAACCATTATCGCTGTAGAAATTCAATTGTGGGCTGTGGTCAATGAATACAGAATCACTAACAGATAGAAAAATGAATATTATTAAAATTTTCACACTGAGTCAATACATGTAAAAGTATTATGATGCAAGAGGTGGGTTTTCCTTGTTGTTGATGTCAGCTTGTTTCTCCGCTTCTTTTTCTTTTTTGGTCTCTACATCTTTGTTCTCACTATCTCTACTCTCGCTCCTGCTCGACTGCCTTCGCTTTCTCTGTGAGGGGTCCTTCTTGCTCTTCTTGCCAGTCCTGCTGGGGTCAGGCTCCCTCTCTATGGCTTGCAGCAGGGAACGATTGATATGGGCACGCTGGGGAGAGAAAATCCTTTTAGCTATAGTTCAGGTACAAAATTTAATGTATAGCGGAAAACATTAAAATTTTGGAATGGGCCTGGAGATGGCAGAAACGAAGAGCCTGGTAGTAGCCAGTGAAAGAGAGTCACAGCTGACCTGGTAAGGAGTTAGGTTTTGGACGTAAGTGATCAGTGGAGGTCTGATGGCAGGACACTGCTCTAGCACATTCTCCAGCTGCCTCTGAGGAAGTGTCAACAGCACTTGGAAGGAGTGGGGCTTCGTTTGCTGGAGAGTATTGGGGGGAGAGGTGGGGTGTGCATAAGTAAGGAGAGGGAAGAGAGTGGGAGGAAGGGAGATTAAAAATAAACTTACTTGACAGCATCTGATGAAACCCTGCCAAACCTTGGGCTGCTTCCATACCTGTGTTACAGCACAAAAAAAAATACACAATCACACAATCCCACCCAAAAGACTAGAGGTCAATTCACCTGCTTACTGATCAACTTCACCAGTATCGTCATTACAAAACTTAGCAACTTGGGACAGATTCCCAATGACTGCAACACCTACGACAATATTATAATATTATATATAAAATTTAGCTTGAGTGCTTAGGCTTTCAGTAGTACACTATTGGTCCAGGCAGGTAGGAACCTGTGAACTGCCCAAGAGCACTCACAGCCTCCTGGTCTAGGCCACCCCTACTTTCTGAGTCTATGCATAATACTATTAATCATGAGAACACTGTCACTCACAGTTCTCATGAAGAGCACTGGCAGTGGAGTCTGCTCCAGCAACTGCTGCAGTACAATGGCAAGCACCTCCTGAGTGTAGACTGACTTCTCTTGGAAACAGAGGTTAGTGGCTGAAGGGGAGAGATACAGAACCTTACTGATAAAAATTTTTATGATGTTTCATAAGTAATTGCTAGTAGTGAGAAAGGGACACATGCACCCACCTTTGATGACAGCCTTCATGAGAGCTTCGTCTTCCTGGCAGTCAATGTTGTGCAGGGCAATGAGCAGCTCAGAGGGGGTGATCGGACTGATGCTATGGACCTGGTCACCTGCTATAGTAGTATAGTATGTGTGTGTATGCATGATCCAAACCAAGTATCAGACTGGAAAATATGTTATGTATAGCCTCCTCCTCAGGCCCATTCCCAGAGTTTTTAACATTAATAAGCTGGGAATGGGACTGGGGACGAGGCAGTTTATATGCACATGTGCCTTAATTTTACCTTTGAAAGAGATGAGTAGTTTATCAAACACTCCTTTGACCAGATTTGGACTCAGCTTGATGAAATTTGGTAGAGCAGAAATCACTTCTTGCTGTGTGTATACATGTAGATACATTAAAACCAGCATTACATTTTGAACCACCAGATTTATATGTAATGAGACACTTCACATTCGTCTAGTACTATGTACGCCCACCTTTTGCAGTCCATGCAGAACAGGGATTAGGAATCGGACATCAGACGAATTTCTGTGGTACAGTTCACGAACTCGTTTGACCAACTCTGGTGAAGGAGGTGCTGAGAAAAATAACACCAGCTAGTTCAACTAACATCATAATATACAACAATTCACTTTGGAAGAATAGGAATGTTAGGTCAATGGGGAAGGCAATCCAGTGAAAAGGTAGGACTGGTATTTGGAGAAGAAGGGGGGGAAGAGTAAAATTAATGCCCTCCTACTCCATCCCTCAGTATGTTTGCAGAGGGATCTACTTACCAGTCTCTGTGAGTATGTGTAGCATCCTCATGATGAGAGTCTCTCCTCCATGGGGGCAATTCTCCACCAGCTGGAGAAGCTCAGCCGACTCCATACCAATGTCTCGAACCTGAACATAGAGACAGACCATCACAATTGAAATTGTGTATGTGAAGTATGTGCATGTATACAATGCCAGGATAAACTCCAGAATGGAGACGGAAATCAAAAGCCACTTAAAACTTTAGCATAGTGCAGATTTACACAGTATGGGACTGTCACGTGCCTGGTTTCACTCACTAAGTTAGTACAAAGCAAACAGGCCACAGGCCCCTTTTTGTAGCCATAAACACAGTGGCCAAATCTTTATGTTATAATGTATGGCGCATATTGGCACTACAATTCACTGTAGTAGACCACTAGGGCCTGGCTGCTTACTGGTTGATCCAGATGCCTCAGAATGATCCTCTTCACACTGGCAGCAGTGTTGACATACACATACGACAAACTGCAAAATAGAACCACAATGTTACATCCTGTACAGTGCTGACTGTACATATTCATGCAAAAACTAACAGATAAAATATTTATTGGACTTAAATCAAGGGGAACCATCCCACATCTCCAGACTAGGCTTTTCAAACATTAAAAAATGGGAAGGGGGGCTAATCCTAATGCCCGCTCAGGCAAGTCTACGTACACAAAGAAGCAAAACTACCTACAATGTATACCGTAGTTAATCTAATACAACACATGATCCAATTTAACGCAATAAATTAGCATTTTACAATGTTGATAATAATATATGGAGCGATTGACGACCTTTACCAGAAAAACGCATGTTTTTCAAAATTGAAATTATTTTTTTCCATGCATAGTATTAGATTAAGTACGGTATACATGTATACCATACAACTGAGCCAAGATTTGAGAACTAGCCATCAACCGCAAGAATCTCGATGATAATTTTGGTACTTACTCCTTGAGCAGCCTGTGGTTGAGAGGGAGGATGGTGAGGAAAGGACTAAAGCACATCTTCACGCTAGCCTCTGTCCATTGCAATGCCACCTCCACTCCTGTAATTATACACACACACAAACACACCATAAAAATCACACTAGAAAGTATAGAATGGCTCAATTTTTAGTACTCTTTTGACATTATAATCGTTATGAATCCATTAGTCTGGCCAATATGTGCATACAATGGCGCTTATATCAAGGGTTAAATTAGTCAGTGATTAACAACAAAAAGTTGGGACCCTCAAAAGTTTGCCATAGAACCATCAATGCAGTACGTACATGTATATACCTTGTTCATCTGTGGTCTCTGCCGGCAGGAATGTGGGGTGATCACTCAGCAGATACTGGAGGGTGTGCAATGCAAATCGCTGCTCAAAGAATAAGAAATTCATTCATGATTAAAGAGTTCGCAAGCCTTTAATTATTGTGTTACATACTTCTATTTTGGATGCCAGCTCAGGCTTAGCATAAAACTTCTTAGAGATGTGGAGAGCTTGTATCCTAGCCTGAACAAACAGATCCATCAAAATCATTTCAGGGAAAGCAATATCAGTAGTGAAGGTGATTATTACCCACCAGCTCAATGTGACCCATGGTGACCTCCAGGAGTGCTTGAAGGAAGCTCTCTGTGCTCTCTGGACCCTGAGGTCGCTTCAGCACCAGCTCCTTCAGAGTGCTCACCCCAAGGAAGGCTCGCTCCTGGAATGGACAACAATGTTTGTTACACAATGTGATAATACGTATTATGCTTTTGTAAGCACCAACAGAGTGCATGTATATGTACATTTGCACAGTCAATGGTTCAACACCATGGTTGCAAATTATGGTTAAAGGTACGTAACTATACACTTGTGCATGTACATCTACATGTACGTTACCCATGGATCTGGAAGCTTTATGTTTGAAACTTCCGTATGATAAATTTAGTGTTTGAAAAATATTTGTAGGAATGATCCCATACCTCATTAACGTTAATAGTGTGCACATTTTAATTTCAAGCTGTCATCAACTACGAAAACATTTTTACAACGAAAAATTTCCAGATTTAGAGTACACACAACAGTTAGCTAACCTCTTCAGTGCAGTAGGACTTGATGATCTCTAGAGCAGAGTGGGTGATCCTTGGAGCCTCCAATACCAGCTTCGTAAACAACCTAAATATGTTTAGAAATACCACATAATGCTAATGGAAATAATTGCATGCGTCAGAGAAAGACTAAACCTGCGAAACAGCAAAGATTGCCTATCTGCAAAAATTGAACCTCTCAAGTATTTCCCGGTATACGGTGCTAAGACTGTCGATTATTCAAATGAGCTTAGACACTGTATGTACATATATTATGAGATACCACAGTGGATTTTTTAGTTCTACAGAATCCTTTGGTTCGGCAATATTGATTCCTTAATAGTGCCCACCTGTCTTTAGGCTCCAGCTTATCCTTTGCTCCACTCAATAGTCCTGTGAGGCAGGCATCGTACTGGTGGTGGCCCTGAGACCCACGAAGATAGCCCTCAGAAATACTGTACTCTGCAAACAGCCAAGCAGAGGCAAGGTCAAACCTCTCACGAAGGTCCTCTAAGATGAACTCCAATAATGCTGGGAGAGAGGGAGGAGGGAGGGAGAGAGAGAGAGGATGGTTGACTCATTCTGGAGCACAGATGTGTAGGAGTACATCTGCAATAGTTACTATTTTTACTCACTTGAGTTCAACTCCGCTCCAAACTGTGTAACTAGTGAAATGATGAGTTTTATCCTGTCCTGTGTTGTTATTTTTGAGGGGGGGGGAGGGGAAGCAAGGAAATTCTGATTTCAGCTAATGGCTACTGTACATAGATGTACACAGTGTGCTGTGCTCATTACAAACTCACTTCAGAACCTGTCCTATGCAATGAACCCTCTGTAAAAAAACGTACAATATATCATACATGTAATTATGGTTCTAGGATACGCCCTATTAATACAATGTACTGTATATGTACATCACTGCCTCGGCTTACTTTCACAGTTGAGTATTCTCTTGAATGCTGCGGTGGAGAGAGACTCAAGTTTCCCCAGTGGCAGTGGCTTCACAACAGAGGAGAGGTCAAACATCTTAATCCTCTTGAGTTTCTGTGAGTAGGGAGGGCCGGGTCATTTAATTAGAGGATCTACCCCATAGCAAGCCCACATGTGGGTCACAGACTTTGTCATTGGCAGTATACATACCTGGGGAAGGACTGGCTGAGACTGTAGAGGAGAAAAATGATACAGGAAAGTGATGAAGTAAATATGTGCACACATAACAGAGACACATCTATACCAAGAGCACACAAGCCGCCAATATCCTCCCCCCCCCCCCCCCCCCCCAAAATTAATTTTTGGGAGAAGGAAGAGCAAGAGGGCTGGATCAAGTGCTCCTGTGTACACTATACATGTATATGTACCTTTCTCCTTTCCTTCTTGACTACAGGCTTCGGAGCTACATGTACACACATTTACATGTATGTATGCATAGTGAAATAAAAAAAAGCACCACTGTAAATAACTCTTTATATGCCCCGAGACACACATCATGACATAATACACAAGTAGAGTTGTACCTTCTTGTTTTAGTGCAGTTGTAGGAATGGCAACCAGCTACAGGGAAACAGAAATGGTAATTTCCACGATAAATGAACATGACTTGGTTGCTGAAGATTTTTGCATGCACTATGTATGCAAATTGTGATAAGGATTGCTTCACTGAAAATTTAATACTAGAGCTCTCTAGAGCACAAAACCCTCGGCGCGTTGCATGGCGTTGGCTACACAAGCCGGCAATAAAATGTTATGTTATAGTAGCTTCCCTTTGCCACGCCCACTTTCAATGTTGCAGGTATAGAAAAGGGTATAAAGGACCAACTGCATGAGGGCTGGGGTGAGGCTAATGTATTATTCAAGGTTTAATAGTTCACAGCAGCAACAACTTTAATGTGTTGTATCGAAATTCGGAATTCCACACTCTGAGTGCCTACATCAAGTCAGCTTCCAGCCTCCAGGAGTCCTTAAGGACAACGACCATATGCAAGCAAATGACTGTCATGCCGGCTGCCGCCATGGTGTTCCAATCAGTGATGAGCTAGTCATCTTGTTGGATCTACAAGTATAGCTAACCATACAGATGAAAGGAAGCCACTGTCGTCGTCGAAGTTCGCCAGCGAGCGGAAGAAGGCGGAGGTGACCATGCAGCGTCAACGATTACCCTACTGCGCATGCACTGAGGATTAGCATAGTGATAACTTACCGTATATAGCGCATGACACACAATGTTCTATTTATACGTAGAGGCATACCAGCGGTAGCTTGGAAAAGTCAAGAAGCTTAGAATCAGCAAATGACGCCAAAACTGGCGAACGAAGCGTTTTCGGTGAAATCCACACAAATCATGCGTTTGGACCGTCATAAGGAACCTTACAACACCGAAAATTGGACTCGCAAACGAGGTATGTAGCAGCTAGCGTGGTGACAGACAGACAGACAGACAGACAGACGGACAGACAGACACACAGAACGACTACCGTAACCCTACGGCGCATGCGCCGAGGGTTAATAAAACAATAGTATTTTATACCAGTGTGACTTGGATCTGATCCCTGTCACATGATAATAGACTGATCCCACATACAGTTACAGCATCGTATAATCAACTCACATTGGAGGTGTGGACATGAGCAGAGTCTTCGGGGGTCTCAATCTTGATTGCCCCTCCCCCCAGTCCAATTCCCTTCCCCTCTCCCTCTTCTCCTGGCCCCCCTCCCCCTGATGTCAGGGGGGCAAAGAATGTTGTGTAGGCAAGGGGGAACACTGGGTCCAGGATATTGGGCATGCCCAGTAGAGATCCAAGGTAGGCCAGCTCAGCCATACTCTGCTCCAAGTCAGGCTGCAGGGGGGCGGAGGGGGAGGAGAGCAGAAATTAACACAAATATACAACAATGTGGTATACATGTATTTGAACTTCATCCCCTTTTCTGCATGCTGATGCTATCATTGGAGGATAAAACAGTGTGGAGGGGGCTTGTATGCAATATTTCTGCGTGACGATCAGCTCTGAACAGCATAATAATAATAATTATGGGCACGTACAGGCAATCTCTGCAGGCTGAGGGATAAATCTTACTAAGATGCGTATATTTGTACCTTTAGCTAAATTCTTCACATTCCAATATACATGTAGCTATATAGATATTGTAGCCTGAGAAGGAGGGAAAGCTTATTTGCAAGAAAATATATCAGTGCAGGAACTTCATGGCTGAAAAGTGGAGGGAGGGAGGCTTATTTGCGAGACACTACTGTACATACTAAACGTGTATGACCAGTATGAGTACCTGTTGCTCCGGTTGCTCTGGTTCATCTGATCTCTCTTTCCTTCTTTTCTTTGTCTCTTTCTCCTCGGAGGTCTCTCTCTCCCTGCGACGCTTACGAGGGTCCCTCACAACAGGGGAGGAGCTACGGGGTGGAGTCTCATCTTGAGGCTGTGGGGGGGGGGGAGTGGGAGGGGTGGGGAGTGAGCTCGCATACATAAACATGAGTAAAAATCTGTATACAATAAACACCGTAGTGTCCTGGGTAAGTGCCCATAAATGCGGAGCATGGGGAGTGGGCGAGGACAATAATTATGGTGATGTGCATTTAAATTAATGCTAATGTAATATGTGGTCGTATGCTCAAAAAGTAAATATCTTGATAGCAATACCCAGCCCTGTCTCTTTTGTCAATTGGAATGTGTTCGATTACCTACATGTATACTAACTCTTGTTGTTATTACATCATGACCAATGTGCTCAGTCACGATGTAGCTAATGGGACCACGGTGCACTGTAGTGCTTTGTGAGTACTAGCAGTCTTCCAGCAGAGCACCTGCATGCCAGCACACCAGTCTAAGGCTTCAAGAACTGCCTACCACTGCAATACATGTACTGGTAACAGGTCGGCCACTGAAATATAAGAATGTCAGTTCCTTCTATTCTAAAGGAAGTTGTTGTAGGCACTATCACGAAATAAATACTGCTGTGTGTCTGTATTCCTTTAAGAAAAACCACACAAGTCAGTGGCTAGTAAGCAGAGTACAATAAGCTTCATGGCTGAGAGAGCAACATTCACTGGGTTTGATCCCTACACGCTGACCGGAGTTGCAGTGACAGATCGAGAGCTGGGACATGGCTCCTATGCTACTGTGATAGAACTGGAGTACAACGGGCTGAAATGTGCTGGAAAGAAGGTCCATGAACTGTTACTAAGGCAGGGAGACACCAGCTACACTGTGCAAAACTTTGAAAAAGAGTGTCACATGATCAGTCATGTACGTCATCCTAACATTGTCCAGTTTCTAGGAGTCTATTTCCAGCAAGGAGTGCGAGTACCCATCCTAGTCATGGAGTTTCTCCCCATCAACCTCACCTCCTGCATTGAGCAGTACGGCATTCTCCCAAAGGATATCAGCTACTCCATCCTTCATGATGTGGCTCTGGGATTGCACTATCTTCACAGCCAAACTCCTCTCATAATTCACAGAGATCTCTCTTCCAACAATGTCCTCCTCACTTCCAACATGATGGCCAAGATCTCTGATCTGGGTGTAGCCAGGATCCTCAACCTGACCCCTCTACAGGTCAGTCGCATGACCCAGACTCCTGGCACCCCTGCCTACATGCCACCAGAGGTGATGGTAGCCAACCCCAAATACAACACAAGTGTTGATGAGTTCTCCTACGGCATTTTAATGATCCACATGTTCAGTGGTCAGTGGCCAGAGCCACAGGTGGGACCAAATCGCATAGGTCCTAACAGCAGACTGATTCCAGTCACAGAAGCCGAGAGACGTGAGGTGTTTCTTCGAGCGATCGGAAACAATCATCCTCTGATGGATCTCATTCTTAAATGCATCAATAACCACCCCAAGTCCCGGGCTCATACCAGCAAGATCGTGGAGCGACTAACAGAGATGGTGTTGCAGTTTCCCGCCCCCCTTGCTAACAGACTGGATATCCTGAGACAAATAAATGCACTTGAAGCAGAGAAATTAGCATTGACTGAGAACGGAAAAAGAAAGGATTTGATGATTCAAGAAAAGGAAAATGAAATCTCAACCTGTAGACAAGAAGCTCATGCTCAAGAGGAACAAAAAGCTGAAGAGATTAGTCAACTAAAATTACTTCATTCGAGTGAAGTTGAGCACCTCCATCTGCAGCTTCAAGACTTGAATACAGACAATCAGCTCATGAAGGCTGAAACAGAAGCAGAAATCACTGAGTTGAAATCCAAGATTACAACTTTGGAAACTGAAGTTGAAAACAAAACTAATAATCTAATCAAAAAGGGAGAACAGCTCGAGATGCAGTTAATTAGGGAAAGGGAAGAAAATAGAAAATTGACCACTGAAAAGCATGATTTACAATCAAAATTGTACGAGCTTGAAGCAGCAGTTTCTAAGCTAGAAACCAACATTGCAGAATACAAGAGCACAATTTGGACAAAGGAAACTTCTGCCAAACGAATGGGCGCTGAAATTGATGCAAAGAGCAAAGCTTTAGCAGAGAAAGCGGCAACTATCTCAGCAATGAGTGAACAGGTCAGCAAAACAAGAGAGTACCTGACTCTTAACAAGCAGGTGAGAACAATTAAACTTCAATTCATTATACTTTACTGACCTACTGCATGCTCTGAAATTTTTGCCAGGAAAATAGTTTTGCCAATTTTTCCATCTGCTCTCGATAAAATTTTATTTGGCAAATATTTATTCCACTGAATATTCCTGTAATGCAAAAATGAAATGTTTATCCAGCAAAAAATTTCAGCTATACGGTATTATCAAGGGCTTATCGAGCTGCCGTATAGCCCTACAGCGGCTCGATAAACCCTTGGTATTATTACAGTAATTCATGCATCAGGCTGGTACATTTTTTTAACTACTGCATACATATAACTCTCTCTAGGCTCCACAGGCTAGTATCTCCTGGAGAGAGTGTGCTGAGCTACCAGTCAAACTAGCCGTGGGGAGAACCACTGTCATTAATGGCAAGGTCTACTGTGGAGGAATGACCGACTCTGATGCACGTGACCACACTGTCTACTGCTATGACCAATCACAAGACAGATGGACCACTCTACCACCACTTCCTGTCAAATACTTTGGTCTGGGTCGAATCAACAGTACGCTAGTAGCCATCGGGGGAGTGAAGAATTCCAAGAATAGTAGTAGTAATGGTGGTATAAAAACAAATGAAGTGTACACATATGATGAGAGATCACGAAAGTGGAAGCAGACAATTCCTCCCATGCCAACAGTTAGGGGATTCCCCAGCGTCTTGAGCCTCCAGTCAGCTCTCGTAGTAGCTGGAGGATACAAACCACCATCTTCAACATACACAAATGCCGTTGAGATCTTCAAATCAGACTCATCACAGTGGTACACAACCGACCCACTACCAATAGCTTGTCGTGACATATCACTAGTCGGTATTGGCAACATGTGCTATGCACTGGGAGGATACGAGATACAAGTTTCCAATCTCAACCAAGCACTCTATGCTAGAGTTGATGGTCTTCTTCGTAATGCCATACCAGCCAACCAGCCCACACAAAGGGGGAGCAGTGATACTCAGTCAGCTTGGAAGACACTACCTAACACTCCAACCTATCACCCCAGCGCTGGCGCTCTGGCCAATAGCCTTCTCGCAATAGGAGGAGATAAGACATCGATTGGAGGAGCTGCTGCAAAGCAGGTCTATGTGTATTCCCCGCTGACCTACCAGCTCCACGATCAACAACTGCGGTTGCTATTCTGTCGTCAACCAAAGTCCTGGTAATTGGCGGCTGGGTTGATGGTGTCAGAGTGAACACTGTCTACATGGGCACACTGACCATAACATAACAAATAAAAGCTTTTACTATGACTAGATCTACGATGATGCACACAATGTGTGCTAATCAGAATAATTCTTGCTGGTACTTATCAATGTTATAGTTGCATGTATATTCACGATAATACTATCAGATACCATAGTTAATTGAATATAATGTATGATCCAATTTAACGTAATACACTAATTTTTACGAATTCTCGTAATGTGTATAATATATGGAGTGGTTGATGACCTTAACCAGAACAGTGTGCGTTTTTCAAAATTGAAATTAGATTAAGTAGGGTAATACAAAATGAGTTTCAAGCAGCAGCTGTCTATTATTACACAATGGTATAATGGGCAATTTTTATGAGGCTATGGTACATTAATTATTATAGTATTTCTAAAAAAATTGGCACATCTAATTATTTGATAAGGTGTACCAAATTATGGTAATATTAATAGTTTCTGTTTTCTAAAGAGGAGATTTAGTGAGGTGGTTACCTGTTGTGATTGTGGCTTGATTCCCTTCGCTTTGGCCCCCACTCCAACCCCAGCACCGGTCATCTGAGAGGCCAACAGCCGAGCAAGGTGGGTCACCTACACATAGTGATGAACTCATTATGCACAGGAATCTGAGACACTGGATGACTACGTATGTACCAGCTACATACCGTATAGCGGGAAACTTTCGAGGGAGAAAACTTTCACAAATTTCGCGATTTTTCAGCCATCCGCGAAAGTTTTCTCCACGAAATTCTAGGCATGCCACACCCATTATGCGACCAGTTTTAGCATTCCGCTAAAATTTTCTCCGCGAAATGCTCCTTTCCTACCGATCCATGAAAGTTTTCTCCCTCGAAAATTTCCCGCTATACGGTATATTTACAGGCATACATGTACATCCATACTATGAGTATTTATTCAACCATGGCCAGCATATATTTATGATCCGGTGTTTATTGACTTCAAAGCAGGTGTATCCCACCCCCTCCCCTTCTTTCTTAATGGGACAAGTACATGTACATGTATAACCCACCCAGTGGTACTAATTCATATCATTATGCCTCCATCCACTACTTACATGTACATGAAACTAGAATCATACAAGCATATAATGTGAACGACGTTGTGTGTGTATTTCACCTGAGCATCAGTGCCAGCTGCAGCTATGGGAGTGTAGGAGCTGCGGAAGGTCCTGGGCTGATGGGAGGGAAGGTTCTTCATGGTCGCCATCACTAGCTCAGTCACAGTCTCCGGAGTCAGCAATGGCTTCAAATCTGTAAAACAAATGGAATCTTACAAGAGATTTCTACAGCAGAACTACATGTACATGAAACTACATGGAAGTACAGAGAGAGAGTGGGGAAGAGAGAGAGGGAGAGGGAGGGGGGGGTGAAGAGAGAGGGAAAGAGAGAGAGAGAGAAATAGAGAAATAGAGAGAGAGTGAGCTCCTACCATTAGTGGTGATGTCGATGGCCTCCATGAGACCAGTTCCACTGACAGCAGTAGTGCTCCTCTCCTCCCCTCCAGCGGACAGACCAGCTCCCTCTCTAGCTGAACCCAGTGACCTCTGGATGTCAGCCACGCCCACTCCAGCTACACCCACAGCCATGCTCTCCATGGTCTGCATAATAATAAGGTCATCTCACATACATACATTATGACATTGTATAGCTTACAGCTGTCCGCATCTTCTTGGAGCTTGGACCACTCTCAGTATCCATTCTATAAGCAATAAATTTGCAGCACAACTATTTTGAAATCATAATAGATGGTCCCTCTGATTTCCCAGTCCAACCTCTGGGAATAAGCCAGAGAATGGGGCTAAATACTGACATTCCTATAGAGTTAGGGATTGGTTGCACAGAATATGGAGTGAAAATGACTCTTGGTGCTTTAATTAAGAGAGTGGCTCTGTGCACATGTCCTACATACGTACCTGGCTCTCTTCTTGACTTCCCCCGTGACTTTAGGAGTATTCTTGGCAATCTAGCGTTGGGGCAGTAAGACTCAGTCAATATACTGCTGGTAGACAATGGAGACTAACCTCAGCCTGAGTGCAGCCTAAATCCGTGAGTAGCGTGGTGATCTGCTCCCTGCACTCGTCTGTGTGGATTAATATTATGTGGGAAGAAAAAATAACCGTAGGTGACAATCATTAACAGGTATATTTTCTGCGCTTTTGGAATGAAATATGATTTGCGAGTATCAGATTTATATATGGAAATGGTACAGAATCGACATATTCTAATGTTCTATAATTATTATAGTGCATGTAGCTAATGTTAGCAAGTACAAAAATTTGTGCCTTGGGGACCAATCCGCAGAAATATCAAATGTTAGTACCCACAAAAGTAGATGGTAGACCTAGAACTTACAGGATGAGGGCTGCTTTAACAGACTCAAGACTTGGGTCTGGAGAAAAAGGACAAAGTGATCAGAAATTGTAGACACAGCAGCCAGGCAACACTCACCTTAAGCTGCTTCCTAACACTGGATATTTGTGAAGTGGCAAAATGAGCTGGAAGATTGGCTGTTGTGGAGGGGGGGGGGGGGGGGGGAGAAAGCTGATAATACAGAGGGAAGGAGAGAGAGGAGGAGGAGAGGGAGGGAGAGAGAAAGAGAGAGAGGGTGCAGCTGCCTCACCATGCAATAATTCGAATGTCTGCAGTACAGTAGTGGTGTAGTTGGACCTCTGCTTGGCGATGTTGGTCAGACTGCTAATGCACGTCATCAGATTCACGCTGAAACAAACACAAAATAATAATACATGTGAACTGGACAATCATAAAAATTCAAATGAAATTGTACAATTCAGTTACATGTAGAAGTTAGCAAGATGCTGTTCCGAGGCCTCACTTAGGCAAGCTTACCTAGATATGATTGGAGATGCAGTGAAGGCCAGTATGGAACCCATAGCAGTGCCTGCTTCTTCACGAACCTCATCAATGTTGAGCAGAGGATGCGATGAAGGCACCTGCACACAACAAGTTTTGTATTCTAATCCCATTTCATAGTCACTCGATGTGTGAACCACTAAGATCATGCATTAGTACATGTACTGTAATATACCGTATACATGAAATTTTTCGTTGCATAAAAATTTCGCCAAGCCCAGCTACCTTTGTATTGCAGAAAAATTTTTTCACCAATGCAGTAAAGGTCACCATGTCCTCTATGCAATTTTTAACACAGGTAAATGCCCACGCAGGCTGAAATTGCCAACCCAACTTAGGCTTCAGTACCCACCCCGGCTGGGGCTATGGTATGAGTTTGTCTCCCACTTACCATTTCTAGGCAGAGGTCCGACTCAGAGAGCTTCACTGGCTCAGAGCTCTGGAAACAGAAAGAAATTAAATTAATGTTCAGATGGTGTGTTATGTATGTGCACTGTAATCGCTCACTGTTGCCTTCTTGGTCTGGGCCAGGATGAGAACCTCCATGAACTTGATGGCCATTGTTCTGATACTACAAGACATCACACGCAAATCACAATATTCAAGTTAATAATATAAGCAGAATTTTAATGTAAGTGGGGGAGCTGATATTACGGAGTGCAAAGTGCACAAAATATTAAATTTTTTCCTTCTGCATTTCATGCTAAGAATAGAAACATACTTGTTACCGTTACATGCATTATGGGAGGGAGGATTCCATTCTACTACCCCTCCATACGCAACCTCTACTACTATTAGTGAAGACTTACCCATCATTATCGTGTTCTATCATCTTACACACAGCCTGCTTGATGTCCTGCATTGTCTATATGTGGCAGTCACAGGTAGAAAACGTACATTATTCCGTTTTTAATTAGCTTAATTAAATCAGGTCTCCTGCTACTATACTTTGTAATCTCAAGCCCAAATTTGGTACACTCTTAGCGCATAGATAGGAGTTACTGAAAATCAATTTTACGCTTTCTGGGACACTAAATGATGGAGTTATAATATTACAAAGTCAAAAAGGTGGTCAAAAAGTGATAGGAATAATGTACGTTTTCTACCTGTGACTGCCACATATATATATACCACATTAAAAAATGTAGGTCATAGTTATTACCGTCACAAAGACGATAATTTTCAACAATAATATTATACTACAATATTATGCTTATACTTACCTCCCACATTTCTTGTATATCATCTCCAGTGCTCTTCAATTTCGCAACATACTGTGGAAAGTAGCCATTGCACAGTGAAATGCAAGGTCATGATTTGATACTAGCTAAACATCTCACTAGAAACACACAAGCCTAAAGAAAATTACTAATCTTCACCTAACATACTCGTACAGTGTAAATAGCCATAAGCATCTAAACCTGTCCCCTGGGGTCTCATACATCAAGTCATGGTACATGTACATGTAATCATCTCACCACAAAGGCCAGTTTGTAGACATGGAGGACACAGACAAGCAGTCTCTTGATGACATTGATGGAGGGGTCGTCCATCATGTAGGAGAGGAAGGGGATCACCCGCAACACAAGCCCAGGGTCAACTTTGCTGAGGAGGTAAAGAGAAGGAGGGAGAGAGAACGTGAAAAAGTGTAGTGAGGCGTGTTTTACACCATGATATCAATCATATTTACACATTTGTACATCTCAATAATGACATACCAAGCATCTTCCATGAAGCCAACGACAAACTTGCGTACATCAGAACTGGGGTCCTGCAAGAAGGCCATTACTTCCTACAGCAAAAAAATGTGCATAAACTCCATCACTCCGAATTTACTAGACACAAATAATATTGGCCATCAATATGGGTAGGACCGTCCACACAGATCTCCATACCAACTATTGCCTTGTTGCCACACTTACATCTAGGAAGCTGTCCAGCAAGCTGGTATCCTTCTTTATCACCAGCTCCTTCACCTGGTGTGTAATTGAAAAGTACTCATACTTGTACATGTGCATAAAATTATTTGGCACACCCTTGGACAAATTTGAATCAGTTATTACTAACCTGCTGGAGGCATGCTACCTTCTCGTCCTTGTCACACAGCTGGGCGTCATTGATTAGTGTTATTACCTGTGCAAGCAGAGGCGAGGGCATACAGAGTGAGGTGTGCTCTAAATAGAAACACAACTGCCTTTGCTACGGTAAATCCATAACAAGCTAACCACTAGGCCTATATTTAGAGAAATTATAAACCTCTGCAGATTTTGAATTAACCAACAATCACTAGTTAAAGTTTTCTAACCCTTTGTCGAGTTGGTTGCGATTCTTCGGCTTCCGCGTCCTCCAGCTGAGCCCCCAGGGGAATGAACGACATCACTGCACAGAAGGGAGAACTAGATAGAAGATGGTAGTGTACTTATAATGTTGAAACCACTTCTTCAGCTCAGAGCTCCATCCAGGCCAGCGTGGTGCGCACCATGTGGATTATAAAATTTGGCACATAAAGGGTTAACATTTCGTTGCCATGGTTACGTGGACATTTGCTCTTTCTAGTTCTGCTGCGGTACTTGACTCGCGATGAGCCAACCTCCTTTGGTCGTGGTGGAGCTGACTACAGATGTCAACAGTACTGTAGAACATCTTCAAGAGTTAGGTGAGCACACGGCATATCCCCGGGGCCCTGGCCTGCTTTTATCAACATAATTTCATACCACATACAATAGCAATGAGCCGCTGTTGTGAAGGGGGCTGGTTCCAGCGATCAAAATTTAATGTTACGAAAGCCATTTCTGACTGTTGTTATCAGTTATGTATTACTCTATGCAACCCAGGGAAACAGACGAAAGGCAGAGTGATTCAGATATTCTCCCCAGATGACTTGAAGAACATTGATGTAGTCATTGCAGCTCTGAGAGAGCTGGTGAGCTTAACTTGTTAATAACAATAGCTGGCACTACTATTCAATCAAATTCGGGCAGAGTGGACTATCTATCTCTAGACATAATATGTAACTTACAACGTAGTATCTATCATTCTGTGTATGTGCACTACTGTAACTACATTCTTGTATTTCAGGACATGAAGCGCTTGAAAGCTCATGAGCTTCTTGAAAAGGAAACAATCAAGGCCAGCGCACTGAGGCACAAGCTGGCAAATTTACCACATAAACTAAAAGCAGAACTTGCAGGTTTGTACATGCATGCTCTTTCAAATAAAGTGTGACAGATGATGCACCTGGCTATTGTTTATATCACATGCAGCTCTTGTGGCATCTGCCCGAGACTCTAATGCAGCTCAGATGCACGCTCTCCAGGTATGCACTCCTGTATGGAGGTATAGGGTAGTATCTCCTCGTAGTATGGGGTTTGCTCAAGGTCTCAACAGATGATTATCTTAATTCTTGTAGACAGAACTATCAGACATCTGTGAGAAGGGAACAGAGTCTGAGAAAAGAATAGAAGTCTTACAGTTGCATAACGATGTCCTAGAGTAAGCAGTATTCTTGCAGGAATATACAGACTACCAGGTTTGAATTAATAATATGTTATTTCATGTTTTTCCCTACATGCAGGCCTGAGCAGAAAAAACTGAAAGTGAAACATGGTGAACTAGTGAAGAAAGTTAATGCCTGTATGTCAAAGAAAACAAAGTGAGTATACACAGTCTGATATTGTAGTTCTGCTAATGATCTCATCCCTCATAGGATGCAGATCAGACTGAATGAAACGAGAGAGAAACTACAAAACACCAATAGCCAGGTACAAATGCAGACTATAGTGTGTGTATAAGCAAGTCAAGACTGTGCCCTGTATCCTGAATGTAGATCAATGCCCTGGAGGATGGTATGCGTAGACTCGAGGAAGAGATGCAGCAAGCAAGGAAGAAGTTTGCTGATGAGAAACAAAAGCTCACAGAGGAACTTGTACGTATATCACTGTACAATATCATCATAAACTAGTATGATTATAATCTGTATTATAGGATGGAGCCAAGTCAGAGCACCAGGCTCAAATGGACGAAAATAGAAAGATAGGGAAGTAAGTCATAGCTAGGCTCCAACTATCCCATGCCCAGAATCGATCTCTGGATCTGGGACGCATAGACGGTCCCCAATTTTTACATGACAAAGTAAACATCTTGCAATTGCCAATTACAAGTTTACAAGTAGAGGGACCACAAACAGGGATTTATCACTTAATAATCCACCCCCTGTTGCCTAGGATACAAGGGTATAATAAACGCCAATTATTCCGGGGTCCCCGGTGCATGCACGTGCACTGTGTTTCTCCTCCCCTCTTGAAGGGCCAGGGAACGAGGCTATCAGATACCTAGACCTCAAGATCTGGCGATTTTTGTGCTGACGATAATAACGACAACAGACGGACAAACCGATTGCCCCTTGCTGCGTATACTGACAATAGTAATGATGTAATGAATTTTGTTATTCATATAGTAATTGTTTGGACTAGGACTATTGAAACCTATATTATGTTCTGTACTGTTTGTGTGTCTTGTCTCATGTTCAGCCCTGATTATCTTGTATCATCGTCTCACCCTTTGGCCCTTATGATTTGTGTCCCCTCTATAAAAACCCTGTGTCTCCTCATTGTGATCAGATTCTATAATATCTCATAATTCGCACCTGACTAAGAGAACAAGCTACTAGGTAACACTGTTGTCAGGAGTGGGATCAGACTCCATCCCAGTCATCATGTCCGACAAGGAACCTGGGCAGCAAGAATCTACTGGCCATCTTCCAGTTGTACCGACACCCCCAGGCTCTCATAGCAGAGTTGTACTCGGAACTGAGGTAACTGTGAGAATGAGTATGCGACCTCCGTCGCGGTTTGCCTTTGGAGGAGAGTTTGAGTTATGGCTGAAGCGCTTTGAACTCTATGCTAAGAGGGCTGCATTCCCTAGGGAGCAATGGACACAAGAGCTTATGCCATTGTTCGAGGATGAACAATTTCGAGTGGTTGACCAACTTGGCCTAACAGAGTCGGCAGTCTATGATACAGTTGAAACAGCAGTTTGCCCCCTCTGGAAATGAGTTTGAATGGTAGCTGCGATTTCAAAACCGTGTTCAAGGTACAAGTGAGAGTATGGTTGAATTTGCTGGGTCTCTGCGCATGCTGGCTGACAGAGCCTACCCTTCATGGACAATGGAGCAATGTAAGGATGTCCTCCGGAGCCAGTTTATTCATGGAGTCCAGTCTGCATCTGTTCAATTGCATCTAATGAAGGAGCAGCCTCCTGAACTTGATGGAGCCCTGGACCTTGCGGTGAAACATGAAGCGGTAGAGAGCGCTCAGAAGAGATCGCACAAGGAGAAGAAGCGGGCCTGTTCAGAGACTCAGAGCCTGACAGTTAATACCGAAGAACACGATATAGTATTTAATGCTGTCGCCAGAGATACCAAAGTGGATATGCTCACATGAAAAGTCCAGGAACTATCGGAAGAAATCAGTCGTCTACGAGGCACCGAAAACCAGGAGCGCAAAGATCCAGAGCCGTCCCGCAACAAAGACATGATCTGCTGGAATTGCCGAGGCCAGGGGCACATCAGACGTAATTGCCCGAAATATGGGGCGATCAGTGATGCATAACAAAGGGAGTTCGTACTATAATATAAGTAGCCTTCAATCCCAAATCTCTGTCACTTCAAGATATAGCAATTTTGTTGTCATGTTCATTTGCTTCATTGCCATCTCCAGCACTGTGATGGTATGAATGTGTGGACCTGATCCTAGGCCCGTCAGAATATGGTCTATTATCCTTTGCTCAGTATCTACTGTGACCTGATGAATCATGAATGCTAATCTGAACTTCTCATTTTCGCCCGCTTCTCCCTCAACAGTCTGACCTCTTCCGGTCCATCAATTCCTGGTGGACACTTTCGAGTTTTGTTAGGCATTCTGTCAGTAACATCGCCAACTTCGGATCCGTGCTATGTCTTGCCGTTTTTAGCAATACTTTACAATTGTTTTGCCATACCTCGCAAGATCCATCACTACCCCCTTCTTCGTGTTCGATATCAAATAAACCTTTCAGGTCCTTCTGTGCTTCTTCGAACGAATTAAGACTTTCCAAAATTGTGGCGGCAGTACTATCATCTTCGTTTAGTTTCAACATCAGAACCTTCATTGGTTCTTTGAGGTTATTCATCTTGTGAGCTGCTGACATTTTAGTAGCCTCTAAATGGGCTGCCTTTAAGGCTAAATTTTCATGGAAAGGCCGACATACACGGTATATCCAGGAACTAAAAAATACGTATTTGCCTACCATCCACCCATAATGTGATCTTAAGTGATCAAAGGAGCACTTGCTAGCCATACATTTGTTGTCCGAGATAAAGAAATTATTGGATGAATTTCTGAAGATGTATGAACAAAAGTGGTAACTTTTAGCTAGCTAATGGTATCCTGAGTTGATTTGTAAACGGTGATTTATAAGTCGGTCTACACGAAGGGGTCAAATTTCTTATTCGCGTGGAAGTGAATCACGCACCCGGAAGTTAATTTACACTATGGGGATTTTGTATGGGCGAATTTTAACATGGCGGACAGAACAGCTGGTCAACTCGACGCTACGTGTCAGCAACACCGGTGCAAAGAATTTTGAGCCAAAAACTGGTTGAAACAACTATATTATGAACTACACGCGATCGTTTTAAGAGTTGTCCTGATGTAAATTGTATAAAAACAGCTGTCCAGCTGCTACCAGTATCTGCAGTGATCCTCATTTCAACAAATTTCAGAATTTTTGAACATATACTTGCACGCCTGTGATGGACCTAAAACTTGGTACAGGACTTCAATACCATAGTATCTACTACATACATTCTTCAAGAGGTACAGATTGGCCCTAGTTGGGATCTGTGAGGTGCAAAAACTGAAAACTTGGACTATATTCACTGGTCGGAGTCTGCTCAACACTGATGGCTGAACTAAGTGGATAATATAAGAATGTGTCCTAACTCTCTTCAGTAAAACCAACCCCATGCTCCAATTCACTATTGTTTGTGACTACTTTATACAACATATTTGGAGATTTTTATGTCTGGAGCATTTTCAGAATTTTTGAACATGGTGAAGATATGCAGCCAATCTTTCAAAAACACCAGTATAGATACATTACAACCAGTAGTTTAACATGTTATAGCTGAATCCTGATTGTTTCTATTTGTAAGAGATTTTTTGGTATCAATTCCTGATTTTTACAATATGGTGCACTTTGGCTCCCTTGACCCCTGCTTGGCCCGCTGACCTTTTGGCGGTGGCACTAATATTAATTGTAAAAACGCATGTAAACGTATACAATCACCTTCACACAACGTGTGTGCAATATATTTATTTATCATGAATGTGCATACGTTTGGCGCTCGCACAATGCGCTAGGTCATCATGGCATGGCAACTCAAGTAAACAACGTACTTCCTGTATGAATAAGAAAATGTATGGAAAACGTGACCCCTTCGTGCAGAGTAAGTAGACTTTCTAGAGATCTGACTTCTCAATGGAGTGTAATTTAATATGACACTGTATCACCCAAAACAATTATCACATGCAGTCTAATACTATGAACATATTAATGAGCTCATTTTGAACATCTGAAGCTTTAGTCTAATTTAGGTCTTGGACGCTACACTGAATGTTACATACATGTATGCTATTTTTACCAATTGCAGGAAACTTGAGGGTCTACAAGATGAGGTAGTGCAAACTGCCCTTACTGTTTCGGATAAACAGAAAGTAAGACCTCATAACATGAAAATGATGCATGTCAATGAATACCATGATAATTATATATGTACCTCACAGGAGCTGCAAGATGTTGAGAGTGGGATTAGGAGACTGCTGGCCATGGAGGACAATCTCAAGAACAGGCTAAAGGCTGGAGCTCAGAGAACACTACAACTACAAAAATCATGGTACATTGTACTATGCAATTTAATATTATTCCAATACCTACATATGGTCTGAGTACAAGGGCTTGACAAGCTCTTTGGATATTCAATGCCAGTCTAGGGTCAGCAATGCGCTCCTTTCTTTATGACACTGTACGTGACTTTGTAGTACTAAAATTGAAAAGGAGATTAAGGAAATGAGAGGTGACTATGCAAAGAAGAAGAGTGATATGCTGGAGAAGACAAGGCTGGTAAGGAATTCACTGCATATACAAACTAATGTATATATATTATATTGTCGACTGGGAATCCACCATTTATATCACGATAATTCATTCAGTTCAAGAGAGAGGTGGAGCTTGCTGCAGATGAACACAAGAGACTCCTTGGGGTACAGAAAGGACTCAAGAGAGGTATGACGTATACATTCAATAATTATGGAAATGTATTCATAGGTGCTATAGGGTCTGGTAATACCTCTGCATATAGATTAATATAGTGCAAAGTACATGTTCATATGTGTGCGATTCTCAATTTGTATATTATATTATTGTCCAGATGTGAAGCAAGCTCAAGAGAGCAGCATCACCCAGGCAAGAGCACTGAAGGCAATACAAGAAGAGTGAGCCAAACCATTTATCATTCCTGAGCATGAGATGATATGCTCCATATTTTGTAGTGTAATCTCATCCAAGAAGACACTGCACTACCAAGCGGAGGAGGGAGCAAGGTTGGACACTGAAAATAAGGAACTCCAATTCAAGCTGGCACAGCTCAAGGAAAATCATACGTATGTACATACTGCTGACTAGTTCATGCAACATGCACAACAGTGTGGTCCATTTCACATACATATAGTTGTTGTGTACATGTAGCTCCGTTCCCAGAATTCATCGAGTGAGCCGGGGTATGCATGGAATCAAGGCTAATTGCACTATAGCAGTAATTACCCCTTGTTAAAGCTAAAACCTTCTTTCCATTTAGAGTGAATGTGCAGGTACTAAAGGACGAAATGACAGACTTGATGGACCAACACACCAAAGAATCCAAAACGCGGTATATCCTGACCTGTCATACACGTACACATATAATAGAAAGTTCAATTGTGCTTGGTTTATCTCGTTGGTGCAGACAAGCAGTGGAGGACAACTACAATGACCTCCAGGCTCAGATAGAGGCTCAGCGATCACAGCATGCTGAGACCATGGCACTGCTCTCCACCAAGATGGAGGAAGCAAAGAAACAAAACAACGATATGTCTGACAGAGTAGGTTGATCAGTATAGGTACTGTGTATCTGTATGTATACATGAGATACTACGTAGTATAAGTCTCAACGATCAGCTAAGGGTGTACTAGACTGGAGCACATCTTGTCATCAAAAAATTTTTGTTGGGCAGAAACAATGGTGCAGTTTCCATATCCTCATTTCCCTTTGGGAGATAAGACAGTTTGGCCTGTGAGGCTAGTTCACACTAAGAGATTATAATATTTATGACAATAGTAGTAGCAGTGGCAATTTTCGTGATTTTTCTTTGCTGTATTTCCAAATCAATGTGCATCAATGTATCTACAAACCCATTCCTGTAGAGTATTGTTCTGGAGCAGCAGATTCAGGAGCAAGATGTAACCACAGCTCGGCTGAGACAGCAGCTCCAGGCAGCCCAAGCCAGGCTGGAACACACAACCAACTCACTCACAGAACAGATAGAGACACTAGAAGTAAGACTGCAGACCTTATGATAACGGTTGGACATCAGACATTTTCCGGACAAATAGCCAGTATGTCCTGCCATTCACTTGATTATCCAGACACTTTTTTCGTTCAATCAATGCAGCATTCAATGCGCAATTCAAACACTAATATCTGACTACTGTGCTTTGCAGGTCAGTTGTCTAGGAAAAATTAGGGAATGGCACCTGTCCCTGTCAGGGTTTCATCTAGCGACAAAAATTTGGGGTGGAAGCGCATTAAATGAGTGGGCGTATTTAGCACACCAAGTTCCTTGGGACGTATTTTTAGGAGAATTTCTTTAATTCCTCCAGATTGTTTCGTGCAATTTTTGATCAAAAAACAAATGCAAGTGGTTTGATTTGGTGACTTATTGAGATACTATGATGCTTAATTTAATTAAAGTCAAATTCTTAGGGGGGGAAGCTAGGGAGTTTGGAGGGGAAGCTTCCCCCCTGTCCCCCCCACTGGATGAAACCCTGCCTGTCACTATAATAAACTGACATGACTTATAGCATAACTAAATTAAACGCTTGAGAGCCACTGCCTATTAATTTTACCCTTTCTTCTGGACAACTGACCTGCAAAAGCGCAGTAGCATCCTGTATTACTAGCTTAGGCTACACTGTAGTAGCTGTCACTGTGTCAACTAGGGATGGCTTAGGGCGGGCCTAGCACCCACCAACTACACTGACCACAGTGACTCAGCAGCTGCTGGTGGTATTGTATGAGCTATATGTCATTGGGACAAAATGTCAACAAACCTGTTACAGCATTGATAGTTCACTAACATTGGCCCAATAGAATTAAAATTAACGTACATTGGTGTCCGGGCATTTGGTATAAATGTCCAGTCAAATTTCATTTTGACCAGCCATACAAAAAGTTTATCATAAGGTCTAGACTGTATTGGTATATTGACTGCCTGTACATTGTAGCTAGATCAGTGTATTTATACCTTGTAGCAAAATATTGGTGATCTCAAAGAAGAGCTTGAGGATCGGAATGAGACACTGAAGGAACTCCAGGTGCTGGTTCCTACATGTGCATGTATATTCCAGTGTTGAAGCAGTGCAATACATTTATTTAGCCAAAGCGTGATGGAATGGAGGCAGACTTTGAGGAGAAAGATACCCACTATGAGACAAAAAAGAAAGAAATCATTGGTGGGAGACAGCATACAATACTCATTCTAATAATCTGTTCTCCTTGAATTATATTATAGCACTGAAGAGCAAGCGTTCCGGGTTGGAGGACCATGTCAAGGAGATTGATAGAGAGCTGGAAAAGATTCATATACCACAAGTGAGTAGTTACAACTGGAGCATACATGTAGTAGTTACCATTCTGACAAGCTTGTATTCTCGTAGGCTTATTTAAGCCCCTTGGTGCCTTAGGTCTTCTATTGAGGTGGCAGGTCCACCTAGTGCTGCACTGCACTAACGAGGCCCAATTAGGCTGAAACAGCTGTCTTCAGTTGCACTTTTGGCACCTATTTTTGAAGTTTCATGTCCTTTGTTGATATTCAATATCACGTGATATGTTTGATGAGTAGCAGTTGTATTAATGCACTCAATGATTACAGGATAAGCTACGAATGGACACACTTCGCTGTCGGGCGTACACGAGGCAGCGGGTAAGACAGCAGTGTGAAGAGGTGGGGAGTTTAGAGGAGAGAGTGATGGAGGCACACCAGAAGATACTGGCTATCAACAATGAGAATAAAAGGTAGTATGCATCATGCACAAACACACTTTATGATGTTAATATTCTTTTTTGCTTATTTTTCTCAATACTGTAATCCGGATGCCGATAAAGGATTGAAGTGGTAAATAATTATTATTTATTAATGTGTGCTAATTTTGATGTAAGTTATTATTAATGTTCATTAGGCTAGCAGAAAATTAGAGGAAGAGACATCAAGACTAACTGCCTTGTTTGAGTGTGGGGGAGAGATGGAGACCCACTTGGAGGCTGCTCTAAAGGAGTACAGAGGTACATGTTATACATGTACATGTACTGTGTAGTGTTGCTAATGTTATGCTCAATTATTTTTCTGTAAGTATGTGCCACCCCCCCCCCCCTCCCCCCATCCCTGTTCCAGTCCAAATCCTTGCCCTCATTGATGGCTTTTATGTTTCTATACACAGAGAATCTCACTGAGCAATGGAAAGTTAATGAAGAAATGGAAAAGGTCAGTTGGATTTGCATGCTTGCCAGCTAATGTAAAAAAGAAAGAGTAGTTTTGGTCATCTCAGTAATAATCATTAAATTTTATTGTATTGAAAATCATTGATTAATCAGTGAGCCTGCGCATAAAACTAGTTAGTACACATAGTGCAGAAAGGAGCCTCGCGCCAAGATTTATAGTAATAATTATTAAGATATTAAATTGTTGACAATTGATGTAATCAAGTTAAGAATACTTTTATTATTAAGTGATGATCAAATCAGATTCAGTAGATCTATAATTTATATACTCAGGCTGCACCAGTCAGTGAAAATGATGAAAAGTAGCTATGTAATATTATATTATAGATAGAGTTTTCTTTTTACCTCTTGTGCCTGCAGTAATACTTTCGACAGCCTCCTCTTCATGCTATAGCTACAGCAGTTGTAAGAATTAACGTGTGCACGTTGCATTGCTCAAGTACAAACATGTTTTTGTAATCGACGTACAGCGCATGCGCATAATGCGCATTCGCTATAAAAGAGTGTAAAATTAGAAAATGCAAAGTACTAAGCAGTTCCAGAGAACGCCAAACTTTTGGGACACAAACGGCAGTGAAGAACTTGCGGCGGTTCATGGGTGAGGTCTTTCATGCCGCATAGTCATCACGTAGAGTTGAAGAAAGTAAGATTCAAGATTTAGTGAGAAAATCGGGATAATTAGAAAAAAACAATTAAAATAACTGGTAATCGGAAACAAAAAGTAATCATAATAAGTAGTAATCGGAAGTTAATAACTTGTAATCGGAAACAAAAAGTAATTATAATAATCGCAACTCAACAGCGAACGGGATTATTATGCCTCGCGCTAATGCGCTCGGCAATTAACTAATCCTATGAAAAGAGACCATTAGCAACGTAGTTAATGAAAATGGTTCTTTATTTTGCATGCACTGTGATTCTTGCCATTTTACAGTCTTCGTCTCTGAGGGACAAAGTTGTGCTGAAAGACATCACATTATTGAAAGAGGCTTCAGAGAGCAGGCTTGAAATGTAAGTTCAACCACTGCTATAATTTTTATACTAAGAATTATAATAATAGTTGTGCTATATTTGATTTGTCTGTCCGTCTTAGAATGCTATATTATATTAGTAACAGAGGGTCAAGAATTATTATTTCCAATGATATTACATAATAATTTTTTCACAGGATTGCTGCTGTCCATGATCAGTTTGAGAAAGAGTTAGGAGATTTTATTCAATTTTTAGACATAGCTGCAAACAAACGTACAGATTAATAGTATTAATAATATTATGGAAATTAATCAATGCAAAAAATTATTACATTAGCATAACTACATTATTATTATGCAGTTTGCATGTGCATTGTATAATAATATTATAGTCAAGTATCATAATCATGACACAGTGTGCATGGCTACTGTACTGATGCTATAGCTATTCCACTCAGAGTCTTTGCCCGACATCAACATCACTACTATAGCTAGCAGCCACACAATGTCATAAGTCCCCACTAGGGAGTATTATGTAAGCATGCACACATGGCACACAAGGTTGGGTATAGGGCAGAGGGTATATATACCGGTAATGCATGGGTACCGGGTAATGGTCGCTAAGATCAGATACACCGAAATGGTCACGTGTGCTCAGGTAATTAATCAGTGCATGCATATGCATGCGATATGCATGCGCATATGCAGCACTAGTTGGGGTACTTTTCCTGACCCCCATAGTACATAGTGGCTACAGGTACTCTAACCCGCGACTTCCAGGAGCGAGCGAGCTGGCCATAGATCACTACAAGTCGCGACGCCAGTTTATACTCTATCTAGTTCACTGTCGTCAATAAAGCTGAGAAAACCAACGGGTTCTAATACCGTAATACGTCCTAAAGGCTCAATCCAGAGAGCTGAGGAGCTGTGAGATTTTCTGGTCGTAAACAAACACTACCGTTTGAGGTATGTCCAACTTGCAGCGCTTTTAATACCACTAGTATGTGCGTTTGAAGTGTATACTTGAAGTATCATGATGAGTGATACTGGACTCGAGACCCGCTGGGCATAATTATGGCGACACTTAACTTTAAGAGACTAGAGTGCGTGTTTGTGAGGGGTGATTGTGGTGGAGTCTTTGAGAGGCTGTCTAGACAGCCATGTTGAGGTAGCTAAGTGTGTGTACGTGTTGTCTATGAATATCAATCTGTCTTGTTTTGAAGGAAGTGAGATGGCCTTGCTTGTTTGGAGAGTAGGGGCATTGTGATTTAGCCAGCTCAGCATAAATTTAACATGCAGTGTATGCTGTTAGCTGCCTCCACATATGCAAGCTGTGGTGCTGTGCCATTTGCAGTTGATTTGCTACCTCCTGACGAATGTTTATGAACTAGCCTGAGCTATTCATCAACTCTAACTGTCAAATTTGTGTAGTTGCATGTTCCAGTTTATGAATGCTTAGTGCATATTATACATGTACACGTTACGTACATATACATGTACATGTACCTGTATATGTACGTGAGATCATTTGATGCAGCTGTATTCTGTTTGTGTCTATGGTGAACATTATCCCATAGAGGTAGGCGTCCTGCATGGCGGGAGTACCATCCAGGTAGTGTAACCTGATCCCGTAGTACCTTTACCTCATGTTTATCTTCCCCTCATTATGCAGTTACATGCATCCTATTCACATACACACAGCTGTTAAACTGCTTAGATCTTGACAGTCCGAAGACTGGGTTTTTTTTGTTGATTGTTAACACGTTGCGTTCCTGCCTCCCAACCCCCCTCCCCTCTCCTCCCTTCTTAATGATCAAATTTATTACCCATGCTCCCAGTCTCACTTTCTCCCTCTCTCTTCCCCCCCCCCCCCTCTCTCTCTTTCCCTCTCTTCCTCTCTCTCCCTTCTCCCTCCCCCTCTGTTTTTATCACTCATCTCTGCAACTCTTCTCCTTGCTGCAGACCACTTCCAGTCCTGGTTTGTGTGCTGATGTATGTGTTGGAGTGCTGAAGAAGATGGCTGGGAATGTTCCAAAGGTCTATAACTTCATGAGCGACGAGAATGCAAGCAAGTGGAAAGGTTTACTGCATACTGGGCTGAAAAAGGTACCCTCACACCCTCACACACTCACACACACTCACACTCACACATAGACACTCATTCACTCACACACATATCTGTACACATGTGTCTGAGCACATGCACACTGAAACTCCCTACTGGTGATCTAATATCTACATTCAGTGTGATGCCTATTATAACACACTACCTTCTCTTATGCATAATTATAGAGAGCATCCATACACTAGTGACACACTTTGCCACACAGTGCTGGGGCCCCTGTTTGTGTGCAGTGACACTTTCCTGATGTTAGCAATAATATCTCTGTGATCTCATTCCTGTTTAGTGTTGTTTGGCTGTGCAATAGTTCACTGTGGAGGTTTCTGATGTTGTGTTTGCCATGGAAAGGGACTGTTACTTTTCCCCAGAATGTAGTGAAAGTGGTGTGTGTGTGGAGGGAAAAAGGAGATGGGGGGAAATATCTTGAGGGAGAAAGTGTAACTATTCTTCTTGGAAACATTCCTCAGTTGTTTGCTATTTCATTCAAACCAGTTTTGCAATGATAGCACATTTTTTTAGATGGTCTTCAGTTTCTGGCTTTACCCCCTTTGGGCTGGCTGGCTGGGGGAGATGGTGCTCTCTCTACCAGTGTGTGTGTGTGTGTATGTGAGTAGATAAATTCCCCCTCTGTTACGTAACACAATGCAATGGAATGCTGTATCTGTGCTAATATGGTCGAGACTATCTATCCATTATGGAGGACTGGCTGCTTTAGGAAGATATGAATGTGTCTGTATAAATAGCATCAATTACCGATCCACCCACAAGGCAGGAACAAAAATTAATGGAGCCTTCATCCCATCTACAGTTTAAAGCCAGCTGAAAAAACGTGCAGGGTAGATGGAGATTGCAGCTATAAAGGTTTAAAGATGTGGAAGTGTATATGCCTTAAATGTGCATTCCTTGCAGTGAATGAGGGAATAAACAAACATACTAGTACTGCTGTGTGTGGATATGGAGGAAAGATTGTCCCAAGCTTTAGCTGGCTAGACTACACATGCTTCCAAAACAAGTTCTCCTGACTGATTCCACACCAGTCTAGCTCCCTCCCTCCCTCCCTCCCTCCCTCCCGCCTTCGTTTACTACTTACTGTTCTGAAATGGCAAAGAGAGCTCGTTGTTTGCCAAAGACCAGTCCCTACACTGTGTGTGGAGAAGCTGTAGGATAATGGAATAAGAAGGAGATGGAGTGTATTATGATGGAGATAATTATCATCTTAATCACAGTTGATTTGTGTTCATCCCACCTTCTGAATAATTCTGACTTTTTTCTCACTCCCTCCCCTCCCCCCTCCTCTCTCTCTCTCTCTCTCTCTCTCTCTCCTCCTCCTCCTCCCTCTGGCCACTTACAGATTGAAATAGTTTTGCTGGGCATTCCTAGAGGACAGGTGCTTGCCCAGGAGTGCCTCTGTGCATGTGGTGTGTAGGATAATAAGCCTCTAATTGCCAATCTCATGTTAATGTGTAAACAAGCACTCAGTAACTTGCATTCCATTCATAAGTGCCCTCCCACCACATTGTTTGTCAGCTGCTCAAGAGTAAATAATAGGCAGGCTTAATGACATGCATGCTTGGCACAAAGGCTATCAGTTTATATAGTGACCTTGCCAGCATCCTGCCCCCCCCTCTCTCTTTCTCCCTCCCTGCCTCTCTCACCTTTCTCTCTTTTTCTCTCTCTCTCTCTCCATTCCCTTGCCCTCCCTTCCCACCCCCTCTCTCACTCTCATTCTCTTCCTTCCTCTCTTCCTGTAAGCTTGTGACTATTGGTAGTGTGTTTGGTGAAGTGCCTGGGTGCTGCACAGCTGACAGCACTGTCAGTAATTAAATTCCTGGTGGGAGGTACATATATCCATCAATGGGAAATGCAAATTATATGGAATGCTTAAAGTGCTAATAATAATATCATAGTGAATTAGCAATTGTCAAATCCACAGGCATATGTCAGTGTAGGCCTCTCTCTCACTCTCTCTCTCTCTCACACACACACAGTGATAATTTATGTGCGTAGTTTACTAGAGCCACCCCAGAGGCGTGTGTGCAGGTGTTAGCTTCTCTCTAAAGCTTTAATGTTTACCGCGTGACTCGCATTTATCGGCATGTTTGATGTACACAACACACAAATGCAACCATAGACTCTGTTTCTATCCATGCACTGCTGATGCAATTGTTAGACATTCCAGCGTGAGATCATAATACCCTCATCACAAGTTTATAGCGGCTTTACCTAAACCTTCAGTGCTCGGTAATGCAGCAACAAGTTTGTATCCATAATATTTTGAAGTAGGGACCTGCATGTGTACACCCATAGGGGAAGAGTGCGGACAGGAGCTGTGCATGTGCAATGCAAGAATGGGTCGATCGATTGTGAAGGAAGAGAGAGGGATTCAGGCTAAAGACTCATAATAATATGAGGTGATATACACACAAGAACAGGCCACCTTGACCAGTCCCAAAGTTAGGCAGTCCCTTCTTTACTGGCTTGGTGTACTCTATGCTGTGTACATGTGTGCATCATACTATCATTAAGTGCGTACATGCATTTCTGCACATGTATGAGTGTTATCAGCATATGTGTTGCGTATGCTCGTGGGTTTGTGAGCATGTGCGCATGCATGCAGTGTGTCCCCAAAGCCTGCATACTGAAATACCATAAAGAGTCCTTTTCTGTTGTGCACGCACTTTTGTACTCCCTTTTGTCCCCTTGTAGTGACAGTTAGGCATGGTTCTACTCTTGTTCAACAACCACTTGTCAACATAATGCACACCAAAATTAATGCTGCTTGCTTTGAATGGTATTATGTAACTACCATCACTTTGTATTCAGGCCATGTGCATCAAGAACATGTACATGTATATATTGTGTATAGCTGCCATAAAAGTCCACGGAGTCTCTTATTTCTTTCTACTTTTGAGCAAAAACTATCTTGTTTAGAGACAGAAATTAACGTCCTTGTGATTTGCGGGATGATTTCTCTACTCTGTTATAGAAACACAATATTGGTAGCAAAGTCACCAGGTCAGGCCTATTTCTGAAGGGAGTGGAACCCGGGCAATAGAGCCTGATAATCCTTTGCACAAGGCTTGGCTGGAAATAATGGCCTTCATCCCTTCAAAACTACTCAATACCCCACAAAATTGCATTTTTGATGGATATTGTGTCGTGATAATATAGATGCCAACCATCGGTAAAGTAGGTGTGGCTTCCATTTTGGACCATGGATATCCCTTCAGTATTCAAATTTCAGGCACCAGCCGTGGACAGTGGAGGGTACAAGGGGATTGGTTGATTGATTAGTTGGTTGGTTGTGACCTTCAGTATCCTCCATCATTCAGAGAAATTACCCTGGAAACGTGGACATGCTTTGCTGTTCCTAAAGGATGTCTACAATAGAAAGATCCTGCAACTGAAAGAAGTGGCCTAAGAAGTGATTATTATTATTCAGGGGTCTAGCATCTCATAGAAGGGACTCCGCTCTGCTGTGCATTGTTAGTGTGTACATGTATGTATACGTGTTTATGGCACATCTGGCCACGTGTACATTTATAATATGTATGGCTTGATGAAAGCACCACATGCCCAGTGGCGGGCAGCACATGGCCAGCTAGCTCCAGCCTTGTTTACAAAATAATGTGCATTCCTAGCTACTGGATTCTCTGACTTGCTTGTGAGCTACATGAACATGTAGCTCCAGGTACATGCAGTACATGTAAGTGCGTGTACATGTACGTGTACAACATACCACACTTGCTTGTACGTGTACATGTACTTGCATGTATCCAAGGTTACTGTAATTGTAGAGGTACTGTATGTACATGGTTTCCCATCCCTAGGTTAGGGATTGATTGTCGAAGATGCACATACCTGTGCTATTTCACATAATAATGATTATGTTGAGCTCAGTACCTCATCACTGTGTCACTCTTTAGTAAAAAAAAAATACATGTAGCACATTTATATTATTATAAAGAGCACTGAACATCATTGCTTTACAGAGGTATAGGTATCTCTTTGAATAGAGATTTCATGATAGTACATGGACAAATGCATTCTGTACTCAGCTCATGCTCGTGCACTGTGGCTCACTCTAGTGGGCCAGCAAGTGCACGAGTGCCTACATTACATGTACAGGTAGGTGTACAATCAATGTAACTGTGCACAACTATACTTGGAATGTATGTACTGGCCGGCTGTCCATACTAGGCAAGGGGCAAGTGTTCTGCTGTTGTCTGCAGCTGTCCCCTGTACACTGGTGTAGCGGAGTGAGTTGGTATGTTGTGTGTAGATTTGGAGATGGAATGTGGTGGTATTGTTTTGTCCTTAACTGGCTCTGCTCTGCTGTGCTGTGCTGTTTGGAGTGCCCGTGTGTGACAACTATAGGGAGTGGAATGTGTTTGAGTAGATCAGTTAGAGGTGGATGTGTACAAATGTACATCTGTTTGTGTATTAGTTAGCGCATTCTTGAACATCCCCTTACAAATACAAACACATACTCTGGCTCACTATCACTCACTCACACTCACTCTCCCCCTCCCCCCTCTCTCTCCCTCTCTCCCCCCTCCTCCTCCTTCCCCCCTCCCTTTCTCTCTCTCCCCCCCCCCCTCTCTCTCTCGCTCTGTCTCCCCCTCCTCTTTCTCCCTCCCTCCTCTCTCTCCCTATGAAACATAAACACGAGAGAGGGGAAGAGAGTGGAGACCAAAGGAGATATAGTGGGAATGAGAGATAGGATGAGCATGGGGAGAAAAAGTTACTCCATTCTGCTGTTCTGGAGTGGAGGCACGTATATACCACACACCTGTCGACTCATTTACATTTTTGTGGGCATGTGGACCCTGTGGGGTGCATGTGAGGTGCTGCTTCAGTGTGGGTTGTTGTGGTGTGCTCTCTGAGTAGGTGCTAGAATTCCTGTGGAATTGGAATTGTTTCTGACCAGAAGTGAGTAATTAGTGCTGCTAGAGTTTATTCAGCACCACTTGAGATTAGCCCAACACTTGAGATGCCACAACCCAGCACCTATTAGTACCTCAGCCAACCAATCACTAGTCAGCACCACCCACATTTACAGATTTGAATTTCTCTTAGCTTATTGAGGTAGTATTCTATGGAGGAGGACCAAGTTCTCTCTCTTTCTCTCTCTCTCTCTCTCTCTCTCTCTCTCTCTCTCTCTCCCTCTCTCCCTCCCTGGCTTTAATCAGCTATTGTTATTGTTTGCAAACATTAATTCCCAGTGACACAGCCTTTGTCGTACCAAAATTGGGAAGTGGGGGCTCTTTTCTTAACTCAAGTTGTGCTAACCATCCTCTTTCTCTCTATCTGTTGCCCAATAGTGAAATAAGGATTCAGTATTTCATAATGCCTGTACCTATAATCTCTAGGTTTAAAGAGTCATAAAGGGGGAAGTATCCTTTCAAGTCACAAGGGGGAAGCGTTTTGTGGGGGAGGGGGACAGGAAATTTGAAAGAAGCACCAGGATGTTGGTTAGATGGCTAATTGGCTTGTTTTTGTGATCTAACAGGCAACTACTGCCCTCTTGGTCATGTCCTTCGCATTGGTTGCATTGACGACCTTTACCAGATGGAATGTTGACAGCTCTCACCAAAATCTGTGATTGAAAGTTCAGTAAGGTCACAAAACCTAGGAAAATCCCATCTGTATCTGTAGTCAGTAGTTGAAAATGCCTCAGAGGTATACTATACATGACATATTATGTAATACTATGACCTACATATGGTAATTATATGTAGCGTGCAGAATTGTATCCTTATTTCTGAGGGGTTCTTATTAGAGAGATTCCACTGTATGTATTCATGTGCATATTGCCAGGTGTATAGTGTTATGCTTTTTGTTGAATCTGGTATGATTGAAGTTGGCCACCAGGAAACCAGTGTGTACATGTATATGAGAATGTGAGTTGATTTGAGTGTGTTTGTAGTTTCAATTCGACTCGATCCAGAGTGCTCTAACCTTCAATACCACATACTGTACATATGCAAAACGGAATGTTTTTGTCACCGAAGTATGTGTATGTACGTGCCACACTCTCCCTCCCTCCCTCCCTCCCTCCCTCCATTGAATACTTTATACATTCCCTTGTTGTGCGAGTGCGTGTTGGATCATTACTGCACTCTTCTTCCTCTCCATGTAGTGGCAGCTGGTCATGAGTGTGTGTGTGTGTGTGTGCATAGCCCAGATCGATCAGCTTGGCTAGACTGTCAACAATGAAAGTGGTGGGTGGGTGGGTGGACGTACAGGAATTCCATTCCATGCATGAAAAGAGGTCAAATGGATTGTGTTGTAGCTGATTTGGATTCAAAATGGGTGAACTCAAATAGTGTCTTTGGCTAGTACCTCTGCTTTGCTGCTACCTCGAGAGAGTGAAAATTGGTCACTAAATTGTCCCTCTCCCTACAAGTTGAGTTACCATGTTCTCTGTGACAGCTAGTCAATCCATGGTGGGATACATGCACTTCTGTGCATATCCCAAATCCGCCTGGCTAGACTATGAACAATGAAAGTGATGGATGGACTTACATGTACCAATACACTGAAAAAACAATTTACAAGGTTGTCAACTGGAGTGCTTGTAGCATTTCTGACCTTTGTGTACCCATTTGACTACCTGCAAGTCAATGAATAGCAAGTTATTAAAACATTGTATGATGGCACTAGATGTGTGTGTGTGTGTGTGTGTGTGTGTGTGTGTGAGTGGGAGGGGTGGGCAGAGAGAGACAGAGACAGAGAGAGAGAGACAGAGGACAACAATTGTCAGTGTTTGACTTCTTTGAGGTCTCCGGATCTCTATTGTGTTGTTCCTGGAAGGTGGAAGCTTCTCTGTAGATCACAACAGTTTCGAGTTAGAAGCCGTGTACATTGTACATACTTCTCATGCACTATCCCTATCAGTGACAATGAGTGCATGGTGATACCATCATGAACCGATTTCCAAGTAGCTTCCCTTTTATGCCTTCTACATAATGTGTGTCTGTATTCTCAACTTAACAGCTCAGTTTGAAATCCCTTATAGCAAGGGTATACTCTTGCTTATAAACGTTAGGATTTACATGTATACAAAGCATGCATACCTACATGTATATGTACATGTATGTAGTTCCACAATCCACATAATTGTGGTGTACCAGCAATGTGGAAGTGAACCCTGACCTTCATATGACATTGGAAAGTATGTATCTGCATGTGTCCGTATACAGTGCTATCATTGTTACTAGCTTCTAAGCTTTTGAACATGTGAGCTTTTTGGCTTCCTTGTATTTGCTACATGTACATGTACATGTAGTCTTCCACTTCTTATATGGTGAGTGTGTGTGTTTGAGTGTGAGAGTGCATGTGTACATGTACGTAGGAGGCCATTTGTAGGTTTCGTTTTGGCTAGCTCCAAATCCGTTCATTTGGCCATTGTTTCTCTCTTCATCCTTTGATGTCCATCCCTCTTAGATGCTCTGTTATTCTCTCCCTTTCACACACAATGACACAGCTACACGTACGTATGTTTCAATTCAATATCCACATACACATGTTATGTAACCATGGTTACGGAGGTATGTGTGTACTTTGAGGTACAACAGTATATACTGGTATGTTTACATTGCTGGTGTGTTTGTGTGTGAAAGATGACATCGTACGATTTTTGTGACAATATAAACCTTTCAGTTACTGAGAAGGTACATTGTATGGTACATGTATACGTAAGAGTACTGCTCAGAATGCACACCCTGTACAGTGTAGGTCGTTAATTTTTGAAGGCTGAGCTAGAGATTGTACGTTAGTAGTGACATGTCTTAGTCTGCAATATAGTTCATGGTTTATATGCTGTTGTGGAATCCCTCCCTCCCTCCCTCTCCCTCTCTCGCTCTCTTTCTCCCTCTCTCTTTCGCCCTCCCTCTCTCTCTCTCTCTCTCTCTCTCTCTCTCTCTCTCTCTCTCTCTCTCTCTCTCTCTCTCTCTCTCTCTCTCTCTCTCTCTCTCTCTCTCTCTCTCTCTCTCTCTCTCTCTCTCTCTCTCTCTCTCTCTCTCTCTCTCTCTCTCTCTCTCTCTCTCTCTCTCTCTCTCTCTCTCTCTACAGCCCACAGCTAGCTCCTAGCAACCATTCATTGTAGCAATACAATGCACCTATAGACTGATGATTTACTGCCTCTGTGTGTGATTCTAGTGCCCACTTGTGCCACTAATAAAAGTAGGATAATAATTTCATTGTGTGGTGCATGTGTGTGTACGTATGTATAGATGGGGTTGTTTTTTGGGGGTGACGTCATCCCAGTGTTGAATAGCCGTGAGTGGTCTCCCTTTTGTTCCTGTGTGTGTGTGTGCGTGCGTGTGGCTGTTTGTGGTCACTTAGCTGGCAGACGTCACAGCATAGAGCTTCTAGGTGCTCTGCCAAGATTGGAAGCCCGAGCCACAGACTGCTCGAGGTACGATAATTATGTGCATTGTATTCAGCAGTATAAATTCATACTAGAGTGCAGCTTCGTATTATTATACGTGCATATTATGTTTCATAAGAGGAATTCTTAAGCGAATAAAGTCAGTAAGCATGTGTTGGCCTCTTTCTCTCCCCCCACCCCACCCTCCCCCTCTCCCTTTTTCTTTCTTTCTCCTCTCCCTCTCACCTCTCACCTCTCTCTCCTCCGCAAAGAATCACTCCTTCCCTCCATTATCCCTAAGCTTCTCCAGCCACCTGACTCTGCTGGAAGCTGATTTGATCAGTGATCATGCAGACCTGCCTTTGTATCAATTAGTGACTGATTGAATCAATTATCAGCTGATGCAACCAAAAACTTTATCCATGTGAAAAATGTCACTATCCAGAGTACACAATTACAAATATTGTATCCATCTCTATCCCATTGTCCAGTGGAGGTTAACGTTATGCATGTACAATCGTGAGTATTGTCACGTTCAATGGTGTTTGAGGTTCAAGGTCACTTGACTTCCACTACGCTCCTGACCATTCATACCTGTGTGCACATACTTTACATTATTGTGCACATACTTTACATTATTGTGCCCATTACCTATTATCAATAATACATTACCTAGTGTTGGTCTTCCATGACTGACTCCATCTTATTGCAGTGTATTGTTGACATTGCATAGTAATTCACATTCCTCACCTGATCTCTCTTTTGTTCTTCTTCAATCCCTTCTCCCTCCCCCAAGCCATTTCCTTTGATCAGGCCAGTTGCCATAGCAACTGTTTGCTTTCTAGGTGCATGCATCTATAAATGTCTGGATACATGAACCATAGATCATAATAGACTACGTAACCTATGTTACATGGTCTATATGATCTATGCATGAACTTTTGAAGGCGGGTATGTATGTACATAGGGTGTGTTGGTAAAAGGTAAAGGGTCATCACAGTAAGAAACCTGATAGCTAAACACTTACACTCAATGAGCCTAAATAATATACGCTACTTACACTCTTCCTTCTATCTTTCCCTCTACCTCCCCTTTCCCCCACTCTTCTTCCCCCTCCTCTCTTTTCTCCCTCTCTCCCTCCCTCCCTCCCTTCCTCCCTCCCTCTCTCCCTCTCTCCTCCCTCCTCCCTCCCTAGATCCAGAAGCAAGTCCACCCTCGTCTTGACATTGAGGATGATGCAGTGATTTACCTGGAGACGCTGATCTTTCGTCTGCTGGCTCAGATGTGTGCGACTCAGCCCCACACGCTTGATGACGTCGAGGCCTATGTCCAGAGGAACTTTGCCTCGCCCATCGATGCATGGGCACTCAGCGATGCCAAGGTGATAATGGATAGATCACAGAGAAGAAAAGGAGTGTTCTCCTTTCCCGTAGAAAAGATATACTACCAGCTGCAGAAGGTACACATTGTGTGTGAATATTCAGTAGGTTTCAGGGCTTCATTTAGGGGGGGGGGGCAGAGGGGGCACTCGTCCCCACTTGATAAACTCTCGCCCCCCCCCCCTATATTATCACACGCATAAAGTCAAGAAATCGCCTAACGTGAATAATAATCATGATATTAAGTATTCAAAATATAGTGCCTGAGAGTGCACCAGAAGCAATCTCAGGGAGTCCAAAATGCAAAAATTTCCAGGGGAGCATGCCCCCAGACCCCCCTAGAGATCGTATGCATGGACAATAGTCTTGCCCCCCTTGATCTCATACTCCTTGGGAAAGTTTCTAAATGAAGGCCTAGGTTTGGCTTATTTTTTCTACGTACCAATCAGAGCTGCATTTAGAATTTCTTTCGGGGGTGGGGGGAGGGGGCAGCAAATTTTCCGGCATACTGGGGGGGGGGGGGGGGGGGGGGGGGAGGCAAACTCATGTCGAAGCCACATGATGAATTTCAAGGGGGGCAAGCATCACCCCACACCCCTCCTTCCCAAATGCAGCCCTACCAAATCCAAAATCAGCCTGCTCGGGCAAACCTTATCCAGTGAAAAGCATGCAGAGCTGCTTACGTACATACATATACTAGGTGCCTAGCCAAACATGTACATGTACAGTTGCTGGATATCGGATGCTCATTGTTCATGTGTGTAGTAATTAGGGGTTCAAACCAGTGCATGCACATACCAATTAATTATGGGGTAGCCACTAACGAGCATAATTAATGTACATGTACATGTATACGACATGTTTACATGTATGCATGCATGTTACATACATGTAGTATTATCACAGGTGCACACACTACACTCTATCTTGCCTTGACCACGGCTTTTGAAATGTGAATTTCTTAATTGACTTACACCGTACATGTACTAATTAGTAGCTATCATAATGATATTATTTGCTGTAATTATGCTGCCATAAACTGTCCAGTTTCACTTGGCACAATCATCAGTGCCAAAAACAGTTACCTTTAGTACACATACTCACATGTTTATTCTCTTCTCTCTTTCTGCGTCTCCCCCCCCCTCCCTCTCCCCCTCCCTCTCCCTCTCTCTCTCCCTCTGGATCCCTCTCCCTTTCTCTCTCCCCATCTCTATCTATCTCTCTTTACCTCTCCCTCTCCCTGTCTCTCTCATAGGAAGTATTTAGCTACAAGGTGGAGCAGGCTCCAATCCAGTTCATCATGGCCATTCTTGACTATATCTCAGCGGATATCTTAAAAGTGAGTTTGTAGTGCTTTCTCGTGAACCAAATCAAGCATACATAACATGTATACATGTATGCACCAGTACTATTAATTTTGGAACAGTAGTATGTAACATACATATACCGTAGTCTCCCAGTTACTCATAAGCGAATGGGATACGTGTAACTCAATCTTAATATTTCAGCATGGAATATTAATGATGTACATTTCATTGCATTGAAGCAACTTCATTGATCCATACGTGGATGCTCAAGAATGGATATTTCCCAAGCGTGCAGTTTGTGAAATATTTCATCGCTTGGAGGTGCTCCATAACTATATCTCAACTGACCCACAATGCTCCAATCGAACCTTACATACATGCTGTACGCATGTGCATACATAATGTGTGGGTATGGTCAGTGTATGTGTACATGTTACATGTACTGCTCCAATATTGGATTAGTTAGTGTTGTGTGTGTTCGTCCCACATCCACATCAAAGGCCGGCTAAAGAGGCACCTGCTTCTTAAATTCAGAGCCTCCAGCTATATCCCCTCAAGCCACATGTAGCTACATATACATGTACATGTACATGTACGTAACCAGCCAGCTAGCCTATCTAGCTGGCCCCCCTCCCCCCAGTCACATGCACACCCACATTCATGGAGATTCCTCCAATGCTTGACATAGTGCTACACTGGCTACCTGGCCTTTTACTTCAAGCTTCATTGACAGAGTTAACCAATTATGTGCTAATTGACTTAGTGGGCTGAGCCTCAGCGTTGAGAGTGTGGCCGTGTGTCCCCACGGCTTTACGGTGCAGCTGGCCTCACCAACATCGTCTGTATCTATAGTGTATGTATGCATAAAATAAAAATTGAGAAAGCTTTTTGCAGTTGTTACTGTCGACTTGCGTAGATTGACTTGTGCATTGTATGTATATTTATGCATGAGAAAACTGTTTTTGTGTTCTGCAAACAGTGGCTACTGTCACTAATGTTGACTGCAGCTGGTACTTACACCATACATGTATATTCTAGAGAGCTCTAGTTTGTGCATACTGCATTCATAATGAAAGTATAGTTTCACTTAAGATATTATGCTCCTGATAATATGTATAATGCAAATAATACTTGCGTTTATTTGACTGACTGATATGTATACGACAGTGTCTATTTTTGAAAGATATTATAGTATGTTGTCCCCCTCCTCTCCTGGCCCCGCCCCAACCACACCCCCTTGTCTGTGTGTGTAGAGAATACGGGCAGCTGTTCCCCATTGGTCACACGTACATTCCCTGGGTGCATACATGAGGCTCATTAATTAGATGAAGCAGACTCTATTCTGTGCCTTCCATTTAAGGCATTGTGGGGTATGTACCAGTCATCCTCAATGGATTATTGTCATGGGGCTTGGGCTGTATGTGCTTTCTGTACGTATCCAATCTGTATAAGTAGTGCTCTACTTCCTTTCTGCATATCATTTGGCAGTCTTAGAGTGGAGTGGTTTCTGTAAGTGGAGTCTGGTATATAGCACACTGTAGCTGTAAATCACTACCACTACCCTGAGACATACAGTGCAACAGTTCCTCAACTACATGTAGTTGTTAGAACCATAGGACGAATAGTTATTATACGTGTACGTGTAGTACAGTTTGGTGTAGTAGTATAGTGTAGTTTTTGTTTTTGAGTATAGTGCAGAGGAGTGGTTTGTTGTTTGAGTGTCGACCATGGCTATGCTAGCTAGGAAGCTAAGCCTTCCACAGGTGAGTACTACAATGATTGCTGTATACATATTGTATGTTAATACCTCAAGGCTGAAAGTTTTGCTGGAAAAAAATTTCACCAAGCCCAGCTATATAATATTATATGCATTGCAGCAAATTTCACCAATGTATGCAATCAACAATTTGTACCAATGAAAGGAGGTGGCGAATTAATGAAAAAATTTCCGGCTATACAGTATATGCTGTGCCGTCGATGGTAATAACTTTCATGATGTATAGCATTGTCACTAGCATCTAGCCTGGGAGCTATTGTGTGCTAGCTGTTCTCACTCTAGCTTTAAACAGCTGCTGGTAACTGGTTTCTGTGAGTTCTCACACAGTCGAACATAGATTAAGTGCCCTTAATGCATCGCAAGTACCTGTCAGGTTAGTCAGGAGGCCGTATAGTATTGTTTGTCACTTCGTCAGATCCTAAGCTGCTATGTATCACTCTGGTCTTCGAATACTCAGTATGATAATGTGTACTCCACTAAGCAAAAAGAATATGCCTTTGTTACAGCTACAAAGAGAGTGCTCTTGTTTATCAAGACCTTCCGAGTAATTATGGTGGCAAACCAATCCCTTGAGAGAGAGAAATCCCCACCTGCATCCCCCCCCCACCCCGTCCCCCACCTCGAAATAAACCCCCCTTGAACGTAAACATTGTAGCCGCCAGTTCGTGGTGGTCTCAGTGCTAAATAGTGTGAGGCTGTCTGCACGGTATTGGCATGGAGAGAGGAGAAGTCTTGGGAATGTAGTCATACAATCATAATTTCCTGGATGTGCAAGGACAAAGAGCCATTCACTTACGCCGCTCTGGCCTCCCCCCTTTCCCTTATTGGCTGCCTCGACTGTTACTGTAATGTTGTGGTTATCTGTGTGAGTTTGCATGGGGTATGGGAATTATGTGAATCGAGAACAGATCACATGGATTAATTTATCATCAACTAACTTTTCCACAGTGCTTGTAAGCTAAAACTCGGAATCTAAAACTCTGACTCGGAGTATTAGAGATCTGTTTTTGACAGATTCACGTACATGGCCTCGACCTCATTGGTGTACAGATCTATGTAATGATGTCTAGGTCCTGTTCTCTTTCTTTCTATCTCTCCCCCTCCCTCCCTCCCTCCCTCCCTCCCTCTCTCTTTCTCTCAGTCTCTCTCTCTCTTTTTCTCTCCCTCCAATCCCTTGTGTATACAACAACTATCATGGCCATATCTCTACTAGTGATATCCTCCGCACAGAGCTGGGTACTCCCCATGGGCAGTAAATGTTCAAATACTTTCACAATGGTTGTTTATGGACTGTTGATTAGATTAGTTCCTAAACTTGTAGTTTATGAACTAAGTTTTCAATTTGTGTATTTGGCAACATCTCCAGCTGTACTTTCATATTAATTTTACTGACCATTGTCTTTTTCCGTGTATTGTAGCTGGGTGGGCAGTTTGCTCTCAACACAAGGAAGCCAGCGCTCGTCATCAACCAGTATGACATCCGAGTCTCAATGGCAGCAGACCCTGTGAGTCTAAGCTATCTCTACTCTTTCTTTCTCTCTGTCTCCCTCCCTTCCTCCCTCCCTCCCTCTCTCTCCCTCTCTCTCTCTCTCTCTCTCTCTCTCTCTCTCTCTTACATTTGTTTACCTCTCCTACTCTTCCTTAGGCATTACAAGTGCTATTCCAACCTTTGCAAGGAGCACACAAAGCAGAGATGATCATACCAACTCGATTCGATGATGAGGTTTGTAACTAATGGACTGAAGTCTACATCTTGTTTAACATCTCTCTCTCTCTCCCTCACTCCCCCCCCCCCCCCCCCCAGCCTTCTGAGCCACGTACTCTTAGCTATGATGATCACCTTAGAGACCTGATAGATGAGGAGAGGAAATATGTCCGTCATCTCAATCTCATCATGAAGGTCTTCATGGAACCATTTCAGAATAAGAACCTCTTCTCACAAGATGTTAGTTTAGTCGATAATGCAACAATGTACATAAAAATTTAATAATGATCTTGGAGTTATTAGGCTAACTCAGATGAAGGCAGCTTAAAGTGTCATGATTAAAGGAGGTGTCCTCATTTCAGGGGTAGTTTTTTTCCCACTTCTATAGCTCTAGGACTATTATTCATGTACACTCATGGTGTCCTGATTAAGGGATATGTCATCATAATATACTGATTTCTTGATTATGCATAACACGTACTATCCAATTTCTGTTGTCATGGTTATGTCCCATCCCTCGCTGCTGCGCTGTAATGTTATGAATACCTAAACTCTTCCCTAATTTCCTTCTAATTGGTTCTGTCTCGTTTAGAGACTCGTTTTCTTCCCTTAAGGGTTGATCACTTAATTAACTGCAGTTCACAAATGGACACATTCCAATTTGGGTGCCACTAAAAATCAATCACAGCTCACAAAGGTGCCTCCAATTAGAACCCAAAAATTTTGAGTAGATAATACATGTAAACCATATAGCGGGTAACTTTAGCGAGCTTAAATTTGGTGAAATGGCTCTCCATTGGTATTGGCGAAGTTAAAATTTGGCGATCTGAAGCCTTACCAGTACCACCATAGGCGGGCGTGCATTAAGTTCAGTTGGTGAGTTTTTAATTTGGCTATAATATTATACCTGTACCCAATTCGCCAAATTGCCAAATTAAAAACTTCGCCAAAGTTTCCTGCTATACGGCATAGACCATATCCTCATCTGGGTCTAAATAATAGTTAGACACCGAGGACAAGGGATCTACAGTATTTAGCATCCCGATGGCCCTGAGCTGTGACACCCGAGCATAGCAAGGGTGTTACTAAGGGGACAGAGGGATGCTAAATACTGTGGATCCCATTGGCCGAGGTGAGCCAAGTTATTTAGAGTTTTACAACTGTTGCTATAGTTGTACAGCTATTTGCCTTGAAGCTCTCATAATACCATGGATCCTATTGGCCAAAATTTACAAGTAACTAAGCTACTTAGCTACCTCCTATTGACCAATCAGATTGCAGGAAAGTGGCATATATGCACTATCCTTCCCATGCAGGATGTTGATACCATCTTTGGTGACATTGCTGAGCTCCATGAGTTGTCGGTTCAGTTGGTAGGCTCGCTGGAGGACTGCATTGAGATGGCCGGGGAGATGCAGGGAGCAAGGTGCCCCCAAGCTGGCTTCGTCTTCGAGGAACTGGCAGAGGTAACCAACCACATATGTACAGTTGGTGTGTGTACATGTACATATGTGTGTTTATGGGTGTATGTATTGTGCCCTCAAGTTTGGCCTTGAGGAACTGGTAGAGTTAGGGTGTGTGAGTGTGTAGGTGTGTATGTATGTGTGTATACATGTACCTGCATATTTTCATATTCTAGATGATGTCAATATTTTTGTACAGAATTGTATTGAAAGTACATTTGTGCAATGGGAATGCATACAAACATTCACATATTATGCTCATTGTGTTTCCTTGGCAGGAGTTTTATTCTCTATCTCCCTTATCTTATTCTCTTTCTCTTTCCCTTTCCCTTCCTCTCCCTCCCTCCCCCCTCCCTCCCTCACACACACACATACATACACTATGCTCCTCTCCTCTTCTCACTCCCCACCTTTCAGTCATATGAGTTTGATGTGTACTCTCGCTATGCTGAGAACTACATGGAGGCCTTGTCCCACCTGCATACCCTCATGGAGGATGATGAGGTTGTCAAGTACCTCGAGTCTCAACCGACCAAGCTCTTCAAGGAGGCCATGCAGTACCTTCTCCCCAAGAGCCTTCTGGAGCCCATCTACCACTGTTTCTACTACTTTGAAATTCTTGATGTGAGTTATTAATGTGAATTTGTGGTGTATGTGCCATAACTCATTCTGCTTATTTGATTTAATGCTGTACGTGACACATGGACATGGACCATCTAACACACATAATTTCCCATACCATTTTTCGTGTCATACACGTACACATAGCTGCCATGACTACTAGCACTTTGTATATGTAAGTATAAGACAAGGATGGTTCCCTAGTACATATATGTGTAGGTATGGGGGTTGATTCAGATTGGTTGTGGAATTTATCTGATTCAGTGCTTTTCTATATACATGTATGTACATGTAACTATCCTCTGAAATGTGGGTCACCACCTACATGTACATGTAATTATCTAGGCTGCTTGTCCAGAACTGGGTCCCAATGGTGTCTGAATTCGAGTAGTTCCACTGTAATTAATCTCTCACATGCATGAATTATTGTGTCTCTGTAGGCTTTAGAAAAACAGTCCAAAACTACTGATGACAAGGAAGCCCTCAACACTGTAAGTTTCTGTTCTTTTTATTATAATATTTGCTGATGGTTCCATTGAGTACACATCGTTCAGTCGATAGCTTGTATGCTGGGTCTGAAGAGTAACATGGAGAGAGAGTGCAGTCGGTTCCTCACGTCAAAAAGGTAATTCATTAATTTTAATCCCCTATCTCCAGACCAGACAAGTACTAATATGTACTATGTATGTTCTAGCTCTTTATAACTAATATTGTATGGCATACATGAAATTTTTGCTAAATAAAAATTTTGCGCGAAAATTTCTGCGTGTACACATATTTCATGTACTACATGTACCCTATACACCACAGCCGCGAGGACTCTGTGATCTTCAGCAAGAGGCAGGGCTACCAGGTCACCATGAAGAAGGTCGCTCAGCTACAGGACAAGATTGAAGGAATGGAGGTTAGTGTTTAACACAGTGGAGTACCCAGGAGGGTGCTCAGGGGCTGGAGCACCCCCATCAGCTCTGGCACAACAGCCAGCTCAGTAGCTCAGTCACAAATATTATTGTTACTGATAATGGATGACTGGCAGCTACTACATGTACCAATAGTAGACTTACTGGCCTCCGAATTCACTCCCTAAATATGTTACAATGTACTTGGCCTAAAATAGCCTTCTTTGTCAGCCAGCTACCTTCAAGAACACGTCTAATTAGGGGTGTGGCTAAAAATTTTGCACGTGCTTTGTGCACGAATGTCCTAGCACCCCCCCTCCCTTCAAATCCTGGGAACACCACTGCAACACTGGCAGAATAGGAAGATAGCAGAATAAGCTTCTCATTCTGCCAGTGTTGGTGTATACTGGATGTACTTGAGCTCTACAAGATGGTATTATTTATTATTCTGGTTGAATCATATCATTTTCTTCCATGCAGGGCACTGATATCTTTGCTTGTTGCACAGAGCTGATTATGGGTAAGAACTGCACTGTCTGTAATTGTGTGTGCTGTATTAGTATGTGTTCTATCCACTAAATGCACAATCTTCAGAGGGAGTGCTTGGAATGACAAGAGACAACAAAAAGGTAAGTCAATCATACAGATTGATAAGCTAGACCATTTCATTCCACTACATGATTGACTTTTTTGCCACTGTACCGCCAGATCCTGAATGTTATATTGCCTAGTAATGCACATGTAGGGGCCTAGGCAATTGTAATCTGCTTGTCAATACTATTGGTGGTTTGATGTTAGTCGATATTGGGATATCTATACCAATCTATATCTCTTCTCTTCTGCAGAGCGCAAAGACAGAGCGCCATGTGTTTCTGCTGGATGGGCTGACCGTGTGCTGTAGAGCAAAGGCAAAAGGTGGAGTGAAGGACAAGATGTACAGATTCAAGGAGAAGATCAACATGAGAAAAGTCACCTTAGTTGATTTGCCTGAATCTGATGGTGAGTGGTAGAGCACATATTTACATAATATACATATTGTACATGTGTGCATGAGCAGTACTAGGGAGAGAGAGGGAGGGAGAGAGAGAGAGAGAGAGAGAGAGAGAGAGAGAGAGAGAGAGAGAGAGAGAGAGAGAGAGAGAGAGAGAGAGAGAGAGAGAGAGAGAGAGAGAGAGAGAGAGAGAGAGAGAGAGAGAGAGAGAGAGAGAGAGAGAGAGAGAGAGAGAGAGAGAGAGAGAGAGAGAGAGAGAGAGAGAGAGAGAGAGAGAGAGAGAGAGAGAGAGAGAGAGAGAGAGAGAGAGAGAGAGAGAGAGAGAGAGATCTGTATTGTTTTACATGTCCCCTACCTCTCTATTAACACTGTTCAGATGGCAAGTTTGCGTTCCAGCTGGTTGAGCCAGATCAGTCTGCCTACACGTTCATTGCTCTCTCTAACTCTGAGAAGCGCGAGTGGATGTCAGCCCTCACTCAGCTGCTGACCAAGAGCACCTTCGACCGGCTCCTTGACGCCAAGCTCAGAGAGGAGGAGAAGACCATTCCAATATTGAGACCCGACTCCAACAAATACATGTATGTAAATACCATAGAACAGGTTTAGATTGTGTAGTTTTTTTGGCTGGTCAGGCCAGATTGCTAGTCTAATACATATAATTGCTGTAGTCGACCCTGTGCCATTATTACGGGAAATACTCGAGGGAGAAAGCTTTCACAGATCAATAGAAAGTTTGATGATTGCAAGCCTTTAAAACTCTCAATTTGCAATCATTAGAATCTCGTAATCAAAACAACCTACTGTAGAACCAGATGTACTTGATGATAATAGTAATATCATAGTATCTCAGGACCCAAGAGGGCCACGTAGCTACGGGATACAGCAGCTTCCATTGCCTGTTATACTATAATATGTACCTGCTGTAGATTTGCTGCCAAAGACTCGGATGAGACAATCATGTTTGACGATCCTGAGGGGGAGAAGTCTAGCACTGGGCCTGGTCCCCTCATCAAGGCGGGTACCATACACAAGCTAGTCGAGAGACTTACCTACCACGAGTATGCTGGTAAGTACAGTGAGTAATTATCGAAAGTGTATCCGAAGCTCAGCAATATATTAATAGTAGTCAATGTCATGTGCACATGTATGTGACCTACATTGAAATTGGAGTTATCCCCCAAGTGTGCCATTTATCCTGTGCAAAAGACCCACGTAGGCAATTCCAATTCTCATTTTCCAACATTTTTTTATTCTCCAGATCCCAAGCTTGTGCGGACATTTCTGATGACGTATCGTTCCTTCTGCCAGCCGAACGAGCTGCTGGACCTCTTGGTGGAGCGCTACAAGATCCCTAGTCCCAACGGCTTTGAGGAAAGGAAGGACCCCATCTCTATGAAGGCCATGAAGACATTCAAGATCACCTACCAGACACCAATCCAACTCAGGTATGTACCTTCATGTACATACGTCTTTATGGCTTAGTAGTTGCACGTACAACACCAGCTTTCAAACTGCATAAGGAAGTATGCTGGTGTTATAGCGACCCTTGCCACAAATTGAAAATATCAAATTTTTTGACAAAACAAGGCTCTCATCCCTTGTGTGAACCATTAGTTTCGAATGAGGGGCGAAGTCTGATTCATGTGGCTTACTAATAAGCTGTGAATTTCAATGTATTTAGTCTGTTGTGCATTGTGTTTATATTCCATGTAACCTTGCAATGACAGAGTGTTGAATGTGTTTCGTCACTGGGTTGAGTTCCACTACTACGACTTTGAGAGAGAGCCACAGCTACTGGTGATGCTCGAGGAGTTTGTTGGTTCCGTCAGGAGCAGGAGCATGCAGAAGTGGGTCACTTCTATCCACAGAGCAATCAAAAAGGTACAGTTTTGAAGGTATTTACGTGTATGACGATTTTGATCAAAGTAGTGTCCAATATCTACATATATACTGTCCAATGTCTACATATATACTGTATAGTGGGTAACTTTGGCTAGCATTAAATTTGGTGAAATTGCTCTCCATTAAATTTGGCGATATGAATGCTTACCGCCGTATTGGTGAGTTTTTAATGTGGTGATCTATACCGAATTCATCAAATTACCAAATTAAAAACCTCACCAAAGTTACGGTATAGATTTATTAAGAGGAGGGGGTAAAATTGAAATGGTTATAGCTTATGAGCTAGTTAAGGTGCCTGGAGCAAAAGGAAATTAAAATTTGAAGAATATCTATCCATTCTCTCTTTCTTCCATGTGCACACTCACACACACACACACACTTGATAATGCATGTACACATACATCAACAGAAAAAGGAAGAGGGAGGATCTTCAGTATCCAAGTCGGTTGTATTCAACAAGCAGCCTGACCCTGTTGAGTGGCATCTAACAAGAAATAAGGATGAATACAACCTCCTCACAGTTAGTTCATAAATCCTGTCACTAGGAAGATCCATGATTTGTTGACACAAGTTGAGAAGTTGAGTCTCTCTCTCTCCCCCTCTCAGCTTCATCCTCTTGAGATTGCTCGCCAGCTGACGCTCATCCTCTCAGACTACTTTAGAGCTATCCATCCTTCCGAGCTGGTTGATGCTTCATGGATGAAAGAACTGAAGAAAGAAACGGCCTCACCAAATCTACTCAAACTGAGCAGATTCGAGACAAAAGTGAGCTTGCTTGATACTTGTTGATCAATCCTATAGATTGTGGTTGTATCGATTGTCGCATGTTTTTGCAGATGTCGAATTGGCTGACCATGGAGATAGTGTCCCTAGAAAACATTGAGGAGAGAGGGGCTTTGTACACCAGGCTGGTTGATGTTATGAGTGTAAGTACATGCACACACGTACGGTGGTCAGGGGCGTAGCCAGGATTTTGGAAAAGAAGGGGCAAGCGCACGAAAATTTTTAGACCGGAAACCACACCCACTAATTAAATTACGCACTCAGTTTTCTGCCCTTTGAACTCATCAAACGCTCGAGATTCGAGACCAGACACTGCTCGATCGAGGCATAGCTCGAAAGTTTGTTTACAGATAGCTTTATAGTCCGCCTTTCTGTGATCATTTTTGACTCTGAAGACTACTGTAACAACTTGGTGCTGGTATTTATACGGTAAGAAGTGATAAATATTACATGACTCTGGGAAAAAAGGGGGGGCAAATGCCCCCTGTGCTCCCCCCTGGCTACGCCCCTGGTGGTGGGTGATGCTATAACATTATTATCAAAAGCCATCCTACATGTATTTCCCTTTGGTGATGCATTTCAGGGGTGGGAGGAAAGGGGTGCACTTAATCTTATATGTGGGATGGTGTGACAATGTAGGCTCACCTCCTGTGATATACATGTACTGTGCTTGTATATACCTATGCTATGACGTCTTCACTTTAGCACTTCAAAGACCTGAACAACTTTTCTGGCATGTTCATCATCAATGCTGCTCTGGAATCTTCGTCCGTATTCAGACTAACACACACGAAAAAAGTAAGTTGTAAACACCTCCCTCAGTTTTACATGTAGATTACCAATTAATGGCAGTCCCAAATAGAAAGCAACCAGTATTCTGTATGCAAATACTGTAGTTATTGAGAAAAAGTGTTTAAAGTTGGGCACATTTTTGTTCTATAGTTTGCTTTCATAGCCTTCTTTACACAGCCCAATCCTCTGCCTGACACACGAGATTACACAGTGATCCCATAGAAAGATCAGATTCTTTGAACTTGGTTGTATGATAAACATGTTTTACGAACTTGAGATTTCCTGAAAGTTAACAGTTACACTATGTACCGTAATACTGTACTAATGTTGTTTGTCCCTGCAGGCGGCAACTAGGCGTCTACAGATCCTGGAGGAAATGAAGCAGATAGCATCCAGCGACAACAACTTCAAGAACTACCGCGATCGTCTGAGGACCATCAACCCTCCCTGTGTGCCCTTTGTCGGTGAGAAAAAATAGCCCAAGTACCGTAATGACATTGATCACTGGAATTTTAGTGGGTGGCCATCCTATATAGCTGCTGCAAAACAACTGCTTTCTGCTCAATTAATAATAATAATTTTCTTCTTGTCCAAACTTCCTAACCATGCGACAGACCAAACTACCGTAAATCTGGAAATTTTCGTTGTAAAAATATTTCCGTAGTCGGTGGCGGCTACAAAAATTAATCTTATGAAAATTAGTATGCACTATTAACGCTAATGCGGTAAGGGGTCATTCCTACGAAAATATTTTTACACGAAAATTTATCATACGAAAGTTTCTGTACACGAAAATTTCCAGATCTACGGTACTATTATTATGAAATAGTATTGTGATCCTCCTAATTTCATTTGCAATGATTAATTTTGGGTGCCTGCCTTTTATTTTGTAGGTATGTACTTGAGTTGGATTGTGTTCATTCGAGACGGGCAGGAGAACACCATTCCCGGGAAACCAGACCACTTCATCAACTTCAGAAAAAGGTATAGTCATGCATAACTCATACCAACACTAGATTGGACATTGTTCTTCATCTAACTTCATAATTATAGGAGAAAAATTGCAGACGTGCTTCAAGAGATTCAGCAGTACCAGAACTCCCCGTACTGTCTTCAACCAGAGCAGTCAATACAGGTACACACTATTATAACTATAATAGCTGTATGTCAAGTATAATATTATACATTTGGAGACTTATAATAATAGATACAGTGATTTAGCTGCATATATATAGCAATTCGGATTTTACTAGAGTTTATATATAATGCATGGACTCCACTGTACGATAATATTTGACTGCTACTCTGTATACATGTGTGTAGGACTACATCTTGTCTCAAGATCCCGTTGGTGACATGCCACCCTTAAAGTGGGAGGAGCATGTCTTTGAAATGTCTCGGGCCATAGAGCCAAAGGATGCTCCACCGAAAAAAGCAGTAAGTCACGTTGTGTGTGTGTGTTGAGTGGGGGAGGGGGAAGGGGGAGGGTACATGTATCTGTCTTGGATTGGCTTGAAAGGTGTCTTTACAGTACACAACAATATTATTTATGCAGCTGGGGGGGTGGGGGGGGGGGCATATGCATGGATGCAGCAAGGTGTCTCTTTACCTTTCACTCACTTCTTATGTACACAGCCAAGAAAGTACAAGTTTGAACTAAAGCCGCCGGACTCCAGAGGAGCATTGATGGGTACACTGATGGGGCGACGGAGCAAACCCCACGCTCCCGTAAACACAGCAAGGGACGGCCTACAGGATGGTGAGGAGAACTCCCCCGGTCCCGGCAGTGCCCCCAACTCCCCCTCGCCTTTTACCCCCGACGGAGGGGCCAGTGCCTCCTCCATCAATGGCACCCTGGACAAGAGAAAAGGCTCGATACCAGGCTCTGGTACGAGCACGCCTCCACGGCCGCCCAAACCTCCAAGCAAAGCTACCAGCCTCACAGAGTTACCCTCAGTCCCTTTGTCTCCTTCACTAACGAACAGTGGGTCATCCGGGCCAATACTGCCACCGAGATCTCGGGGATATGGGAAGCCTCCCCCTCCGCCAGTACCTGACAACAATGCCCCACCCCTTCCACCACGTGTCCGGGACGAGACACCCCCTCGCCACCCTTCACCCCCGGCTAATCCTATTCCCCTCCCCCCTCGAGAGAACCCACCCCCACCCCGTTTACCTCGGAGAGAGGTGAAAGAGAGCCCCCCTCCCCCTCTTCCTCCCAAAGGACAATGCTAGGTTGTGTTATGCTTATTAAAAATCAATCAACTGTATTATAATCTATGTTGACATGCAATATTTTTTTCTGTGCGTTAATAAATTTTTTTGGTGTTTTGTTAATCATCTTTGACCCATTAGTTCTCAGAGTTTGTGTTATCATGAAAAAACCCACTAATGCTGTGCATGACTTTGCAGGTCAAAATTTAATAATGGTATTCAAGTGATGTTCTTATTAAACATTAATTTTTCATCTCTCATCCTGCTTTGTATCTTTTGTTCTTCAGTTGTTTTTTTCAAAACCTGTTGGTGCTACGTACAGTATTATAATTTGCCTGCTTCAGATCAATTGTTTGCACTGAGAGAAAAGCAAAATTATTCTGTGATAGTCCCAACTCAAGGCTCACATCCGTATGTTTACCATTACTTTTATGGTTCTGGAAGACATTGCTTGCTTGTATCTAAGAAACAATGGGCTGGTGATAGCTTCCATTGTATAATATATCTCTGCTATTGTACTATGGATAGATCGAGTAGCTTGTATATCTAATATAATAATTATGTGTGTGTATTTGCAACCCAGACCATTGTGTTTGTTTTGAAAATAGATCGAGTTAGCGTAAAGTCCAACAGTGAACCTTTAATTTCACCATAGTTCTACACTGTCTATATTATGATGTATGATTTTATGTCACTGTTTCCTCTTACTCAAACTTTCCCTAATCCCTAATAAGTAATGAATCATGGTTCGAGTGTGACACTAATCCCTAATAATTGACATTAATTATTGTACTTGGTGATCACAAGTTGAGTGCTCAGATCACATATTATATTATCTTACTGATCCCACATGAAAGTTTGTAATAGTCAGCTATGGCTCATGAACGAAAAAAGGATGTTCAGTTTAGAAGTATTCACCTCTTCAAGGACCAAATCCTTGGAATAGGATCCTATGGAAAAGTTTGCAAGGCTGAATGTGATGGCCTCCTCTGTGCTGCTAAAGTCATACACGAAACTCTCTTTGATCCAACTGCACAGCAGCTAATAGCACCTCAGAGAGAGCATAGGCTACCAATGAGGAGATTTGAGCAAGAATGTGAGTTCCTGAGCACCATAAGACACCCCAATATCATCCAATATCTGGGCATGTAGCTACCAAGATCCTGACACACACCTGCCAATTCTTCTAATGGAGCTGATGGACGATAGCTTGACCCACTTTCTGGAAAGCTCCCCACAGCCGATTCCCTACCACATTCAGGTCAATATATGCCATGATATCACATTAGCTCTCTTGTTTCTCCACTCAAATGGCATTATCCATCGAGATCTCTCCAGCAACAATGTGCTGATGATTAGCAATATCCGAGCAAAAGTGACCGATTTTGGAATGGCAAGATTGGGGGACATGAACCCTCGAGCAACTCAGCTTACATTCACCATGTGTCCAGGTACAGATGTCTACATGCCTCCAGAAGCTGTTAAAGACAAACCAGTGTACACTGAGAAGATTGACTGCTTCTCATTTGGAGTCATTGCCGTCCAGACTATGACACGACTCTTTCCTCAGCCTGGAGATCGACGAAAGGAAATAGAGATTGAGAATGTGGGATTAGTTGAGAAGCGAATATCAGAACAAGAACGACGACAAAATCATATCAGTAAAATTGATCCAAATCATCCCCTTCTAACAATAACGCTAGACTGCCTGAAGGACAAAGATGCTGAGCGCCCCAATGCTCAAGAGCTATGTGAGACAGTTGCTACACTGAAAAAGATGCCAAAGTATGGTGTAAGTATCAAGGAAGTTTCTCAAAAGAAACGTGAGACCATTGCTGCTGGTCTACTAGAGATGAAAAACATGAGTAAGGAGCATGTAGATAAGATTCATACACTGCAAACAGAGAAAAACAAAGAGATAGTGGAATTGCAGGATCAACTTATGGAAGCAACAGAAGAACATTCAGTTAATGAAAAAAAAGGTAATGTTCTTCAATTTCGTATCAGTGAAATGAAATCATGTACACTCCACAAGCTGTGCCGTGAGGGCAACATGAAGAATATAAAAGCTTATGTCGACCTTCTTGATGATGCTGTGTGTCTAGTGGAGAGGCTAGCTAATAGAAAAGGAGACTTTGGCTATACACCACTGCATGAAGCTGTTGCTGGTGGGAGACCTGAAGTTTTAAAATATTTACTTGACTTAACTGGTAATGCAAATGTGAATTGTCAAGCAAACAATGGATGCACACCTCTTCACTTGGCAGCGAGCAATGGTCATGGCAAGTGTGTTCAAGAGCTATTGGCACATGATGCTGACATTAGCTGTGTGGATCAATATGGAAACACTCCGAAGTAGGCAGCATTAATTAGATCCAAGCACAGTATTGTGAAAATTCTACTAAGTGAAGGTGAGCCGTAATTATTACGACATCGTGGTATACCATAGGACAAGTCAGATTGGCCTGAAATAATCATAGTGGTTGTGCTTCATGACAGCCAAGCCATAGTTTCCTGTGTACCTAGCAAAATTTAGATCAAACAGTGGTTTGTAACTAATTAGCTATAGTTACAGCTGCAGTCTGGCTTTCATTATGCATATTGAGGAGTTTTACTATTTTTAGCTTACATAATATTATTATGAATTTTGCCAGGTGCCTTGCTACTTACATGCCCTCTTCTCCTTCAGGAGTCTAAAAGCCCTTGGCCGTATATACTTGCATAATATTATTATTATACACTCATACTCAACCTTAAAATCTCATAGAGATCATAAAAGAGGTTGAAATCAATGGAGACAAGCTCACTGAGCTGCTGAAGAACAAAGTTGATGGCCTTGTTCCTGGATGCCTCGATCGGGCTCTCAAGGCTGCCGTTAAAAATGATAATCACCTCAATGTTGGAGAACTAGTCATGAAGGGAGCAAAAGAGCTCCAGTTGTGCTTACAATTTGCCAAAGATGAAAAGAAGCCACACGCTCGAGCCATGTTACTGTTGATCATAGCTGCCCAAACAGGAGACAAAGCAATTATCCAAAAGCTATTTGGTGAACCAGCACCAGACTTACAAAACAAACAAGATTATGAAGACGATGCATTCAGTGCTACGCAAATAGCTGTGCTATCTGGAAATATCTCAACCACTGTGCCAATCGAGATTGCTCGCCGCTATGGACAGAGTCAGATGAGAGAGGAGCTACTCATGAAGACAGATGTGAACCAGGAGGAAGGCTACGTTTATTGGCATGGACTACACCTACTCTCGCTCGATATTGCCTGGCTGAGGAAAATTGCCTGGGTGAAAATGTTGAGGCTAGCCAGGAATGGACTCAAAAGCCTCCCTCCAGAAATGGCCACTTGCTTGAAGCAGGTAGGTAACAACACGGAATCCTGCAATTTACAATAATTCGTAATGTAGCTTAAGCATCGTTCGCAATCGCAAAATCATGCATTTATCTAATACCCGGTATGTAGCTATATACAGTGGTTGCAGTGTGCTCAGAATAGGATGTCATGTAGTCCTAGTAAGAAGCACCACCAATAGGCCACCTTTAGTAACACGCATTGTAATTCCCCAGTCCCTCCTTTCTCTGTGTTCCATAATAATAACATGGTAGCGCTAGCTCCCTCAATGGCATAATGTTTCCCTACATATACAGCAGCGCTCTTGTGCTGCATAGAGATAATTTTCACTTAATTTCTGTAGGTTGTCAAGCTTGATCTCCAACATAATGAGCTGCACACGATCCCAAAATGTCTTCTTGAGCTTCCAAGGTTGGGAGAGCTCAATCTCTCCAAAAACAAGCTTACCAAGATCCCCAAAGTAACAGAGTGGTCCCCTTGCCTCGCAGTTCTCGATCTCTCCAACAACCAGCTCAACAACCTGCCACCCAATGTCGTTGCTCCAGCCATCCGCTCCCTCAACTTAGCCAAGAATCAATTCCGCAATGTGCCTCTCTGCATTTGCTCCTTCATCACACTTCATTCACTCATTCTCAGTGATAATCCTGACATCCGGACGCTTCCTGCTGAGATGGGACAGCTTTCCTCCCTATCTCACCTCAATCTCACCGGTCTCAAGGACCTCAGAGATCCACCGAAAAACCTGCAAAAGGAGTGTCGTGATTGCATACGCTATCTAAACAACAAGCTTCGCAATGCCAGAGGTTTCTATCGTATGAATATCATGCTACTTGGCTATGTTAACTGTGGTAAGACCACACTGGTAGCTCATATCCAAGGAAAAGAGTACAAAGATGAATCAACAGTTAGAGTGGATGTGAGTGAGTGGAGGTACCGCCCTAGTGTGGAAAGGAGAGCTTTTCACTTCAGCATCTGGGATTTTGGTGGTCAAGAAGAGTACTACGCCATCTATCATTGCTTCCTCTTTCAACGCTCCCTCTACCTGCTGCTCTTCAACCTGAAGGATGGAGGCAAAGGTGTGGAGGGGCTGAGGTCTTGGCTCAACGACATTGCCCTTCGAGCACCTCATGCCTGTATTATCATCGTCGGTACTCACCTGGATGAAGTACCTGATAAAGAGAGAGGAGAGATTGAAACCTTGCTACATCGTGTTGGCACGCTGGCTGCCTCCTACAACGGTAAGCTTCAGATTGTGGACGTCCTTCCCATCGGCCTCAAGAATCGAATTGAAAACATTAATCTCCTCAAGGAAGCCATCTACAACCATGCAGCCAACTACAAAAATCAAGCAGGCCAGCTGATCATGGGGCAGAAGATCCCAGCCAGCTACCATGCTCTTGACAAGCAGCTGGAAACTGTTCAGCAGGAGGTAAGGCAAGGCATACGTGAGCCCATTATGTGCGCGGAAGAGTTCCGTACGATGATGTATCAGATGAATTTGGATATTGAAGATGATGAGGAGTTTAAGACGGCAACACTCTTCCTGACCAACGTGGGCTCCCTGCTTCACTACGATGATCGTGGACACAGTCTCAATGAGCTTTACTTTGTTGATCCTCACTGGCTTTACGAAATGATGTCCAAGGTGGTCACCGTCACAAATCCCTTTGTTAAGAGTGGTATCCTTTACTCCAAGGACATCCCCATTCTGTTCAAAGATAAGCAATTTCCTTGGCAGTATTTCGAGCAGTATCTCACCCTGCTTGACAGATTGGAGATTGCTCTGCCTCTCGACAATCGACGGGTACTTATCCCTTCCTTGTTGCCTGATGAAAGGCCCAAGGAATTCAAAGATGAAAAGTCAGATGCCCAAGAGTATGTCTATTCCAGATTAATCATATTCAGTTCAGCCAACACACCTCCCGGATTCTGGAGTCGCTTACTTTCCAGAATCATGCACTTAGTTTCAAAGGTCTGCTATGCCTTGGATAAGTACACGCTAATTTCAGAGTGTACTCCCTCTCCCAATAGCCACAATGCCGACGCAGAAATGAGCTTCAGCATGCCTTCTCCAACACCTATTGAGGCCAATAGGCCACTTGGTGATATTAATGCTAGTGCAGTGGTCTCCACTGCTTTATCATCCAGTCCCCAGTCCCCAGCTGGTACTGCTTCTCTCATTGCTGCACTCACTAGCAATTCTCTACCATTTATTTCACCTTTCATTGATACCCCACAGCTGCTGCCAAATTTCCCAAAGCCATTGCCATATTCTGACTCTTTTGACACTAAGGACATCCATCTTGAATATTGGCGAACAGGGCTCTACTACAGAGATCCAGAGATTATGTTCAGAATTGAATCCCTTACTGGCACCAAACAGTTCATGAGAGAAGCGAAAGATGGAGTTTATATAATTGCTTCAGCTAATAACTCTGGAAAGCAGATTATCGGCCAACTTGTCAATCTTGTGGTATCCCTGGTTGGTGAGTGGTACCCTGGACTCCAGGAAGGTAAGCACGACTCAAGTGGCCTAAAGCAGCAGGTGCCTTGCTTTGAGTGTATCAAACAAGGACAAGCCAAGCCTTTTAAATTTGAAGTGGAGCAGTGCCTACATGTGATCGCAAAGAATGAAGTGACAATAGAGTGTGGCTACTTCAGTGATGACCCAGCCAAGAATCACACTGTTTCTTTAAGTGACATTGTTCCAGATCTCGTTTTTGAAGACATTGACTCAGAATTTCTCTTGGATGCTGAGGAGATTCACTATCAAGAAGACGATACTTCATTACTTGGTAAGGGAGGATATGCAAAAGTGTACCGAGGAAAGTGCAAAGGAAAATCTGTAGCCATTAAAATGTATCTCTCTCGTAGTGAAGAAGCTTTTGCTGAACTTCACTCAGAAGCCAAGCTGCTCCAGCAGTGCCACCACCCCTGCCTAGTGTGTCTCATTGGGGTCTGTGTGCACCCCTTGATGGCTCTTGTACTTGAAGAAGCTCCACTCAAGTCTCTCGAGTTTCCACTTCTCAAAAAGAAGATTCCTGTTCATCGCCTTACCATTTTCAGGATAGCTGCAGAAGTGGCAGCTGCTCTGCGCTTTCTTCACAGTCGAGGCATCATCTACCGTGATCTCAAAGCAGCCAATGTTTTGCTATGGACTCTGGATCCAGATTCACTTTGTCATTGTAAACTGGTTGATTTTGGAACCTCCACTTACCTATCCCCTATTGGAGTGAGAGGACTTCAAGGCACAAAGGGATTCATTGCTCCTGAAGTGGTGCACATTGGTAAGAGAAACCAGCGTTCAGTCTATGACCACAGAGCTGACATCTTCTCCTTTGGCATGTTCCTCTATCAGGTCATTGCTCGCAGACATCCTTACCACAATATTCCTCCTCATAGAATTGACATAGCCATCGAACAAGGCGATCGTCCCAAGCTTCAAGATGTTGACATTGCTCGTACAGGCTACCACTACCTCACTCAAGTCATGCAGGCTTGCTGGGAAGACAATCCCAAGAATCGCTTTGACACTGACACAGTCATCAAGAAAATCTGCAGGTCAGCAATTCAAATGGTGATGTGTGTGCTACCTATCAGTGGAAAGCAATCACTTCGCCGAGCTATAGCCATAACCACGTCTGACTTTACCAAAGCTGGGTACCCCCATCGGCTTCACAGTGAGCTCTGGGTATGCTGTGATGGAGCTGAAGGCGCTGAAGTCAGCATGTTCAACACCCACACCATGGTAAAGATCAACCAATCTTTTATCAAGGACAACCAAGTCCAGTGCATGGCACTCTGTGGTGACCATGTTTGGGTGGGGTCAAGAGCCGGAATTGAGTATGGAATCATTGATATTTTCAGCATTGGTTCAAGAGAATTGGTGCACAAAGTTCGCATGTGTGACAACTCTGTCTCCTGTATCACAGCCACCGACAAAGCAGTTTACTTCGGTACACTAGAAGGATACTGTTTTTCCTTTAATAACGATATCAATGGAATACGTGCCAACGTCAGGCCAAGGTACAAGTACATCTCAGAGTATGCAGTTGATGGCATTGTCTGCACCCAACAGTGTGTGTGGGTCTCTCATACAAGGTACATCTACTTCCTTAACTTTAACAACCTCGTTCTTGAAGGCTCCATCCATCGTGAGAAAGAGCGAGAGGCCTATATTGGTCAGCTGTCCTTTGACTCTGATACCAATGTCATCTGGAGTGCTCATCTTGGTGGAGTGATTCTCTCTGCCTGGGATGCTTACAATAAGTGTCACATGTACGATATTGATACAGTAAAGCACTTAATGAGAATCCCTGTTCATGCAAAAGATCCTGACCAGCTTATCACCGCTATGACACCTGCTCTGGACACAGTCTGGGTAGGCATGGCCTCTGGACACATCATGGTGTTCCATGAAGATGAACTTCTAGTTTGGTTTCATCCTTATGGTGATTATGTCCGATTTCTCACTTGTATTCCATCGTCAGGTCCCTGTGAAATGGAGAAAGCCATCGTGGCAAGTGGAGGTAAAGGATTCAGACCTTTGATAGAAGGTTTTGATCAGAATACCACAGAGGGAAATGAAGCATCCACTACTAGTGGTCACAGTGGCACTATCATCATGTGGGAAGCCTACGAGGCTAAAACCATGAGGCAGGTGAAACTACTTGAAGAAAATTCACCTGGCTTTTTGAATGATCATGGGACTGTATATCAAATGATTCACCAAGGTCAGTTCCGAGATGGTACACACATCCAGCCCAGTTTATCAGGTGCAGATGCCACTGATAATACAGTCTATAGCTACTCTCACGATAGGAATGCACAGCCTCTGGAGCTCAGTCTGTCACTAAGGGAGAGTTTCTCTATGAATCCTGCCAGAACAGACAGCAGGAATACTAACTTCTTTACTGAAGGTAGTGAAGGTAGTATAATAGATACTAGTCAACCTCCTACTGAGGAAGACCGTGGTGAAGAACTCCCCTATAACAATGACCCCTGAGTTACACATCCAAAGTGTTTGTCCCCGAATTACCACAGCAGTCATGGAATCCTTTATAATCAATGTGAAGCTTCCAGATTCAGAGAAGATAGTAGTCAGATGCAATAAGCCAGCGAACTTTCAAGTTCTCCTTGATGAAGTGCAGGTGACTGTTGCTGCGGATAGTTGTAGGCTGGAGTACTACCATGAGGGGAGACTGTACAAACTTCAAAGTCAGGAACAGCTAGATGAATATTTGAGGCTGCCACCTCAGAGGCCTCCGCTTTGCACAGTAGTACAAAAACTATAGAAAAGTAAATAAGGGCATGTGTATCTAAGGTCTAAGGTATTTTATTACAAAATATACACGAATGTAGGTATGAAGTTGTATTATTGTTCTATAGTAATAGCAAAGATTCTCATCCTTGATCTGTACAAAATATTACTAGCTAGTGCACTACATAAAATTAATAGACTTGAAGACCTGAGTGAAGTGATTATTAAATGAGTCTACACTAGTTCTGGGACGTCAGATCCCCTTTTTACATGATACTATTATAAATATGAGATTGAGAGTGGGGCTGCTCAGCATAATTTGCCCTTTCTGATCATAAATAACTTCTAACAAGCTTTGTTCTGCTCATGTGAGCATCCACTGCCATTTGACGGAGTTTCTTTGACGCTGGAGGACCTGTCTTTTCCACCATCTTTGTCAAGAGGCTGTTTTCATTTCCAAGGAGGTTGTAGGGACTGTCAAACTCCTTCACTTGCCCTTTACTCATTACCTGCAAATTGATAATAGTCAGCTGAGGTACTAAACTAGCAAATACTGCATTACTAGTATCCTGTCTGAGTCCATGATTGTATTGAGGCGATGGGCAATTGTCACAACTGTGCACTCCTCAAAATTCTCCCTGATAGTCTGCTGAATAATTTCGTCAGTCCTGCGGCACAAAATGGAACCATATTCTGTATCAGTGATAGAGAATTCTACACACCATATTGCATGATACTGTGTGAGCAGCTTACTTGAGGTCGACATTAGCAGTGGCCTCGTCCATGCAACACTAGGATCTTGTTCTTCCTCAGCAGTGCCCTGGCAAGGCACACCAGCTGCCTCTGACCAACACTGAAGTTACTGCCTCCCTCAGACACCTCTCCTTCAAGCTGACCCTCCAGCTGCTGCACGGCTGACTTCAGCTGCACCTGTTCCAGGGCCTCCCACAATTCAGCATCCGTGTACTCATCAAAGGGGTCCAGATTGTAACGCATCGTCCCACTGAACAGCACGGGGTCCTGAGGAATGATGGACATCTTCTTGCGCAAATCATGAAGACCGATGGTCTTGGTGTCCACGCCGTCAATGGTGATTGCTCCACGTGGTTCTCCCAGTCTGTAGAGCACTGAGATGAGAGAGGATTTGCCTGCACCCGTACGTCCAACAATGCCAATCTTCTCAGAGGGTTTGACGGAGAAGCAAAGGTCCTTGAGCACCAGAGGCAGCTCGGAGGAGTACTGGAATGCCACGTCCTCCATTGTGATGTTGCCCTTGTCTGGCCCTGGCAGTCTGGTGGTGGCTTGTTGTCGGGAGGAACTGTCTCCAGGGGAGCCTCTGGCTTCAGACGGCAGTAGTCAAGCACCCTCTCGGCAGATATCACCTGCACCAGATTGGAAATAGGTTCAATCCAGGGAAGTACAGTATACTAATTTCCCAATATCCCAGGCTAGGGATTTCCTTGTAGCATACGGATACAGTGTAGCGTGCCACAATGGCTCCGTGCTACGTGCTGGAATGGCCATAGTGAGGCGCGCGCAACAATGGCTCGTTCATGTATACTAATATACATATACGCGGTATGGATGGGAGGGGCTGGGGGGGTTGGGGATGGGTTGTCAATGGTTAGCAGGGTTAGTCTCTAGGGTTTGTCTATGATAGGGGGGAAATAATGATTGGCAGCAGCGACAACAGCGGTGGTGTAGTGGTTGGGGCTCTTGTGTGTGGAACAGAATGTAGCAGGTTCAAATCTCACTTTATGCTTTGATTTTTTTTTTTCTTTTTCATTTGTCAAAATTTTTCTAAGTTCTTGCGAGCCACTCCAGCACGGAGTCAGTATAGCATGCTGCAATACAGCAATGCTGCATAGCACCATCTACAATGATTATCATTACTCTAACATTACACAGCTTCATCCCCACAAGCTTTTCAATCAGAGATAAAAATCACGCTTTCAGCATATAACACCTAATGGTGGAGTAAGGCCCCAGCCCAGCCGGGGGGTGACAGTATGGTAATGCACAAAGAGATCGAGTCTAGTGGACTATAGACATCTCAATAGTAACCTGGGAGATTGTCACGTGAGTAACAGAAGCTTACAATGCTTTCAACTTCAGCACTCTGTGTCACTGCATACTGCAGTAAGCCTGCCAGAGAGATGAGGTAGGTAAGAGATAGGCCAACCAAAGCAGGATTCAGACCTGAAGGGAGTAGAGTGAGTTAATGCTTTGTTTGGTCACAGACACAATGCACAGCTTACTTGTTGCAAGTGGTACTGATATAAATACGACAACAGATAGGAAGATAGCATTGAGCATGTCAATCCTCATTCCAAACCACCGAGCAGTGATGATATAAAGATACCAACTCTGCAATTATTATTAAAGAACAATCAGTGCAAGCTATAGCACCTTTAAATTTTGAGCCAGATTCTAGATCTGCCATATTTAGGGGACAAAGCTAGTTGTAGATTGGTAGTACAATGCATTATGGATGTGTAGCCTAGCTAATGGTTGATACAATGCTAGCTACCCTGCTTTAGCTCTAGCTTGAATGCTGCGGTGTACTCTATGATCAAACCTGAGTGTGTTCATTTTGGTACTTGTGAAAGAACTGGAGGGATGTTCCCATCTTGTCAAAAGCTCTGATGGTTGAGAGACCTTGCAGTGTCATTGATATGTGGGAGTACACCGGACTTCGCGCTGTGAGGGTAGAAAAATGTGAATATTTAATAAGCCATCTTGCTTGTTTGCAAGGTCTATTTAATAATAATTATTATGCTGTAAAGCAAAAATAACAAGCCACCTACTTCTCTTATTAGCACAGTTTCAAACAATGGTTAATTTCTTGCATATCAGATAACCTGCCATGAGTATAATATATGATCACACTAACCAATGGCTTCGAGTCGTTTGACATCCCTCGACGTTCTGAGATAATACTGACGCATGAAGATGAAGACTGCCACCAGTCCTGCAGCCAGGGGTAGCACCCACACAATGGACACCACCGTTGTCACAAACACAGCCACACACCTCCCAAACAGCTATATTAATAATTACATTTCACTTTAAACAATAATAGATGTATGGCAGAGCATATTCACCAGGACATACTCACAGAACACATACGACAGCAGATCATCAAGAAAGCCAATGTCTTTTGAAAACCGATTTAGAATACGTCCTACAAGTACAATGGTCACTTTAATAATCAATTATTGATTTTAACAATTATATTGGCTAATCACCTATTGGATTTGTGTCAAAGAAGCGCACAGGAGCTCTAAGAACAGAAGCAAACATCCGATTGTGCAGAACTCTTGAGGCATTGACACAGATGAAGTAGAAGAGAATAGCTCGTGTGAAACTGAGTACAATTGCTGATGCAGCACAGGCGGAGTAAATGACAATCCTCTGGCGAGTGGAGAGGAAGCAGGTAGAGGGAACAGATATTCTCCTCCAATCTAAGGGTGACATTGATCTGAGAGCAAATGGCCCTAAAATAAAAGACATTAATTAAAATTTAATATTGATTTTCGTGTGGCTAATCGGATGCCAGGAATGCTTACCAGTCAGACAACCACCAATCAGACACGATAAATCCACCCTGGAAAATAAATAATGGAATAATACACAGATCAATGATAGTGCAATAGCTTCATGAATTTTTATGTAAGCTCATTCTCCAAAAATTATTACACACTCACTTCTCCTAGTACGAAGATGATGACCATGGCAGTGAGGATGAATACATTGGCACCAGCTCTGAAGAACTTGTAGTATGTTCTGAAAGAGATGGTGCCATGAGCTCGAGACTCCTGCTGCTGAGTTAACGTCAAGCTGGGTGCCTTTTAATGATTATGTACATACATAATAATATTATACGCAGGTCAATATCAATGTGCACTACAATCATTAACACATGTATGACATTGTGGTACCATAATATCATCAACTTACTTCCTGCTCAGTGCTGGACACATCTTCCGACTGTGGATGAAGTGACATGGATATAATTCCATTTGGCTCTTCTGCATACAATAAGGAATACTATGAGAGTCTTTAGTAGCTTGTGTCTATGTACTCCGTGCTCAAGAATCATGTGCATTTGTGGAATTACATGAATATGTATAGCAGTATGGAGTGTGAATCAGTCGGTACGTACTTTCATCTTCTGGCTCCAGGTCATCCTTGATGTAAAATTGTTCTTCACCTTCCTTCTCCTCCTCCTCATTCTGGTGAGTGATGAGCCCCAGCAGCTGGTTAGGATCAACCCCCATTGCCTCCAGCTCTGAAAGGCTGCCATACACTTCAGTATGACCCTATAATCATTGTAGCTAATACTGAATTGTATTGCTGCAATGAGAAGGTGTGAGGAGACGTACCTCCTTCAGTGCCAAGATCTTGCTCGCTAGCAGAGCAAACTGCACTTGATGCGTGATAAGGATAACAAGACGATCTTTCAAAAGGCCGCATATGCACCTGAGTTTGAGAGGAGTGTACTTAATACATAGCACTACATGCAGCGTGATGTGCTAACTTGTCAAAGATGTGTCTGGCCACTGGGGCATCAACAGCACTAAGCGGGTCATCCAGTAGAAATATGTCTGCATCGCTGCGGTAGATTGCCCTGGCTAGGTTAACCCTCGCCTTCTGTCCTCCACTCAGAGTCACTCCTCTCTCTCCCACCAAGGTCAAATCACCATCAATAAACACCTCTATGTCCTATAGAAACATTTAATAGGATGCTCACTCAACTGGTTGCTTATTACATGTAAATGCCACTTTGATATCTAAATTAATGCTCAGTGAGTCTAACTTGAAACTTGGTAGCCTTGTCCCCAGGCCTTTCTGAGATTTAATGCTTTACATGCCCTTCTCCTTGTAAAATTAATCATGGGGATCGAAAGATTTAGCAACTGTGATGAGAAGAGTCTGGGGATGTCATGAGGCAAGAGGCTAGATTTAGACTAGCAATTCTAGATGAGGCAAGTATAGTTCTTTTATGCTTGAACTGATCATGCATAGCTCACTTTATCCAGAGCACAAGCCTCTATGACACTGTTGTACCAAGCAGGCTTGTAGGGTTGGCCGAAGAGAATATTTTCCCTAAGAGTTGCTGAGAACACCCAGGCATCTTGAGAAGCATAGGACACCTTCCCCTCAACATTCACAGTTCCCTTCAGTGGGTTCAGCTCTCCAAGGAGACACTGCAGGAGGCTGGACTTACCCACTCCAACAGGACCAATCACAGCAAGAAGGGAACAATGCTAGCATATTAGATAAACCAACAAAAATATCGAAATGTCATGTGTAAAGATTGACTACAAGGAGACAGTGCTAGCAAGTATACAATATCTTACATTGTCAACCTTAAAGGAGATGTCGTTTAGGATCAAATTCTCCCGGTCTTGACTCCATGAAGCTGAGATACAATCCACTTCCACGCAAGCTTCTTTCATAGTCTCTAGTATGAAAATAATACATGTGGAGATATCAGTATTATTATTTATCACTCTCAGCCTGTACAATGTGTCATGTAAAGTATTTATATACCGTATAGTGGGTAACTTTGGTGAGCATTAAACTTGGTGAAATGGCTCTCAACTGGTAATAATGAAGTTTAAATTTGGCAATCTGAATGCTTACCTCCATAGGTGCACTTAAATTGGCAAGCTTTTAATTTGGCAATCTATACCAAATTCACCAAATTGCCAAATTAAAAACCTCACCAAAGTTTCCCCGCTATATGGTAGTAACATGCATGTACCTTCGATTTTGTTATCCTGCTGAGCCAGTTCTTTCAATATAAAGAATTTCTGTATATAGATGTACATGCATATACATACACTTAATAATATTATTATAGTGAATTAAGGCTTTCTCTAACCTACCTGGAGACGAACCAGTGCAACCCATCCCTCAAACAAATTCAGCACATTGTGCACGCTCCACTGAACAGAAATGAGCCTCAGCGTTATAAGCAGAGAGATAGTGATGAAGACCTTTCTGGGACTCAGCTCTCCACCAGTCCCAGTGTAGACAGAGAAGACCAAGAACGTGGCTGTAGTGAGGGCAATGTTGACAGAGCCCAAACCACAGGCACGGATTATACCACCCTCAAGTATCAAATTGGATTCTTTCCTGAGAAACAATAGCGTACATTGCTACAATGCACACTACACATGGCTAACAAACCTTCGTAGCTGTTTGATGAGCTTCTTGAAGGCATAGTCCCAGGCGTACATCTTGACCACCCTAATTCCTGAGATGATCTCATTCATGATGCGCACACGCTTATCAGTCACCTTAGCCGACTTCAATCTACAATTTATAATAATACAGTACAGACCAGAGCCAACTTGTCATACCCACGCGAGTTTGAGCGAGTTACATGTAATAGATACAAATTACAGTAAAACCAGGCCATTGGTATAATGTCAAATTTCATAGAATACCGGTATCAGTACAAGTCTTTCTTTTTTTTCAGCTACATGTATCAGATCTCACCTCAGATAGGCAAAGCATCTTCCAAAGAAGACCTGGAGTGGCAGCTGCAGTAGAAAGTATCCGGTCACTAGAAATGCTGTCCAGCCAAGTTCAAGGTACACGAGGTAGGTGATGATTGCCATTATGATGGGAGCAATCCATGTCGTTTGGATGTAGATGAAGACCTGCACCAATCATGCAATAGGTTGAAGCAAGCCGGCCAAGCACAGTTTCACTTGTCTCCCCTCAGAGTCTATTCTAGACACAGTTTATATTATAGCATCCCAATCAAAGGAGGTGTCCTCATTTCAGGGGAAGTTTTTTATACATTTTTATGTAGCTGAGAGTCCGAGACCAATTAAGGAATATATTATGCAGGGGTATCCTTATAGAGGAAGGGATTCCACTATATAATATTATACTATCATGTAGCTTGAGTGACCTACCATGTCCAACCGATGAACATCATTGGACGCCAAATTGACCACATGACCAATGGTGAGCCTTCCTATGGTCACCTGATTCAGCGTTAGGATCTTCTGATATATGGCAGCTGAGAGGGTAATTCTAGCGTGCATTCCAACTTTATAGGCCGATAAGAAAGATTGGTTGATCAGTACTGACAAAATTAGTGCAAAGAATACAATACCTGTGAACAAAGAGATAATGGAGAATAAGAGAGTGTGACAGAGAGGGAAAGAGAAAGAAAGAGAGATAGAGAGGTATATATCACTAGATCACTGTCATGTGAATGTCTTACTCACTGAATGCAAAGAGGTATATGCACTCCTAGTCTCACTATCAGTCGGCCTATCGATAGTGAAGTAGTCAGTGAGATACCCAAGAAGAACAGACTGCCCAATAACACAAAGAGGCTGCATAATAATATAGGAAGACAAATTTATTAATTGGTATTACATGTATGAATATACCTACATGCACATATAGCTGAATGCTGAGCACATTAAATGGTAAGTTGCATACTCAAGTTGATACCTGCGCTATCATAGTCACACCAAGCACACAGATTCTCCACCAGAAGCACTTAAGGATGACAACATAGAGCCGTGGCTTTAGCCCTCTACTCTTTCGCTCAAGTTCACTATTCCAGTATCTGATGGGAAAAACAATCATTCACTAAAGTACCCATACATACCATGTTTATGCTAATAAAAACGTATGATCTAATTAGTGCAAGAAAATTCACGTTCTAGGATTTTTCATAGTGTATCTCAATGAGTGTGTGACGACCTTTACCAGAAAACCAAGCAAACTTAAAAATCGTAATTTGTGTCCTATTAGCATAAACATACCATTCCACCATGTATGTAACCATAAATACACGGCACTAGCCCACAATGGTCAAATATGGAGGATGGTCTAAGTGGTCCCCCGAATGGCAACTGCGCATGGTCCCTCCCCCACCATTTACGAGAGGGATCAGGGCTGGGTTTCAGGTATAAAATTATAATGGTTAACAGGGTTAGTCTCAAGGGCCTGTATGGCAGTTAGTCTCCAGGGTTTATCCTGGGAGCTAGGATGCATAGTGGACAGTCCCGGGAGGTGGGGGGGGGGGGGGGGGGGGGGGAGGAGGGGGGAGGGGGGTTGAACCTTTGATGGCATGACAGGTCTAGCTGTTCTATACAGGGGAACTGCCTGCTACACTCCTATTACCGTACACGTTCTAATTAATGCGCCATAAAAAATAATTATGAGTGCTGGGTGGCGCGCCGTTAGAGCGTGAAAATATTCTTCGCGACCAGGTGGCACACAAAATTGTACACAAAAGTATAGGGACGCGTGGGTGGGCGCATTTAAATAGAGCGTAAAAATTATACTTTAGGCCGAGGTGGTGCATTAATTAGATCGGATACAGTATCCACAAATTATGCTCACTTATTGAAAGTTTTCAGCAGTTTCTCTGAGTCTGCTTCACTGGGGTGGGTGTAAAGGTCACTCTGCTCCAGACTGCGGCAACAGCCAATCCAGAACAGTGGGTCTACCCAACTAGAGGAGAGAGAGAGACAATTGTAACCCAACTGAGCTGAATAATAAATTATAATTTATACAATTTGTATAAATTATAATTTATGATTATTTTATACCATAGCAGTAGCCGGGAGAAGATGTTGTACTTTGCCTTGTTTCTCGGATCCCTTGGGCGATAAATTTTTCCTACGACTCCTGATGCTGGAAAATCGGGCTCTGTGGACTCATCCATGTCCATCGACCCATACCCACCCGTTCTCACTCTGATGTCGCATAATTTTCCGCGCATGCACAATTAAAGCGCGACCCCGAGTGAGTGTTTTGCTTCGTCAGCAAAGATGGGGAACGTCAACACTTTCTTGTCAGAAGACGACTATCGCCAAATCAACGAGGAGACTGGGTGTAAGTATTCATGCTAAATATTTAGTATGTTTGGAGCGATCAATGATGTCGAATAATATTTTTTTCAGTCAATGAAAGTCAGATTCGTAGGCTGTATTCGAGGTTTGCCCATCTGGACAAGAGAAGCAAAGGCTATCTAGTGTAAGTTCCCCGGGGACCCATAGATTTTGTTTTAATACACTATTCAAAAGAAAAAGCTCACGTTGAAGCATAGCAGTAAGTTTTTGCTTGTAAATATTTGGCTGAGGTCTTGAGGGGAGAAGAAAGAGCCTGCACGGTACACTGGCACAATCATTACCAATCACAGTAATAATATTATAAGTGAAAGAGCCAACTGATCACTCTCCCATATGGTAGTCAACATTGGTATTCAAAATGATACAGTGTAGCATCACATAGGCAACAATCATTCGCCAAATTTGTTGACTTGCTATCACTATGTGGTTTAATGGCAAGCATTCAGAGAAAAGTCTAGTCAGGACACGAATATAGATTTGTGAGCGGACAAGTATCCAAGCCTCTAGACTCTTGAAGAGCAGAACATCAGATTCTGTGTACCAGCCATTTCTCCTCCCCTTGTGGGGATGAACCTAGGCTGTACGTATGGTTTGTGCTCGTCCTGCCTGTTATGTCAACACTATGGACATGAAGAGTTCCTGCAAGTTTGATAAAATAATCCTTGCTGTCGCACACACAGTCATAGAAGATATGCATGCACACACACACACACACACTGTGATACGTTAGTCGTCAGGATCTGATGCTGATTCCTGAGTTGGCAGTAAACCCACTGGGAACACGGATCATTGAGGCTTTTTTCACTGACGAGTAAGTCTTCTGTATTATTGTAAATATCTAGATAGACACAAGTATTTGTAGGAGGGACAAACGGTGCTTTCGTCCTCTCTTGGGATAGTCCACCCCCAATCTGGACATTTCCCCCACTTGAGCGAAATCCTACAATTTACTCTGCTTTGTATATGGTGTATATACTCATACAGACGTGATTCGAGTATATCTGTGGAGTCCATCAACTTCCGCCAGTTTGTAAGAACGTTGGCACGATTTAAGAGAGAGTCCAAAGGTCACGAGCATGAGATGAACACAAGGGAAAAGAAGCTTGACTGTGAGTAGACAATATGGCTGACCTGTTGTGCTCTTGGTTGATGACTCTCTTTCCCACCTCTCTCTCTCTCTCTCTCTCTTTCTCTCTCTTTCCCCCTCCACCCTCTCTCATTAGTTGTGTTCAAGGTGTACGACATTGATAGAGATGGAAAGATATCGAAAGATGACCTAAGACATGTGGGTTAAATTTCAGGCCGTATTTACTGTACCATTATTGGTGTTCTAGTTTGATTCTGTACACCTACTGGCACTTAGTTCTGATATAATAGCATGTCATCAGCACGTGGTCCAGCAGTCTTGTTGTTACTATCTTCTGCTGACTCGAGCTATGTTATTGTTCCTCAACGCAGGTGCTGAGGGCAATGGTCGGACTGCACATCCCAAAGCAGCAGGTATGTGTGTCATATTACACCTTCTACAGTAGATTGGGAATTTTCATTATTGGTTCAAGCCACTGAGGTTGATATTAGTGATATGAACTATTTATTCTTGTGCACGTGTACATGTATGGGGCAAAATCCCTAGCCATAAAAAAATTGACTACAGTAATATTTTCCAAAAAAGGTAATTTGTGATGAAATAGACTTCCCATTTTTTTGGGTGTATGGACAGTAAAGGAAGTAACCTGAGATTTTACGTTCCTAGAAGTATATAATAATATTATGCTACTTACATACATAGTGACCCTTTACCATATACAATGGAGGTATATACTAGGGCTATGATAAGTGTTTCATTATTACATAATATTATTGTTTGAAAGTGTTGGCTACATGTTTGGTTCATCTGGGCTTTAACTGCAGCTTGATTCTATTGTGAGGCGGACAATGAAGGAGGCTGATAAAGATGAAGACAACTTGATCGACTTTGAGGAGTTTAAGCAGGTAAACTGGCACAATGTCATGTAACCAGCCTTGTTTGTGTGGTGTCTGTCACTAGCCGCCAAAATGAGAGGAGAGGGGATGATCTGGTTTAATTAGCAAGTACCTGACTGGCAGTGACTGCATAATGTATTGCTTTAATAACGGATATAATAATAATTATTATGATGATTGGAATCATGACTAATAATTATTGTGCAATCACATGCTTTAATACCCTCCTTCTGAGTTTAATATTCCTGTAAAAGTCTTACATTCATGTAGGTTACCCATCAAAGTCACAGCAGCTCTATAATGATTATTATATTGTATTGTTTGTTACTGCAGTGTCTCTCTGAACTGGATGTCAACAATAAGATGAGCATTCGATTTCTCCAGACATAAAAAACTGATTCCATTGTGTAATTAAGTATTCACTAATTTTAATCAATCACGGAAGACTTCTTTTATTTCGCTATATACCTAGTGTATGACTGAAGTTGTGTACATTTTCCACAGTATTATCAGGAGTAGATAAGGGATACTCCTGTTTACGTTATCATGCATGTATGACAATCTCGAGTCTCGTATATACCTGCAATCTTCTAAGTTCTATAGTTAGCTGGCCATTAGTCAGTCTATGGAACGTCTGCATCTCTAGATCTGTGCAGACGTCGACCCCCATTGCCAACTGGAGAGAGAGAGAGAGAGAGATAGCTTGATGTTCTTGGATCTGAGTGTGGTATAGATCATGCTATCATGCGTATTGCTGGAGAGTGCAGCACACAGTACGTTTTTTATCTATTTTTCTTACCTGTTCTATCTAGGCCATCTTTCACTTCTAGGACTCCAAACAAAGACCAGAAGACAGAGCAACTCTTCTACTTTCAGCTCGTTCAAGTCCCATAACCCGGAGACATTCATGAGCTCCGCGGCGATCGCTTTTGTGCATGCTGTTTGCAAGCGCTCACAAAAGTGCCTCGCGCAAAAAGTGGTACGTTTTGGTTCCCTAGGATGGATTCCCATGATTCAAGTACCATTCAATAGCTCTTGTGTTGCTCTACAATATGAGACTGGAACGAAGTTTTTCCATCGAGCGGTTCCAGAGTTACACGGCATCAAAAATCAGAAAATTTCTGTACAACCGCGTGGCATTTTCCATATCTTCTCAAGGTTTTATCGAGTGTCTGACCTTCTGACCATCCAAGAATGAGCTATAGGCTTAGTAGCGCTCATTATGAAGCTCCACGTTTCTAGAGAGGAGGCATCTATGGCATTCCAACACTGACAAAATTGGCAAGCTCAAATATATGATCAAACTTGAGTCAGATATATGGTCAAACTCAAATATGTGGTCAAAATTGTTGCCTATATATGGTCAAAGCTAAATATATGGTCAAACGAAAGTTATGGTCATTTTGCCCATATATGGTCAAACACGCAGCAAATATATGGTCAAAATTCAAGAAGATCCCCTTATAATATTATAATAGTCACGGATATGACGTATCTATTAGTTAATTGGACCGACGTGACGTCAACAGAATCACAGCCAGATAATCCGCGTTCGCAAATAAAATTCGCGATCGCGCGCACAAACGACCCTTTACCCGCTATGTAGTCTCGTTCATGGACCCGCCCCCTCTGGGGACTTGGCCATCTAGTCTCGTCCCCAGACCCCACCCCCAAAAGGAGGAAAGGGTCTGGTACACATCGAGCGCTTTTTGGGTCTTGCTGACTTGGCATGTCTGAATTCTGTCGCACCAATCAGATTCACGCCATGTGGCCTGCATGTGATTATCGTGTGACACCGCGCGCTAGCCGCCTATTGCTGCACGTGAGAGCCGCTGATGCGTTGCCATGCCTATACGACGCGTTGTCATGACGATCACATGACATGCTGCATCCTGTGTGCCCCAAAAAGCACTCGATGTGTACCAGACCCTTTCCTCCTTTTGGGGGTGGGGTCTGGGGACGAGACTATTGGCCATCTCGCTCCGCTACAATCCCTCCTTCGTAGGGCTGGCGCGCGAGACTAGGTACAATCGGACATTGTAAGGTAAGTATGAATGAAATTAGCTGAGCTAAACCAAGTCAATCATTAGTTTCTGGTCACACCAGTTGTCTCAAGTACATGCGGGCGGGCGGGTGGTTAGGACTATGGGACTATGACTAATTGAATTAAGACAGGAAGAGGAAGTACTTAAATTATACCACAAATGCATGGTCAGCAAACCTCGAGTGCAAACAATGGCCTGTCAGATCATATCAGCTAGCTATGAGCTGTTGAAGTACACTGGCAGGTCAACAGAATGCAGGATGACGAACCGATGTGACACAGTGAAGTTTAGAGTATTCGATTCACCACGTGCAGCAAGGCAATGAGCTCGAGGTCGAGATCTCGAGAGTATCATAATGTTTTATGATGACTCAATATATGTAATTTTACGTCATCTTTCTATGAATATCATTATAGTCCTCATAAACTGGCTTTTCAAAATATGATGCGGGCGGGTGACCAGAAACTAATGATTGATTTGGAGTGGCCTAACCGTGTCCCCAGGCCCTCTCTCTATCTTCCATAATAAATGCTGGGAGATCGAGAGAGGGCCTGGGATAAGGCTAGCCCAGGTAAAACACACCAGGTGCAGTAGGATTATATTATAGTACATGATTAGCTAATAGTAGTTTCATTCATGCTTACCATACTGCTTTAATACCATACAATGCAATGTCCGATTGTACCTTGTCTGGCGCATCAGCCCTCCCACGTAGGAGCGGAGCGAGATGGTACATGGTAAAGTCCCCAGACTCCGCCCTAAAGGGGGCGGGTCCGTGAACGCGACTACATAAGGTAAGGATCGTCGGTGTACGTTTGTGCGCGCGATCGCGAATTTTATTCGCGAACGCGGATATATTCTGGCTGTGTTTCTGTTGACGTCACGTCGGTCCAATTAACTAATAGATACGTCATATCCGTGACTATTATGTAAGGGGATCTTCTTGAATTTTGACCATATGTGACCGTCTATGGGAAAACCCGCCATATGGGATTTTTTGTGAAAGTTGAGTTTGATGCATCTATGATAAGCTCTACCATAGAGCTAACTTGCGTTCAAGTTCTAGACCGATCATGCGCTTCGTTGTGGAGATACAGCGCTTTGTTTGCGATCGCGCCACACCCCCAATAATCGAGAAATTGCGGTCTAAAGGCGTTGCTATGCACGCGTATGGCGTTTCCGCGTGACCCGGAAATCAATTAAATGGACCTGGGCGGAGCCGTTCGAAATGAACGTAAAGATCGAGCAAGAGTTGAATTTCGTTGTTGACAACGACAGCCGATTGTTCTTAGATGCCCAAGAAGCTAAAAAGGTGAGCGAACGTACAGTAGATCGATGAATCTAGCTGTATCTAGGTAGAGAATTCTAATTAGCGCCCATAGCAACGGGCTCTGTGTGCCGACTAGGTGGGTCAAAATGAAGGCTTATTTCGCCTTCGTATAGCACGACTAGCCTCCGTAGAAGACGGCAACAGTTAGAAGAAGGGTTGTTCGACATGTATATGACAAAATCTGGACTTCAATAAATTTCGACCTGAGCTACTAAAAACGCGTATTGCGCAAATAGCGCGCGGATCCCATATGCCGGGTTTTCCCGTAGACGGTCACATATATTTGCTGCATGTTTGACCATATACCGTAGACTCTGGTTAATAAGCGCATGCGCTTATAGCGGTAAACGGAATGACAGTATGCGCTTAATAAAGGATATGCGCTTATAAGGCACATAACCACGCCCACTAACGTTTGGGCACGTGATGGATGCGAGGCCCGCTAGCACTGTACCAACGCTCGATCGATCGATCGAGCACTTTAACGTTTACAGTTGCCGCTCAAGATGATGAGTGCTGGCGATTTGTCGATCTTTTTGCATGATAACGTTATTCGTGGCCATCATTTCTCCAAAGATAGCTGGACTCCAAATACTTTCCAGCCGGTCAAGGTCAGGTTCATAGAACGCCACGCCTATTAAGCGCATGCGCTTAATAAACAATAGCTTATGACAAGAAGAGGGCATGCGCTTAATAAATAATATGCGCTTAATAGCGAGGTGCGCTTAATAACCAGAGTTTACGGTATGGGTAAAATGACCATAACTTTCGTTTGACCATGTATTTGAGTTTGATCATATAAAATTTGACCATATATTTGGCTTTGACCATACATATTAAAGCAACAATTTTGATCACATATTTGAGTTTGACCATATATCCGACTCAAGTTTGATCATATATTTGAGCTTGCCAATTTTGTCAGTGTTGGAATGCCATAGGCATCGTCATCCAGATGGATAGTATCTTTCTGTGCTCATAATTTCAAGAACTGAAGGTTGGTGTCAAGTGTGTGTGAGGCCAAGTAGCTAGCTAGCTATTGAACTACGTATACTTACCAGGCAAACAATAAAGCCCAGGGATGAGGGCGAGCCTTACCAGCTAAAGAACAAGCAACACAGAAGAGTCTCACTGTTGTGCCTATGCCATTATGAATTTTTACAGTAAAGCCGAAAAGCACGAGTTCCAAGGGGTGGGCAACTAGACCATCTAGCTCATTTCTCTAACAGCTCTCTCTCTCTCTCTCTCTCTCTCTCTCTCTCTCTCTCTCTCTCTCTCTCTCTCTCTCTCTCTCTCTCTCTCTCTCTCTCTCTCTCTCTCTCTCTCTCTCTCTCTCTCTCTCTCTCAACCCACCCCATGTACGTACACAATTCATTAGGTGATTAGCAGCTATTGATGTCGGAGTAGGGGGCAGAAATGGAGTTCCACAGCCTAGAGAAGGGGCTGCCTAGGCCTCAGGCTGTAGCTATGTAATGAAGCTGACTTCTGAGGTGCTGAGAGCCTACTCCATTTACTGAGGTCCTCACTCGTACCGTCTCTGCAGCTGATCGAGTACTTTCCCTGTCAACCATAGCTTTTATGATGCCAGATGGCATAGGAAACTGGTTATGAAAGCTTTAACAACCTTCAGCAAACCTTTAAGAAGACATTTGGTAGCTAGAAATCTTTGTAGTACCTAGATAGTGCTGTGTTAGCTATCATTAGTTTGTACGTATTCATTCAATATTTGTGTTGTGAAATATAAATTTTTATACCGTTTTTAACAGCGTGTAACTCTGGAACCGCTCGATGGAAAAACTTCGTTCCAGTCTCATATTGTAGAGCAACACAAGAGCTATTGAATGGTACTTTAATCATGGGAATCCATCCTAGGGAACAAAAACGTACCACTTTTTGCGCGAGGCACTTTTGTGAGCGCTTGCAAACAGCATGCACAAAAGCGATCGCCGCGGAGCTCATGAATGTCTCCGGGTTATGGGACTTGAACGAGCTGAAAGTAGAAGAGTTGCTCTGTCTTCTGGTCTTTGTTTGGAGTCCTAGAAGTGAAAGATGGCCTAGATAGAATAGGTAAGAAAAATAGATAAAAAACGGCAAAAATTGCATGCACTGGAATGTGCCACCGGATGTACTTCCTGGATCTGCAACGTTTTTAACGACTGCACATGCTGCGCTCTGGTATTTAAATCAGGCCAGCCCCTCCAATATTCTTTGTAGGTAGGCGGGGCTCACCCGTTCGTAGACGTCAATCACTGAGTGAGAACGCGATGGACGAGTCCACAGAATCTGATTTTCCAGCATCAGGAGTCGTCGGGAAAATTTACCGCCCCAGGGATCCGAGAACGAAAGCAAAGTACAACATCTTCTCCCGGCTACTGCTATGGTAAACAATCATAAATGGGCTCTCCCATTAATTTTAATAGGCAGACGCCCTCCATTGAGGAGTGATAATTACATCCTGAGGGGGCTTTTTTTGTGAGTTTCTTGAGGGTCCTTTTGGCAATTTAATTGGTTCTTATGGGGCTCTTTTGGCAATTTCAATTAATCTTGTGGGGTATTGTCTACCAAAAAGCAGATTCCGGAGGGGTCAAGCAACCACTTATTGATTTCCAGAGGGTATTTAATAAATAATAATTGATCCTAGGGGGTTCAACTGTCCAAATTAATTATTCTTAGGGGGCAAAACGAGTTAATTAGTTCCTGGGGGGTCATTTCACAATTTGCTCCTCAATAGGGGGCACTCAATTGCTTATAAAATGGAAAAGCCCAATTGATTATACAATTCAGCTCAGTTGGGTAATTGTCTTTCCTCTCCTCTAGTTGGGTAGACCCACTGCTCTGGATTGGCTGTTGCCGCAGTCTGGAACAGAGTGACCTTTACACCCACCCCGGCGAAGCAGACTCAGAGAAACTGCTGAAAACTTTCAATAAGTGAGTGTAATTTGTGGTTGTTAGGGGTGCAGCAGGCAGTTCCCCTGTACAGACAGGCAGACCTGTCATGCCGTCGATAGTCCACACCCCCCCCCCCCCCCCCCAAATTGTGGTCCCCTGGACTGTCCACTATACCGTATTTGATCCTCCTAGGACAAACCCTAGTGCCATGTAATTATGGTTACATACATGGTGAATGGTAATTATGTATGGGTATTTTAGTGTATGCATGGTTGTCTTTCCCATCAGATACTGGAAGGATGAACTTAAGCGAAAGAGTAGAGGGCTAAAGCCACGGCTCTATGTTGTCATCCTCAAGTGCTTCTGGTGGAGAATCTTGGTGCTTGGTGTGACTATGATAGCCCAGGTATCAACTCGAGTGTGCAGCTTACTATTTAATGTACTCAACATTCAGCTACATGTGCATGTAGGTATATTCATACATGTAATGTCAATTAATAAATTCGTCTTCCTGTATTATTGTGCAGCCTCTTTGTGTCATTGGACAGTCTGTTCTTCTTGGATATCTCACTGACTACTTCACTGTTGATAGGCCAACTGATAGTGAGACTAGGAGTGCATACCTCTTTGCATTCGGTGAGTAATACAATCACATGGCAGTGATCTAGTGATACCTCTCTAGCCAAGGGTATAGATATTGGGGGGGGGGAGCCAGATTTTGGATTATCAAGCCGTGGCTCGATAAGCCTTTGATGTACAATGTAATACCGTAAAGTATGGTTAATTAGCGCACATGCTTATTGAGCGCATATTTTTTAATAAGCTCATGCTTCAGTATTGTCTAATAAGCGCTTGCGCCCAATAAAGACGACAGTAGTATTCACCATTCAATCAAGAGTGTTCCATGCTCTACATGGCTAGAACTAATTTGCCAACCTATTTTCGGATAGCCAGCTGCACGAGATCAGCTATACTCAACACTGTGTTGTTCCACTGAGATGGGTTCGGACTCTTGACCTTGACTTTGGAGTGAGTCTCACCGAAGAAGTCGGCTATTTTTCCACAGTTTTCTTCTAGCGATGGCTTCCTATCATACTCCCATGAACTATTACAGGGCTTAGCTATTCCAAGAATCACTGTGTTCATAACTTGCTAGCTTTGTGATTGAGCGCTCGATTGTGCTGGCAGTGGGCGGGACCAAAATTTCGCTCTCTATTAAGCGCACATCGTCTAATAGGCGCATATTTCCTTACCACCAAGAGTGATAAGTGCATGCGCTTATTAACCAGCTAGATTTTACGGTACTTTCATTTTTGCCAAAAGGGACAAGCCACTCTTTCATTGTTTTATTTCTAACACCACTGCCATGGATGCAATCCAATAATAAGTAGGAGTGGTCACAAAATTGGGTGTGGCAACACAAGCCCCCCCCCCCACTACGAAAAAGTTATTTACACCCATGCTATCTCTCTTTCTTTTCTTTCTCTTTCCCTCCCTGTCACACTCTCTTATTCTCCATTATCTCTTTGTTCACAGGTATTGTATTATTTGCACTGATTTTGTCAGTACTGTTCACCCATGCTTTCTTATTGGCCTATAAAGTTGGAATGCACACTAGAATTACCCTCTCAGCTGCCATATACCAGAAGATCCTAACGCTGAATCAGGTGACCATAGGAAGGCTCACCATTGGTCATGTGGTCAATTTGGCGTCCAATGATGTTCATCGGTTGGACATGGTAGGTCACTTGAGCTACATGATAGTATCTATAGTGGAACCCCTTCCTCTATAAGGACACCCCTGCATAATATATCCCTTAATTGGTCTCGGACTCTTAGCTACATAAAAATGTATAAAAAACTTCCCCTGAAATGAGGATACCTCCTTTGATTAGGATACTATAATATTACCGTCAAGTCTAGTTAATGAGCGCATGCGCTTATCACTCTCGGTGGTAAGGGAACATGCGCCTATTAGATGATGTGCGTTTAATAGAGAATTAAGTTTTGGCCCCGCCCACTGCCAGCACATTCGAGCACTCAATCACAAGTTATGAACACAGCAATTCTTAGAATAGTTCATGGGAGTATGCTCAGAAGCCATCACTGGAAGAAAACCGTGGAAAAATAGCCGACTTATTTGGTGAAACTCGCTTCGAAGTCAAGATCAAGAGTCCGAACCTGTCTCAGTGGAACATCGCAGTATTGAGTATAGCCGATCTCGTGCAGCTGGCTATCCGAAAATAGGTTGGTAAAATATAATTAGTTCTAGCTATATAGAGCATAGAACACTCTTGATCGAACAATGAACTTTACTGTCGTCTTTATTGGGTGCATGCGTATTAGACAATACTTAACAACGGAAGGAAGCATGCGCTTATTAAAAAATATGCACTTAATAAGCAGGTGCGCAATAACTAGGGGCGTAGCTTACTTGTTTCTTTGTTGCCCGGAACCCCCCCCCCCCCACCCCCCCCCTTCTCGGCAGTCAGATTCAGTATTATCTTAGTATGATTTAGCTATCAGGAAACCCCCCTTGGTTTCCAAATTCAATGTGCAGGCACTAAAATCTCCTGAAACTTAGCCTAAATCTCCTCCTTTTGTGCTTTTTTGTGCCAAAATCTCGAGAATCTAGCAAACTCTCGCTGAAAATGGCGATCGTTAATTAGAGGACGGGCCGAAAAGTGGGCATGGTTGTTAAAATTTTCACATGCTTTTCACGCGCAACTGCTAGGAAACTCCCTCAGCTATGCCTCTGCCAAGGGTGTCTGGAATAGGGTGACAAGTGACAATATGCTTGGCTTGCTTCAACCTTTTGCATGATTGGTGCAGGTCTTCATCTACATCCAAACGACATGGATTGCTCCCATCATAATGGCAATCATCACCTACCTCGTGTACCTTGAACTTGGCTGGACAGCATTTCTAGTGACTGGATACTTTCTACTGCAGCTACCACTCCAGGTCTTCTTTGGAAGATGCTTTGCCTACCTGAGGTGAGATCTAGAATCTGATACATGGCTAAAAAAGGAAGACTTGTACCGATCCCATTCTACGAAATCTGATAATATACCAATGGCCTGGTTTAAACTATAGTTTATTACAGTATCTTTTGTATAATATTATAGATTGAAGTCGGCTAAGGTGACTGATAAGCGTGTACGCATCATGAATGAGATCATCTCAGGAATTAGGGTGGTCAAGATGTACGCCTGGGACTATGCCTTCAAGAAGCTCATCAAACAGCTACGAAGGTTTGTTAGCCATGTATGAGTGTGCATGCAATTACCATAATCATTGCAGGTAATTTCGTGGAGTACTAATTTTGTTTTCTTATGTACATGTATGTGGTTGACTTGGCAGTCATGAAAATTTCCCCAACAATTAGTACCCCTGAAAATTATCCACCATAATAATATAGTAGTGGGAAATTTGGTGAAATTTTGGCGATAATATGGCATTCGGTATATATCACCAAAATTAATTAATGCTTACCAAAGTTACCCGCTGTACGGTATCTCCATTCTTCTTCTATTTCTTTAAAGGAAGGAATCCAATTTGATACTTGAGGGTGGTATAATCCGTGCCTGTGGTTTGGGCTCTATCAATATTGCCCTCACTACAGCCACGTTCTTGGTCTTCTCTGTCTACACTGGGACTGGTGGAGAGCTGAGTCCCAGAAAGGTCTTCATCACTATCTCTCTGCTTATAACGCTGAGGATCATTTCTGTTGCGCGCAGTGTGCACAATGTGCTGAATTTGTTTGAGGGATGGGTTGCACTGGTTCGTCTCCAGGTAGGTTAGAGAAAGCCTTAATTCACTATAATACTAAGTGTATGTACATGTACATCCTTATACAGAAATTCTTTGTATTGAAAGAACTGGGTCAGCAGGATAACCAAATCGAAGGTGCATACATGTTACTACTGTATAGCAGAAAAGTTTGGTGAGGTTTATTTTTTGGCAATTTGGTGAATTCGGGTATAGATTGTTAAATAATTAAAAACTCATCAATCTAAGTGTAGCTGTGGCGCGCGGTAACCATTCAGATCGCCAAGTTTAAACTTCACCATTACCAATTGAGAGCCATTTCACCAAATTTAATGCTCACCAAAGTTACCCACTATACGGTATATGAATAATTTACACGACATTGTCCTAAGCATGCAGGTTAAGAGTGATAAACATACTGATATCTCCACATGTATTATATATTCATACTAGGGACTATAAAAGAAGCTCGCGTGGAAGTGGATTATATTTCAGCTTCATGGAGTCAAGACCGGGAGAATTTGATCCTAAACGACATCTCCTTTAAGGTTGACAAGGTAAGGAACATGCATAGTACGTTGATGTATTAAGATTAAACTACAATATTGTATGCTTGCTAGAACTGTCTCCTTATAGACAATCTTTACACAATGTCATGACATTTCGATATTTATATAATTTGCTAGTGCTGTACCCTTCTTGCTGTTGTTGGTCCTGTTGGAGTGGGTAAGTCCAGTCTCCTGCAGTGTCTCCTTGGAGAGCTGAACCCACTGAAGGGAACTGTGAAAGTTGAGGGGAAGGTGTCCTATGCTTCTCAAGATGCCTGGGTGTTCTCAGCAACTCTTAGGGAAAATATTCTCTTCGGCCAACCCTACAAGCCTGCTTGGTACAACAGTGTCATAGAGGCTTGTGCTCTGGACAAAGTGAGCTAGGCATGATCAGTTCAAGCATGAAACAACTATACTTGCCTCATCTGTAATTGCTAGTCTAAGTTTAGCTTCTTTCCTCATCTCCAGACTCTTCTCATCATAGTTGCTAAGGCTTTCGATCCCCATGCCGAGACAAGGAGAAGGGCATGTAAAGCATTAAAACTCAGAATGGTCTGGGGGCAAGGCTATCCATGCAGCTAAATTTCAATTTAGACTCACTAAGCATTTGATATCAACGAGGCATTTACTAAGCAACCAGCTGAGTGAGCATCCTGTTGTGAATGTTTCCATAGGACATAGAGCTTTTTGTTGATGGTGATTTGACCTTGGTGAGAGAGAGAGGAGTGACTCTGAGTGGAGGACAGAAGGCGAGGGTGAACCTAGCCAGGGCAATCTACCGCAGCGATGCAGACATATTTCTACTGGATGACCCGCTTAGTGCTGTTGATGCCCCAGTGGCCAGACATATCTTTGACAAGTTAACACATCACGCTGCATGTAGTGCTATGTATTAAGTACACTCCTCTCAAACTCAGGTGCATATGTGGCCTTTTGAAAGATCGTCTTATTATCCTTATCACACATCAAGTGCAGTTTGCTCTGCAAGCGAGCAAGATCTTGGCACTGAAGGAGGTATATCTCCTCACTCCTTCTCATTGCAGCAATACAATTCAGTATTAGCCACAATGATTATAGGGTCATACTGAAGTGTATGGCAGCCTTTCAGAGCTGGAGGCAATGGGGGTTGATCCTAACCAGCTGCTGGGGCTCATCACTCACCAGAATGAGGAGGAGGAGAAGGAAGGTGAAGAACAGTTTTACATCAAGGATGACCTGGAGCCAGAAGATGAAAGTACATACCGACTGTTTCACACTCCATACTGCTATACATATTCATGTAATTAATGCATAACTCTTGTATGCAGAAGAGCCAAATGGAATTATGTCCACATCACTTCACCCACAGTCGGAAGATGTGTCCAGGACTGAGCAGGAAGTAAGTTGATGATATTATTATGGTACCACAATGTCGTACATGTATTAATGATTGTAGTGCACATCCGGATATTGATCTGTGTGTAATAATATGTATGTGTATAATAATTAAAAGACACCCAGCTTGACGTCAACTCAGCAGCAGGAGTCTCGAGCTCATGGCACAATCTCCTTCAGAACATACTACAAGTTCTTCAGAGCTGGTGCCAATGTATTCATCCTCACTGCCATGGTCATCATCTTTGTACTAGGAGAAGTGAGTGTGTAATAATTTTTGGAGAATGAGCTTTATACATAAAAACTCATGAAGCTATTGCACTATCATTGAGCTGTGTATTATTCCATTATTTATTTTCCAGGGTGGATTCATCGTGTCTGATTGGTGGTTGTCTGACTGGTAAGCATTCCCGGCATCCGACTAGCCACATGAAAATCAATAATTAATATCTTTTATTTTAGGGCCATTTGCTCTCAGATTAATATCACCCTTAGATTGGAGGAGAATATCTCTGTTCCCTCTACCTGCTTCCTCTCCACTCGCCAAAGGATTATCATTTACTCTGCCTGTGCTGCATCAGCCATTGTACTCAGTTTCACACGAGCTATTCTCTTTTACTTTGTCTGTGTCAATGCCTCAAGAGTTCTACACAATCGGATGTTTGCTTCTGTTCTCAGAGCTCCTGTGCACTTTTTCGATACAAATGCAATAGGTGATTAGCCAATATTATAATAAAATAATTGTTGAAGTGACCATTGCACTTGTAGGACGTATTCTAAATCGATTTTCGAAAGATATTGGCTTTCTTGATGATTTGCTTCCATTTGTGTTCTGTGAATATGTCCTGGTGAGCAACTGAGCATGTTTTATACCGTAGGACGGGTTTTAATTGCATAGTTTAATAGCTAATTGCGTTCTAGTCAAGTTAGGCCAAATTGCGAATCCAATAATTACGATGGACGACCCCATACCGTACTGCAGTATATATACGTGCACGTTTATGTTTGCTAATCTATTAAAATTAGCGAAATGTAGAAGAACTCGCAATTCACAATTAATAGATACTCGCAATTAAAACCCGACCTACGGTACCTATTATGCATTAATAATGAATTGAAATGCCAATAATTGTTATAATATTCTATTAATATAGGCGTTTGGGAGGTGTGTGGCTGTATTTGTGACAACGGTGGTGTCCATTGTGTGGGTGTTGCCCCTGGCTGCAGGACTGGTGGCTGTCTTCATCTTCATGCGTCAGTATTATCTCAGAACGTCGAGGGATGTCAAACGACTCGAAGCCATTGGTTAGTGTGATTGTATATACTCATGGCAGGTTACCCGATATGCAAGAAATTGGTTTGTTGTCATTGTTTGAAACTGCTAATAATGGAAGTAGGTGACTTATTATTAATTTTTGGGTTTACAGCATACACATTAAAATTTAATATTCACATTTTCTTTCCCTTACAGCACGAAGTCCAGTGTACTCTCACATATCAATGACACTGCAAGGTCTCTCAACCATCAGAGCTTTTGACAAGATGGGAACATCCCTCCAGCTCTTTCATAAGTACCAAAATGAACACACTCAGGTTTGATCATTGAGCATTCAAGCTAGAGCTATAGCAGGGTAACTAGCATTGTATCAACCATTAGCTAGTCTATCCATTATGCATTATACTAACAATCTACATGTACAACTGGATTTGTCCCCTAAATGTGACAGATCTAGAATCTGGCTCAAAATTTAAAGTGGTGTAGCTTGCACTGATTGTTCTTTAATGAAAACTTGACATGTCCTCGGTGGCTGCATAGTGGAAATGGTGTGTGTGGTAAAGGTCGTCAATATAGTGGGTTCACAGTACAGTACGCCTCAGTCGCAGACTAGACTCCGATCATCTGGAGTCTGAGAGTTGCTCACGACCTCGACAGTGAAAAGTTTCAAAGCTGAGAAGAACTCAATAGCACAGTACAGCTTCCGAACTTCAGATCGGTCCGGCGGCACGCTGTGCGTGCTTAGCCTGGCGGGCCAGCCCCTTCAAGAGAGGGGCTGGCCCGCCAGACTAGTGCGTACTATATATAGCGCAGGGCTATCTATATATATCCACGGGATTACGTCAGCCAAGAGAACGTGTGAAGTTCGGCCGTCGCTGCTCGTCAGAGAAGGCAACACGTTGCTTGTAAGGTATTCGCTGGATACACGCGCAAAATACTCTATATATTCACTGAATTTCGAGTCGCAGAAAGGCTCCATCGAGGCCCTGAATTTTCTCATAATTGCCTCATAGATTACACCATAGGTTTCATCATAATTAACGCATAATTACCTAATAATCGCAAAAAAGTAAATTGTTACCGAGGACATAATGAACAACTTAGACTACATCCCGAGTCCCTCATAAGTATTGCACTGCGCTTACTGTACGCCGCCATAATTCGAACTAGGACACATTGACAAACTGCGCATGCTCCGTATACGCGTATATTGGGGCGCGCAGCTTTAGCCAGACGTGACCTCCACCTGCCATGTGCTAGACTGAACAGGGAAATCCCCCCGAGTGCGAGCTCGCCAAAGAAAGCGAACTGAGAAAATCGCCATATCTCATCGCTAGTCCACGATGTCTTCTACACTAGGTTCGAATTCTGGGTCCCAACAACCTTTCATGCGCGCTAAAAATTTTGAAACAGCTTCACAGCAATTACATCATAGGTTTCATCATAGGTTTCATCATAATTTTATCATAACAAGAGCCAAATTTTTTTTTCTAATTGGGACTCGGGATGTAATAATAATAATAATAATTGCAGAGTTGGTATCTTTACATCATCACTGCTCGGTGGTTTGGAATGAGGATTGACATGCTCAATGCTATCTTTCTATCTGTTGTCCTATTTATATCAGTACCACTTGCAACAAGTAAGCCATGCACTGTGTCTGTGACCAAACAAAGCATTAACTCACTCTACTCCCTTCAGGTCTGAATCCTGCTTTGGTTGGCCTATCTCTTACCTACCTGATCTCTCTGGCAGGCTTACTGCAGTATGCAGTGAGACAGAGTGCTGAAGTTGAAAGCATAGTAAGTTTCTGTTACTACAATGTCCCAGGATACTATATTGAGATGGCTATAGTCCATCAGACTCTCTCTTTATGCGTTACCATACTATCACCCCCAGTCCGGGGCCTTACTCCACCATTAGGTGTTATACGCTGAAAACGTGATTTTGTCTCTGATTGAAAGCTTGTGGGGATGAAGCTATGTAATAGTTGGAGTAATGATAATTATTGTAGATGGTGCTATGCAGCATTGCTGTATCTGTGTGCTACAAGGAAATCCTTAGCCTGGGATATTAGTGTACTGTACTTCTCTGGATTGAACCTATTTCCGATCTGGTGCAGATGATATCTGCCGAGAGGGTGCTTGATTACTGCTGTCTGAAGCCAGAGGCTCCCCTGGTGACAGTTCCTCCTGGCAACAAGCCACCACCAGACTGGCCAGACAAGGGCAACATCACAATGGAGGATGTGGCATTCCAGTACTCCTCCGAACTGCCTCTGGTGCTCAAGGACCTTTGCTTCTCCATCAAACCCTCTGAGAAGATTGGCATTGTTGGACGTACAGGTGCTGGCAAATCCTCTCTCATCTCAGTGCTCTATAGACTGGGAGAACCACGTGGAGCAATCACCATTGATGGCGTGGACACCAAGACCATCGGTCTTCACGATTTGCGCAAGAAGATGTCCATCATTCCCCAGGACCCTGTGCTGTTCAGTGGGACGATGTGTTACAATCTGGACCCCTTTGATGAATACACGGATGCTGAACTGTGGGAGGCCCTGGAACAGGTGCAGCTGAAGTCAGCCGTGCAGCAGCTGGAGGGTCAGCTTGAAGGAGAGGTGTCTGAGGGAGGTAGTAACTTCAGTGTTGGTCAGAGGCAGCTGGTGTGCCTTGCCAGGGCTCTGCTGAGGCAGAACAAGATCCTAGTGTTGGACGAGGCCACTGCTAATGTCGACCTCAAGTAAGCTGCTCATACAATAATATGGTATGTGTAGTATTCTCATCACTGATACAGAACGTAACTCCATTTTGTGCCGCAGGACTGATGAAATTATTCAGCAGTCTATCAGGGAGAATTTTGAGGAGTGCACAGTTATGACAATTGCCCATCGCCTCAATACAATCATGGACTCAGACAGGATACTAGTAATACAGCATTTGCTAGTTTAATACCTCAGCTGACTATCATCAATTGCAGGTAATGAGTAAAGGGCAAGTGAAGGAGTTTGACAGCCCCTACAACCTCCTTCAAAATAAAAACAGCCTCTTGACAAAGATGGTGGAAAAGACAGGTCCCTCAGCGTCAAAGAAACTCTATCAAATGGCAGTGGATTCTCACATGAGCAGAACAAAGCTTGTTAGAAGTTATTTATGATCAGATAGGGCCAATTATGCTGAGCAGCCCCACCCCTCAATCTCATAGGGTTTACTATTATTATTTTTATGTAATTCCAAGTGGCAAGTGCATGTAGATTTATTTGCCAGTTATGCGGTAGCACTTGCATGTAGTCATTATTGTACATGACATTGTATACCAATACAACTTGATTGACTTTAAGGAATTCATGATACAGTCCCTCCCTGTAGGGCTCATGTCCATATGTTTACTATTATACAGTTCCTAAGGGCCAGGGCAAACATTCATGCAGTTCTTGAGGGCTAAAACCATGGAAACAATGGGCTAGAAAATAGTTATCGACCAATCCCTTGCTTTGTATGCAGTATAGAAGCACTAATCCCTCTGGATTTGTGCTTCTATACTGAATACAAACCTTAATTGGGAGTTGATCAATAACTACCGGTATTACATATACCTAGTGTATGACTGAAGTTGTATACTTTTCCACAGTATCATCAGGAGTGGGATACTCCTGTTGCTTTGGATGACATTGTACAATCAGATTCTCGAGTCTCATACCTGCAAGATGTCCATTAGTCAGTCTACAGAGCGTCTGTATCTCTAGATCTGTGCGGACGCCGGCCATTGCCAACTGGAGAGAGAGATACAATGTTCTTCGATCTAGATAGTATTGCATATTGCTGGAGGGTGCAGCACATGATCAGGCCAGCCCCTCCCATATTCTTTGTGGGTAGGCGGGGCTCATCCGTTTTATACGTAGGCGTCAAGTTATGTCGTGGTGCATAATCACTGAGTGAGAACGGGTATGGATCGATGGATGAGTCAACAGAGCCAAATTTTCCAGCATCAGGAGTCGTAGGGGAAATTTATCGCCCCAGGGATCCGAGAACGAAGGCAAAGTACAACATCTTCTCCCGGCTACTGCTATGGTAAATAATCATAACTTATACAATTCAGCTCAGTCTGTCAGTTGGGTAATTGTCTCTTCCTCTCCTCTAGTTGGGTAGACCCACTGTTCTGGATTGGCTGTTGCCGCAGTCTGGAGCAGAGTGACCTTTACACCCACCCCAGCGAAGCAGACTCAGAGAAACTGCTGAAAACTTTCAATAAGTAAGCATAATTTGTAGTTGTTAGGGGTGCAGGAGGCAGTTGCCCTGTACAGACAGCTAGCCATAGACCTGTCGTGCTGTCAATGGTCCCACTATACCATATTTGATCCTCCCAGGACATCCCTGGAGACTATTAGACTGCCATACAGACCCTTGAGACTAAGTTAACCCTGCTAACCATTAAAATTTATACCTGAAACCCAGCCCTGATGCCTCTTGTAAATGGCAGGGGACCATGTGCATACATAATGAACACCATTGGTGCTAAACCCTCGGCGCTGTGAGATTTATTGCAGTAGTGACTAGTCTACATTGCAGTGGCGGAGGAAGACGGCTGTGACTGGGGGGGCACAGTGGGTGTATCACATGTCTACCCCAATAGAGATGTATTGAAGGACTGTCATGCAAGGGGGGGCACGTGCCCCTGGTGCCCCCCTGGTTCCGCCACCTATGCATTGCAAGCTAAGCCTGCAACACTCTGTTGCTGTTAGCAGTGTTGTAGAGAGAAACTATGACCACAAGAATGCATTACGGATTGCAAGGTATTACGCAATAGTACCACGTGCATGCCAGATCAGCAGATCTAGTATACAGTAAAGCCAAGAAGCGTAGTTGACAGCCTACTGTGACTAGTAATGAGTCAGTCGAGTTACAAGAACTATCGCTTGAGCTACACACTAATCTTCTTGAAATGAAGCGGCTACTATCTCTTTCATCGAGCGAGATCTCGACAAGAAGCGAAGAAGGCGGTGGTGGTCAGAAAATGTCGCCAGAACTTTTGAACAAAGCATTTTCAACGAAATCCACACAATGCATATATTGTATCTACGACGAAAAGCCTAATGGCACCTTGTTTTCAACGTATGAAACAGGTATGTAGCAGCTAGCGTGGTAACAGACACACACACTCACTCACTCACACACAGAACGACTACCGTAACCCTCGCGCATGCGCCGAGGGTTAATAATATTACATACCATTCCACCATGTATGTAACCATAATTACACAGCACTAGCCCACAGTGGTCATGGGGGAATGGTTGTCTTTCCCATCAGATACTGGAATGGTGAACTCAAGCGAAAGAGTAGAGGGCTAAAGCCACGGCTCTATGTTGTCATCCTCAAGTGCTTCTGGTGGAGAATCTGTGTGCTTGGTGTGACTATGATAGCCCAGGTATCAACTTGAGTATGCAACTTAAAATATTATTGTGCTTTATATTCAAGCATAATAATATATATAATGCCAAATTTGTCTTCCTGTATTATTGTGCAGCCTCTTTGTGTCATTGGACAGTCTGTTCTTCTTGGGTATCTCACTGACTACTTCACTATCGATAGGCCGACTGATAGTGAGACTAGGAGTGCATACCTCTTTGCATTTGGTGAGTAAGACATTCACATGACAGTGATCTAGTGATACCTCTCTCTCTTTCTCACTCACTCCCTCCCTCCCTCCCCCGGCCCCCCTCTCTTTCCTCCCTCTCTTTCTCTCTGTCTCTGTCTCTCTCCCTCTGAGTCTTTCTTTCTTTCCCTCTTTATCACACTCACTTATACTCTCCATTGACTCTTCTTCACAGGTATTGTATTCTTTGCACTGATTTTGTCAGTACTGATCAACCATGCTTTCTTATTGGCCTATAAAGTTGGAATGCACACTAGAATTACCCTCTCAGCTGCCATATATCAGAAGATCCTAACACTGAATCAGGTGACCATAGGAAGGCTCACCATTGGTCACGTGGTCAATTTGGCGTCCAATGATGTTCATCGGTTGGACATGGTAGGTCACTCGAGCCACAATGACATGTACATGATAGGATACAGGAAAGTCACTAGAGCAAAATCAAAGAGCAGTGCTGTGGTTAAACATCAAAGGGTGTTTATGGTTTTAAGAAACACATCAATTGCAAAACGACTTTTTAAGAGCGATGCTGCGCCGCTCTTTAGTGACTTCCCTGGGATATCCCCCAGTGCATGACATATCCCTTAATTGAGACATCCTGCATGGTCCCAGCTGCGTAAAGATGTATATTATAAAAATTCCCCTGAACAAGAACCACCTCCTTTGATTAGGATGCTATAATGTATAAATTGTCCCAAACATGTCTGAATAGACTGCATAGATAAGCCACAATAGCATGTGACAAACTTTTTCCAGGTCTTCATTTACATCCAAACGACATGGATTGCTCCCATCATAATGGCAATCATCACCTACCTTATCTACCTTGAGCTTGGCTGGACAGCATTCCTAGTGACCGGATACTTTCTACTTCAGCTGCCACTCCAGGTCTTCTTTGGAAGATGCTTTGCCTATCTGAGGTGAGATCTGATACATATAGCTGAAAGAAAAGAAAGACTTGTACTGATACCGGTATTATACCAATGGCCCGGTTTTACTGTAGTTTGTACATTATTACATGTAACTCGCTCAAACTTGTGCGGGTATGTCAGTTGGCTCTGGCCTGTACTGTATTATTATAACTGTAGATTAAAGTCGGCTAAGGTGACTGACAAGCGTGTACGCATCATGAATGAGATCATCTCAGGAATTAGGGTGGTCAAGATGTACGCCTGGGACTATGCCTTCAAGAAGCTCATCAAACAGCTACGAAGGTTTGTTAGCCATGTGTAGTGTGCATTGTACCAATGTATGCTATTGTTCCTCAGGAAAGAATCCAATTTGATACTTGAGGGTGGCATAATCCGTGCCTGTGGTTTGGGCTCTGTCAACATTGCCCTCACTACAGCCACTTTCTTGGTCTTCTCTGTCTACACTGGGACTGGTGGAGAGCTGAGTCCCAGAAAGGTCTTCATCACTATCTCTCTGCTTATAACACTGAGGCTCATTTCTGTTCAGTGGAGTGTGCACAATGTGCTGAATTTGTTTGAGGGATGGGTTGCACTGGTTCGTCTCCAGGTAAGTTAGAGGAAACCTTAATTCACTCTTGTGTACCATAATATTAAGTATTATGTACCTACGTATGCAGAAATTTTTTGTATTGAAAGAACTGTCTCAGAAGGATAATAAAATCAAAGGTGCATGTTACTGTATAAATATTTTACATGATATTGTGCTGGCTAAGAATGATAGTAACTCCACTTATATTATATTTTCATATTAGAGACTGTGAAAGAAGCTTGTGTGGAAGTGAATTGTATCTCAGCTTCATGGAGTCAAGACAGGGAGAATTTGATCCTAAACGATATCTCCTTTATGGTTGACAAGGTAAGGAACATGCATAGTACGTTGTAGTGTTAAGATTAAACTATGATATTGTATACTTGCTAGCACTGTCTCCTTATAGACGATCTTTACACATGACATTTCGATATTTTTGTTGGTTTATGCTAGCATTGTCCCCTTCTTGCTGTTATTGGTCCTGTTGGAGTAGGTAAGTCCAGCCTCCTGCAGTGTCTCCTTGGAGAGCTGAACCCACTGAAAGGAACTGTGAATGTTGAGGGGAAGGTGTCCTATGCTTCTCAAGATGCCTGGGTGTTCTCAGCAACTCTTAGGGAAAATATTCTCTTTGGCCAACCCTACAAGCCTGCTTGGTACAACAGTGTCATAGAGGCTTGTGCTCTGGACAAAGTGAGCTATGCATATCAGTTCATGCGTGAAAGAACTATACTTGCCTCATCTAGCATCTTGCCTCATGTGAGCATCCTGTTGTGAATGTTTCCACAGGACATAGAGCTGTTTATTGATGGTGATTTGACCTTGGTGGGGGAGAGAGGAGTGACTCTGAGTGGAGGGCAGAAGGCAAGGGTGAACCTAGCCAGAGCAATCTACCACAGTGATGCGGACATCTTTCTACTGGATGACCCGCTTAGTGCTGTTGATGCCCCAGTGGCCAGACACATCTTTGACAAGTTAGCACATCACGCTGCATGTAGTGCTATGTATTCAGTACACTCCTCTCAAACTCAGGTGCATATGTGGCCTTTTGAAAGATCGTCTTGTTATTCTTATCACGCATCAAGTGCAGTTTGCTCTGCAAGCGAGCAAGATCTTGGCATTGAAGGAGGTGCGTCTCCTTGCACCTTCTTGTTGAAGCAATGCAATTAAATACTACAATACATGTAGGGTCATACTGAAGTGTATGGCAGCCTTTCAGAGCTGGAGGCAATGGGGGTTGATCCTAACCAGCTGCTGGGGCTCATTACTCACCAGAATGAGGAGGAGAAGGAAGGTGAAGAACAGTTTTACATCAAGGATGACCAGGAGCCAGAAGATGAAAGTACGTACTGACTGATTCACACTCCATACTGCTATACATGTTCACATAATTCCACAAATGCACATGATTTTTGAGCATGGAGTATATATATAGACACAAGCTATTAAAGGCTCTCATAGTGTTCTCATTGTATACAGAAGAGCCAAATGGAATTATGTCCACATCACTTCATCCACAGTTGGAAGATGTGTCCAGCACCGAGCAGGAAGTAAGTTGTCATACATGTATTAATGATTGTAGTGCACATCAATATTGATCATGACCTGCGTGTAATAATCATTAAAGGCACCCAGCTTGACATCAACTCAGCAGCAGGAGTCTCGAGCTCATGGCACCATCTCTTTCAGAACATACTACAAGTTCTTCAGAGCTGGTGCCAGTGTATTCATCCTCACTGCCATGGTCATCATCTTCATACTAGGAGAAGTGAGTGTGTAATAATTTTTGGAGAATGAGCTGTATACATAAAAATTTAATGTCATGAAGCTATTGCACTATCATTGAGCTGTGTACCATTCCTTATTTTCCAGGGTGGATTTATTGTCTCTGATTGGTGGTTGTCTGACTGGTAAGCATTCCCGGCATCCGACTAGCCACATGAAAATCATATTAAATTTTAATTAATGTCTTTTATTTCAGGGCCATTTGCTCTCAGATCAATATCACCCTTAGATTGGAGGAGAATATCTCTGTTCCCTCTACCTGCTTCCTCTCCACTCGCCAGAGGATTATCATTTACTCCGCCTGTGCTGCATCAGCCATTGTACTCAGTTTCACACGAGCTATTCTCTTCTACTTCATCTGTGTCAATGCCTCAAGAGTTCTGCACAATCGGATGTTTGCTTCTGTTCTTAGAGCTCCTGTGCGCTTCTTTGACACAAATCCAATAGGTTATTAGCCAATATTATAAAAATTAATAATTATTGAAGTGACCATTGCACTTGTAGGACGTATTCTAAATCGGTTTTCAAAAGACATTGGTTTTCTTGATGATCTGCTGCCGTATGTGTTCTGCGAGTATGTCCTGGTGAGTATGCTCTGCCATACATCTATTATTGTTTAAAGTGAAATGTAATAATTATAGCTGTTTGGGAGGTGTGTGGCTGTATTTGTGACAACGGTAGTGTCCATTGTGTGGGTGCTACCCCTGGCTGCAGGACTAGTGGCTGTCTTCATCTTCATGCGTCAGTATTATCTCAGAACGTCGAGGGATGTCAAACGACTCGAAGCCATTGGTTAGTGTGATCGTACTCATGGCAAGTTACCCGACACGCAAGAAAATAAAAATAATTGGTTTGTTATCATTGTTTGAAATTGTGCTAATAAGGGAAGAAGATGGCTTAATATTATTACTTGACAGCATAGCCCCTTGTAAGCGAGCAAGGCGGGTATTAAATATTCACATTTTCTATCCTTACAGCGCGAAGTCCAGTGTACTCCCACATATCAATGACACTGCAAGGTCTCTCAACCATCAGAGCTTTTGACAAGATGGGAACATCTCTCCAGCTCTTTCACAAGTACCAAAATGAACACACTCAGGTTTGATCATAGAGTACACTTCAGCATTCAAACTAGAACTATAGCAGGGTAGCTAGCATTGCATAAATCTTTAGCTAGGCTATCCATTATATACATTGTACCAACTGGCTTTGTCCCCTAAATGTGGCATATCTAGAATCTGGCTCAAAATTTAAAGTGGTGTAGCTTGCGCTGATTTTTCTGTAATAATAATAATTGCAGAGTTGGTATCTTTACATCATCACTGCTCGGTGGTTTGGAATGAGGATTGACATGCTCAATGCTATCTTCCTGTCTGTTGTCGTATTTATATCAGTACCACTTGCAACAAGTAAGCCATGCACTGTGTCTGTGACCAAACAAAGCATTAACTCACTCTACTCCCTTCAGGTCTGAATCTTGCTTTGGTTGGCCTATCTCTTACCTACCTGATCTCTCTGGCAGGCTTACTGCAGTATGCAGTGAGGCAGAGTGCTGAAGTTGAAAGTATAGTAAGTTTACAATACCAGTGAATGTCCCAGGGTGCTGATATTGAGATGGCTATTCAACTAGACTTCCTTTTTGTGTTGCCACATGCCCATGGCCAGCCGGGACCTTACCCCAGCATTAGGTGTTCTACACTAAGCTTGTGGTGATGAAGCTGTGTAAAAGTTGTAGCAATAATTATTGTCAAAGAAAAGATTGTGCTATGCAGTATTGCTGTATCCATTTGCTATAAGGAAATTAATCCCTAGCCTGGGATATTGGGAAATCAGTATTCTGTACTCCTCCGGATTGAACCTATTTCCGATCTGATGCAGATGATATCTGCCGAGAGGGTGCTTGACTACTGCCGTCTGAAGCCAGAGGCTCCCCTGGAGACAGTTCCTCCCGGCAACAAGCCACCACCAGACTGGCCAGACAAGGGCAACATCACAATGGAGGACGTGGCATTCCAGTACTCCTCCGAGCTGCCTCTGGTGCTCAAGGACCTTTGCTTCTCCATCAAACCCTCTGAGAAGATTGGCATTGTTGGACGTACGGGTGCAGGCAAATCCTCTCTAATCTCAGTGCTCTACAGACTGGGAGAACCACGTGGAGCAATCACCATTGACGGCGTGGACACCAAGAACATCGGTCTTCACGATTTACGCAAAAAGATGTCCATCATTCCTCAGGACCCTGTGCTGTTCAGTGGGACGATGCGTTACAACCTGGACCCCTTTGATGAGTACACGGATGCTGAACTGTGGGAGGGCCTGGAACAGGTGCAGCTGAAGTCAGCCGTGCAGCAGCTGGAGGGTCAGCTTGAAGGAGAGGTGTCTGAGGGAGGCAGTAACTTCAGTGTTGGTCAGAGGCAGCTGGTGTGCCTTGCCAGGGCCCTGCTGAGGAAGAATAAGATCCTAGTGTTGGACGAGGCCACTGCTAATGTCGACCTCAAGTAAGTTGCTCACACAATATCATGCAATATGGTGTGCAGAATTCTCTATCACTGATATGGATATGGCATGTAACTCGTTTTTGTGCCACAGGACTGACGAAATTATTCAGCAGACTATCAGGGAGAATTTTGAGGAGTGCACAGTTGTGACAATTGCCCATCGCCTCAATACAATCATGGACTCAGACAGGATACTAGTAATGCAGCGTTTGCTAGTTTAGCACCTCAGTTGACTATCATCAATTGCAGGTAATGAGTAAAGGGCAAGTGAAGGAGTTTGACAGTCCCTACAACCTCCTTGGAAATGAAAACAGCCTCTTGACAAAGATGGTGGAAAAGACAGGTCCCTCAGCATCAAAGAAACTCCGTCAAATGGCAGTGGATGCTCACATGAGCAGAACAAAGCTTGTTAGAAGTTATTTATGATCAGAAAGGGCAAATTATGCTGAGCAGCCCCACCCCTCAATCTCATAATTATTATTTATATATCGTGTAAAAAAAGGTTAAAATTAAAATTTAATTTGATGTGCGTTATTTGGAGATTTCGCCATGGTTTCTGAACCTACAAACAAAGCGGGGAGGATTTGAGGCCATGCGCCATGGTGAAGTCGGGTATAAAGATATTTGCGAGAATACGGCCCACGAAAAAGCAAACAGGGGTGAGTTTACTGCACAGAGTGGTACATAGTTCTAGCTCTGGTGGTCTGAGTGCTACATTTGCTTTGCAATAGTTGTATGAGTTGGGTGAAACTGACGACGGAGCTCCTACCATTACCATCCACGTACCTCGCTCTGAGGCCAGTGGATACATCAACAACAAGAAAGAAAACTACTCGTTCAGGTCAGCTCTCCATGGATCGAAGATGTAGTATACATAATATATTTGATCTCAACTGCATCTGCCATGAGCAGGATTGCCAAATTTCATTAGATATTTATGTTGTGCACATAGGTTCAATCAAGTGTTTGATCAGAGCACAAAACAGGAGGAGATCTTTGAAAATGTAGCCCACGGAGTGATTGACAAGTACATAATTTGCCTTTGTTTTTCTTTTATGGTTCATTCTTAAGTTAATTCTCCCTCCCCTCCAAAATAACATAGCTGTCTTGAGGGCTACAATGGTACCATCTTCGCATACGGACAGGTATATTTCTCTCTCTTGACTGATGTTGTTAAACCAGGAACCATGTATAATTATGTGTACATTCGTGCTTAATACATTGATAGACTGGTTCTGGCAAGACGTTCACGATCACTGGAGGGGCTGAGCGCTATGCTGACAGAGGGATCATTCCAAGGACACTCTCCTACCTCTTCCAGGAGTACCAAAGGGTATGTATGAAATTTAATAACAGCTACTGAAGTGATATCGTTCTCAGTTGCTATCTGCATGAAACAAACAAAGATTCTTTGCGGACAACTTAACTGTTTGGTAAAACTTCCCAATGTTTCGACTAGATGCTCTAGTCATCCTTTTGCCCTGAGGATGACTAGAGCATCTAATCGAAACGTCGGCAAGTTGTACCGAAGTTAAGTTGTCCGTAAAGAATCTTCGTTTATTTCAATAACAGCTACTGCTGAGGTTAGCATGCACAGCTTCCAAGTGCCAAGTACATGTACATGTACATGTAGATTGATTTATCAGTTATGTGGTAGCAGATCTATCACTTGCGTGTAGTACTAGTATCATTATTAAATATGTATACCAATACTTTCAGAGTCCTGGAACCATCTACTCCACCCATATTTCCTATCTGGAGATCTACAATAACAGTGGATATGACCTTTTGGACCCAAAGCATGAAGCAGCCAAGCTAGAAGAACTACCGTAAGATATACATGTGCAACACACAATGTCATGCATTCAGTAAGCTAATAATATTATTTTATGTGAATCGGAACAACCTAAATAACTTTGATAAATAAATTCACGTACGTGTATGTGCCTGAATTTTGCAGTAAGGTTCAGATGATGGAAGATTCAGATGGTAATATGCACCTCAAGAACCTCTCGCTTCACCCAGCTGCCAACGAGGAGGAAGGTGAGGAAGAATAAGGCAGTTGGTTTTTGCTTGTGATTTCATCCACCACTATACGTAGCTTTGAATTGGCTATTTCTTGGAGACACAAACAGAATGATTGCTGAGGTACTTGCTCATACATTGTATTTTTGTATGTGTGTGTGAAAGAGAGAGAGAGAGAGAGAGAGAGAGAGAGAGAGAGAGAAGAGAGATGACTGATGACTATTCACCTTCTTGCAGACTCCCATGAACATGGCCTCTACTCGCTCTCACTGCATATTCACCATTCACATCTCATCACGAGAGGCTGGCTCTGACACTATCAAGAAGGCCAAGCTACACCTGGTTGACCTGGCTGGGTGAGTACATGTACATGTATGGCATTACATAAGCATTAAAGATAGAGCTCTATCTCTCTAGAGTACATGCATGTTATTCCCCACATGCTGTATCTGCATCCTGCATCGATTTGCACAGAGATCTGATAAGCATAATTCTTTCACTGCAGGTCAGAGAGAGTGAGCAAAACTGGAGTTGGGGGGACCTTACTGGCAGAGGCAAAGTACATCAATGTTTCACTCCACTGCTTGGAACAAGTAAGCAGTGTCTTCACTGCACGAGTTCTATGTGGATGATGTAATCCACTTAGCTGCATTCAGTTCGTGTGTGTTTTACATCCTATAGGTGATTGTGGCCCTTTCGGAGAAGAACCGTTCCCATGTCCCATACCGAAACTCCATGATGACCTTAATGCTGAGGGACAGGTATGGGACTGCCGGCATGATACAATGCCCTTAACATTAACTGGGGACAATTACTGTGATGCTATTCCACTGTACGGAATGCTGAAGAGTACAAAATTTAATATTCTGACATGCATATACATTTATTCAGTCTTGGAGGAAACTGCATGACCACAATGATTGCCACATGTTCAGTGGAAAAGAAATACATGGACGTAAGAGGGAATACAGTGTACATACAACCAGTGTGAGCATTTATTTCACAGGAGACCATCTCCACATGTCGGTTTGCCCAGAGAGTGGCATTGGTCAAGAATGAAGCTATCCTCAATGAAGAACTCGATCCTAAACTGGTGTGGTTCTCTCCCTCCCCCCTTCTCTCTCTCTCTCTCTCTCTATTTCTCTCTCGTCTCTCCATTGCTCCCTCCCCCTTCTCTTTCCACCATTTGATGATCCAATATCCCCCCTCCACCCAGATGGTTGCTCGTTTGAAGCAGCAGGTGCAGGACCTTAAGGATGAGCTGAGCATGGCCACTGGAGAGGAGAGGACAGATGAACTCACGGATGAAGAGAAAGCCAAGTAAGTTTGCCGATCCACCTTTCCAAACAGCCAATGATATGCATGTGTATGTACTTTATCTATTTTTGCAGGTGTAAGGAGCTTGTGAAGGTATACATTGAGGACTTGAACCCTGAAGCTAGGCTACCAGTTGGTAGTGATATGAGGAAGATGCAACTCTGCTTCCAACTGCTGAAAGTAAGTAACACTCACATACCAGTATGTGTGTATAGTCTGCGTTAACATGCACTTTTCCTTACAGGCGGAAATATTGAAAAGGTCACAGGTGGAAGAACCTCCATCGATTCCCTCTCCCACTTCCAAGGAAGAGTATGTGCACGTCTGTATCTGTAATACCGTAATATTCTTTGTGGCAAAGTTTCATAGTATTGACCTTGTACCACTTAAAGTAACATGATTCATCTCATTCATTTCAATAGGGATCCCCAGCCTAATACTAGTGATGTAAACCAGCAACAATCTTCCCTCGTATCTCCTCAACCTGGTTTGGACAAGCCTGTACCTACCACTGTTGCTTCAAATAAGAAAGAAAGAGTCATATCTGATGGTGAACTGCAGCAGCTGAGGGAGCTCCTCCAGCAGAGAGATGATGAGATCAACGTTCTTCTGAAGATACTCAAGCAGGAGAGACGGCGAGCCAATGAAGCTGAGTCAGCACTGAAGGAGGCTGGCCTGTCCATGGAGAAGAGGAGGCCTTCTAGTCCGATCCTTGGTCGAACCAGCCCGCTCCGGGTGGACGGGCCTGTGCCAGAGTCAATGATATCCATGGTCTCATCAACAAGCAGCGCTTCGAGTCGAAACACCGTTGGGTCTACTGCGTCCTTGCCGTCATCACAGAGTAGGTCAAGTTCAGCCGTGACTAGCTCCGAGCGGCGTCACAGTAGTGGTGCTGGTGATGCTACTGCTACTGTTACTGCTACTACTGCTGCTAATGGATCTCGTAGCACCAGTGGAGTGGGAGAAAGCCGTTCTAGCCAGGACTGGAGTGCTATGAAAGCAGGTGCAATTAGGATACAATTATTTAAGCCTCAAATTTGGGTAAAGGGATGTGGCACATAGTAGAAACTTGATTTGTACTAAGTGGGCAGCTATGTGTACCACTATATGCTTGTTTGTTCTAGAGTTATCTCAGGCAAGACAGGATGCATTTGACCTGTTCAGGAAGAGCTATGCAGACACAACTACCATAAGTCAACACAAGAAGATGCTCAAGATTAAGTAAGACTTAGTATCAATTAGCAAAATTGATCCAGTATTAAGTTATGTTTTTGATAACCAACTAATATAGGTACTCTGAGGCCAAGGCCTTGGGAGAGAGAGTCAACTCCAGCAGAATGAAGATCAGTAAGTTCATCAGCTACCGTATTACCTCTAATTTAACGGACACCAGAAAAATAATTATTTTGGCCAATGTCCGCTATAATTAGAGCACACGAAAATAGCCGGCGTTCGAAGTGTCCGATGAATTAGAACACGCTTTCACGCCTGCGCATTCGGTCAAATGGACGTGCGATCGAGCAGCTGCAGAGATTGAGAAAATGAGACGGTACTTGGAGCTCCCTGTTCATGGTGGGAAAGAGAACAACTCGCCTCCTTCAGTACTACCAAAGAAGCAGCTGTCCATTGCAAATTTTGCTCGATCAGTACCACGCTAGCGCGAGCTGTCCAACGATGTCCGGATAATTAAAACAACAAAAACTCAAACTTCATTGACTGTCCGGTGTAATTAGAGGTAAAAAAATAATTCGAAATGGTGTCCGGATAATTAGAGATGTCCGTTAAATTAGAGACAATACGGTATTCACATCATTGGATGTTAGTGATAATTGGTAATTTATTCAACAGACAAGCTGAAGGCAAAGATTGAGCAGCATAGAGTGTCTCAGGGCATACAAGGTGAGGGAGTGTTATGGGCGGGTGCGTACAATTTTACACTGATGAAAAACATGGCCTCTATACTATAGGGGCCATTTAGTGTACCCCTATGCTGTTTGTTCCCAATAGTTACTATAGGGAACGAACAGTGTACCCCCACTGAAGGTGTCCTGTGTTACTATAGGGGACAAACAGTGTACCCCTACACTGTTTGTCCCCTATAGTGTAGGGGGGCTCGACGCTAATATGGTCTGTATTGCATCCACGTTAACTGCCCAAGTATATAGGAGATGGACAGCGTATGGGTACACTGTTTGTCTCCTATGGTACTAAAGGAGGCTTTGTAGGGTTTAACCACTAGCACTATAACAGTTTTGTACTTAATCTCCATGTCAATGAGGACAAATTAGAGTAGTGCAATAACGTACTGCTAATTATAGTTAGAAAGTTATAGATCAATAGTGTCTGGCCTGGCTACACGTTCTATTTCCTTAACAGTGGGAAAGGTATCGATGTGTCTCTTCTTAATGCAGTCCACAAAGAACGATCTCATACACTGCTATTTGAATTTTATCTTGCCAGATATTTTCCAGTGGCCAGGCTCACAGTGTACACGATCATAAAGAGGCCGCAGTCCACAGTGCCCTGTTGCTGCTGCACTCGTACCACCATCACTTTTGGAGTCTTCATCAGATGCCCATATAATATAACTCTCAGCTGCTGCTTCACTTAGTCGCTAATGGCTTTCAGATCGGATTCTCTCATGCCACACATACATGTACATGCACACCAGCCAAGAAAAGTCACTCCTCAGCTGACGACCACCCATCAGTTATTTCAGAGGGTCTAGCTAACAAAGTCCAGAAGGGTCGCTTAATAGGTCTACTGAATCCAAGTGACTACCCTATGCTCAAATCAGCAGCTTAGGCACTATACCCAGACAAATGGCATCTGATCCTAGTTCTTTCCCACCCGGCCGACACAAGTGTTAATGATGGAATATCGAAATCGCTCTGCCCCCTCAGCTATATGAAAATCCAGGACATGGTCAGGCATATCTTGAAATTAGGCCGCAGCTGCTTTAATTAGATGTTGACAGCGCATTTTGCAATGTGCCAGTCCACCCCCATGATCGCCCCCACTTGGAATCAGCAGCTTTCATAGATGCTGTATATACTACCCTTTGGCCTGAAATCAGCCCCCAAAATTTTAATGTGGTTGCTGCTGCCCTCCGCTGGATCACTGCGCAAAGGGATGTAACTTACCTTACCATTTCCTGGATGATTTCATTACGGCCGCAGCCACAACGCACAAATGTTTGGGTAACCTCACATTGCTGCCTGCGACATCGACCTTAATTTACCTCTCTCTCTCCCCAAATGTGAGGGACCCTTGACAACTTTAGTGTTTTTGGGCATCGAATTTGACACAATTGCACTCGAGCTATGCCTGCCAGCACAAAAACTAGAACGACTAAAGTCCATAATTCAAAAATGGCATGACAAATTCTTTTCATAACCATAAACCTTTCTATAAAAGAAAGGAACTGGAGTTCCTTATCGGTCTACTTGATGCCAGTATTGTAGTTCGCCCAGGCCATACCTTCCACAGCTGTCTGATTAACCACCTCAAATCTTCCCACCACAGACAGGGCAACATCTTCATTCACCTTTACAAGGAAGCACAGTCTGATATTGTGTGGTGGCATTGTTTCATAGAGCATCAGAATGGTACTCTATGATGCTGGACGACCGTAAAGACCACCCAGATATGAAATCACCATCCCCTCCAAAGCAGCCTATGATCCTACAGTGCATCTGAGCTTTGCAAACATTGCAGTTGACGATCCTTCCAAGCCTTCTATTATTCAAATGACCATTAAACAATCAAAGACGGACCCATTCGGTCAGGGTGTGAATATATACCGGGGTTCTACAGGTACCACTCTTTGTCCAGTAACAGTTCTCTTAAATATTCTGCAAATAAGGAGAAATCATCCTGGTACCCTATTTCACTTCCGTGCATCTCAGCATATTGAGTGGTTAATTCTGGAATTGACACCTTCAGAATTGATATCAAATTTTGACATATCAAATTAGCAAAAATCACACCCAGTTGCTAGAATACTCTCAGCAGAGTCCCAGAAAATAGAATACCGTATGGTGGGTAATTTTCGTGGGGACTAATTTTCGTGGAAAGTCCGAAAAGGCTCTCAAAATTAATTTTTGTGGTTTTAAATTTCGTGACAGCAACCAGTCCAGGGGCGTGGCACTGCTGCACTAACGATGATGTAATCGATACAAGCGCTCACGATCTTCTTTGTTACTAAGCCATACCTACAGAGACTTGGACAAATAGAATGAGATATAAGAAATTATCAGTGTCAAAGATGCTATCAGCTGGATGACAGTGGTTACTGTAGCTTGCTATACTGGAAAGTATTGGCCGCGCTGCCACGATGTTTGTGGCCACGCCCATCATCATGGACTCGCATTGTACCATATCACTGTAGGCATTAATTTTCGTTGGTGGGAAATTTCGTGACTGCCAAGTCAACCACGAAAATAACGAAAATTAGCATCCCACGAAAATTACCCGCCATACGGTATTATTTTCCTACAGCCTCCTATAATACTATAGGGGACAAACAGTGTAGGGGTACACTGTTTGTCCCCTATAGTAACACAGGACACCTTCAGTGGGGGTACACTGTTCGTTCCCTATAGTAACTAATGGGAACAAACAGCGTAGGGGTACACTAAATGGCCCCTATAGTATAGAGACAGTGTTTTTCATCAGTGTAATTTTATCTTAACCCGTTATGGGCTGGAGTCTCAGTGTTATCATGTACACATGCATGCAGGCTTGACATATGGTACGCAACCCAGTGGACCAGACCCCAAGGAGGAGGAGATGAAGAAGGAAATAGAAACTGAAAAAGCCAAGTAAGAGACTGTTTCTTCAGCAGCAATATTACCAGCACGATAATGATTGTACAAGTGAAGGGGTGTGGAAAGTCCACAATTTCATGTATATAGATGGTTCCCACTATAATATAGAGACTGGAAGAAAAAAATTACCTTCCTAAACTTTGATGCATCATTATGCACAGCTTCAAGGCACTGTATGGACAGCTAAGGGAACTGAAGACAGAGATAGAGCACATTCAGCACCTGCTGGAGAAAGCTAAGGTGAAGCTGCAGAAAGACTTTGAACAGTGGTGGAACCAGCAGTCCAGCAACTCAAAGGTATCAATCAACATTGCTGACTAAGCAAAATTTAATAATAGTGAAATAGTCCATAATACACATGAAATCTGCATCCATTCTCAGGACCCGTCGTCCGCAAGGAGTGCTTGGTATACTCCCCCAACAAGTGGCTCCCCCTCTCGGCTTCAGCCCCACCCACCTCCAAGGCCTCCCTCCTCCTCCTCCTCCTCTGTCTCTGGTTCCACCTCCTCATCCCTACACGGCAGCCGGAGCCACTCTAGGTCAAGACACAGAAGCTCTCGGTCTTCTCATCGAACCATGGCTGCACAGTTCACACAACCTGGCCATGGCCAGCACTCAAGTGACAAACCTACAACAGATTCTGTCACTACATCTTCATTCATGAGTAGTCTGAATGGAATAGGCTTGGTTGAGAGCAAGAGTTCGAGTCGGTTGTCATCTGCCGGGCGGAGTGGTGACGTGTCAACGTCCTCTGGTGTCGGCAGCAGTTTATCTTCCTCGGACTATCTCTATCAAAGTGGTAGCGGTGGTGGTGTGAAATCCTCTTCTTCAGTTACAGGGAATAATACTGGCAGTAGTAGGATAGCGAGACGACAACCTGATTCACTTCCAAGAGTGGGGACAGTGTCTGATCGAGATTCCCTATTGAACAGTCAGAGTTCAGGTCATGCCGTCACCAGTACTGCTCTCAGTCATCCAAAACCACTCTTTGATGTGGGAACGACTTCTTTGGATAGGTATGTTGGTTATGAGCATACATTATACTTCTAGACTTGTCCTAGCTTTTCAATGTTGCATATTGATGAGGATCAGCTGCAGCATACTCGTACAATTTATTACTGTAGTTGTTTGGAGAAACAGACTAGCACTCTATATATGACTAGCCAAAATTTTTATGATGTAATTGCTTGATTTCTAGGTCTCATTCATCTATTCCCCTGACTGGAGACTCAAGAGCTGATGCCGACATCATTGCCTTCTATAGAGCTAGGCAAAAACTCATACAGAAAGGTAAGCTTCGGCGAGCATGCTACCATGCACTACAGTCTTATACACATGCACTTCATCTCTGGCTATCAATCTTGTTTCAGAGCAATCGCCAAGGTGAAGAGCAATCAATAATTGAGATACAAATCCCATACCAATCAGTATAGGAGATAGGGGATAAAAACACAGGATCATGACTGTATATTCAGCAAGTGTAATAATAATTATTATGTGTACAACAAATTTAACGTTGATGTGGTAAATGATAACTGATGTGTGTTAATGCAATAGTAATGTTATACAAGGGTGCTGCATAGTGGATTGTAGGGGTCACTATGAGCAAGTAGCTGTTAACGTTTTCTCATCTTTTTATTGGCAATGAATTGTTTTGCCTCAGAGAGCAGTTCATCAATGTCATTGTCATCGTCATTGGCTGCTACTCCAGTGGGTGGGGCTACAGGGGGAGGGGCCCAATCCGAGTCCTCAGATTCCCCTCCATAACTGCTACTACCCACCGACTCTGAAGACAGTAATATGGTAGTTGAAGAAAGTATAATCATAGATCGGAGTATGGTAGATCTTATCCAATGGTTCCCAGTTGTTTTGTGACATTAGAATGGACAACGTCATGGGGGTGGGGGCTATATATTCTGTATGATAAGTTCCTTATGCAATAATAATGGATCATATGCCAGTATAAGGGACCTGGGCAATTAAAATGGCGTGGTCACATAACATGCACCACACTTATGACTTTGATGTGGTTTAGGGGGCGTATCCCCACCTTACGCTCACACAATTAAGGTCGTGCCGTATAAGTCAGTCAGTCTACGTAGCTACTGAGAGTAAGTACATGTAAATCACGTGTTGCATTTTATGATTGAAATCAATTTTATTATCAATAAGTAGATTACCAGATCATTTTGGCATAAGATAAATGAGTATAATGCATAATATATTATTATAATTTTTGGTTAAATGATTGGTATAAGGTATGATAGGTTAAATAGTTGGTGATAATTGATACATGGTTAAGTTAAATATTTGATTTGAAAATTAAATGATCATGAGATTAGCATAAGAGGTATAAATGATAGTGGTAGCTAGAGGAAATAAGATCAATGAAAGTCAGATCTCGAGTAATAAAAGTGAAAAATAGCAACATGGAGTGCAAAATAATATAGTGAGAAATAGCAATGAAAAATGGATAGATAACTATAATAGCAACAAAGAAGAAAGTAGCAACATATTAAATTTTATATAAATGGATAGGCAACATCGGTGAGGAATATAGCAACATTATTGAATGACAGGCAATATACTATGAGAAGTGGCGACATACAGACAACATACAGTGAGAAATAGTTTACTATTGAATGATAAGCAACATACAGTGAGGAGTAGCAACATAGAGACAACAGATAGTGAGAAATAGTTTCAAGTTTGCTTATTAATTTCTCATTACTCCAGTGAGGATGTGGTATTCATTGTACGCAGCATCAAATGAGGGTGCAGTAAGCAGATTTTCTGCCGTGACTGGATTGTTTCTGGTTATCGCTTGTAGCATGTCTTGGTAAGCTCTGATGGTTACGTGTTGTAGATTATATCTGCTCCTTCAAGGAACAATTTTGCAGTCTACTTCGTAGCATGCAATTCTTGAGTGGTGTTGCAGAGGTCGCATGTGGAAATGTTCCCTTGCTGAGATGACAACTATCCCTTTTTGCAATGCAAACATACTGATGTAAATGTTTTCCAGTTGATGCACACCAATGACTTTAGCACCCACCAGGACGTCATCTGCTTCGTGATCACTATCTTCAGTCTCACTTACGTCACTCAGGTCGTCGATGGCTGTATGGAAGCTCCAGATGCTGGGAGTGAAAGGTTGGTTTACCCTTTGAAGCTTCGAACGACGATTCTGTTGAATTGGTACGACTCTCCAAGGTTGAGGCTGTCAACATCTTTTTCCCACATTGTGAGAGTAGCTGATCCCGTGTCATCTTTGATGGTTATGTCTTGTTTGGTTTTCCCACCACCTACCATCTGTGGTTCCGTTTGTTTCGTTACGACAGCTCTGCAAATGACTCTGTCATACTCTTCGAGGCTACTAAGTTCCTTCAGTTTGATCCTTTGAGCTCCTAGAGACTGAGTGCTCAAGTCAGTAGGGCTGCATGAGATCGAAGCATGGGGAAGAAGGAGAAATTTTTGTATAGTCTTTAATTGCCACTTCTAGTTTCTGGTTGGTTTGGTTGAATTGGATGCGGCAGCCTTCTAGTGTCACTGGTCAATTCATTTTGTAGTACGATTCCATTACTTCTCTTTTATATGCATAATTTTCGAAAGCCAAGAAGCCTTATACCATCAGTTAGTTCACCATCGAAGTACCTCCCTGATTTTCTGGGTGGTGAAAGGGATGCTACGAGGGCATCAACAGTAGTGTTGGGAGCTGGTGATTCGATTTTACTTGGACTCAGGGACAGCTTGTTTTTCTTTCTTGATCTTAATTACAGTGCAACAAGGCCAAGATCAAGAGGAGTCAGATTGAAAATCATGACTTATGTTAAATTTCATTTCCATGTATTGTCTATCATGTATCATCCTTCATACAGATCATGTGTACTTTGGCAGTGGGGGGGGGGGGGGGGGGGGGGGGGGGGGGGCGTACAACACCGGGTGTGCATGTGTTTGTCTGTGCCCAATCACGATTAGTGTACCTACCCTTGCATGCATGTAATGTAATGGTTTTGTTGTTTTTATTATAATTATTGCACCTGTAGCCTATCGAATTCATGTGATTAGCCGTGATTAGCTAGAGGCCAATAACGAAAAACTAGCAAACGAATGCTAAATTAGACGATCTTTACCTACTTTCAGATGCAAAATGTGGTCTGGGAACGAGACTAAATTAATACTTCTTGCGCTCGCGTTCCCAGCTATCGTTCCGCCCGGGAACCGGAACGAGACTATGTGTGCTTATCCTTTTTTTGAGTGCCTCGACCAACTACATAAACTAGTAAGTTATCATTTGTTCACAACTCTCACCATATGCATAATACCGGTATTATCTCTGTTGTCCATCATACAATAGGAAGAAACTACTTGCGTCATCGGGAAGAAATCGCTTAGCTGTTCTGGCAGTCGACCGTGCATGCTATTAAATCAGTACAATTTGAAGTTGAGTTAACCCTGTATCTATTTTAATGTGATAATCAAAGTTGGTGTGTAACAGTCAAACTATCAGAACGTAAGGATAATTTATAGAATAGTAGTTATAGTATATCCATGGATCAGTCTGAAGCTGTGAAAGATTTTTTACGGAAGATCAAACTAAAATACAGGGAGAAACGACTCAATGATGAGGAGCAGTTGTTTCCATTAAAAAAACTGGTCAGGTTAGAGTTAGTGGAGGGGGAACAAAGACAGGGATATGCTGCTGGCCAAACAAGAGGTAGAGACAACCATGCCATCAAGCGAACCCCTCTCACGGCTTATTCTGATATCTTGAAGGCTAAGGATGGTGACTCAGTTAGAAAGGTCCTTGTAGAAGGTGATGCTGGAATAGGCAAGACCACTCTCTGTACAGCTCTCTCTAAGGACTGGGCAAATGGAGAGTTATTTCAAGAATTCAATATGCTTCTCTTATTATACCTTCGTCAGAAGAAAATAGCATCAGCTCGCTCACTCTTAGGTTTGCTTAAGGCTCTACACCCTAGTTCTGAAGTCTGTGAATCAATAGCTAAATATATTCAGGGTCAGGAGTACAAGGTGCTTATCATTGCTGATGGCTGGGATGAGCTTAGTAAAGAGGATAGTAGCAAAAAGTTATTTTTATATGAGTTTTTGTTTGGTGAAACTTACTGTGTATCTGTCATAGTGACATCCAGACCTTATGCTTCTGTTTCACTTCGTCGCCTTCCATGCATTGATCGGTTAATTGAGGTGTGTGGGTTTAGTAAGGATAATATTAAAAAATTCATTGACTGTAAGTTTGTCAAAGAAGCGGATAAGGGTAGTGGTCTCTTAGAGCAGTTGGAGGGTAACCCTCTAGTTAAGAGTATATGTAGTGTTCCCCTCAACTGTGCCAGTGTCTGTCATTTATGGGACTGTCTTGGTGGAGTTCTACCCACCACCATGACAGGGTTCTACACAAAAATCATTTTGAATATTATTTGGCGTAATATGCGGAAAAAAGAAGAATATGAAGACTTTCACTCTTTGTCTCATTTTGATGCTTTACCCGAGCCCTTAAAGCAACCTTGGTCAAATTTGTGTGAGCTTGCTTTTCAAACACTTTCTGAGGACAAAATTGTCTTCTCTTATGAAGATTTAAGCAGAAAATTTCAAAATTTAACTACGGATAGTGCTGAGGTACGTTATTTTGGTTTGCTTCAGTCTGCTGAGCCTATATTGGTAGATGGTCATGGAGTATCGTTTCACTTTCTCCATCTGACCTTTCAGGAGTACCTTGCTGCCCTGCACATTGTGAGGCAGCCAACAGACAAACAGCTTCAGCTCTGTCAGTTGTATGCTGGGTCAAAGCGCTTTAGAATGGTCTGGAGATTCTTCTTTGGTATCAAATTTGTCATCTATAAGCAAGCAGTTGACTTAAGGGCACTAACTGCACTCCTGAACAAGTACAAGTCAAGGTATAACTATGTGTTGCTATTTTGCCATTTTGCTCTCGAAGCCAATCAGAGAAATGTAAACACTCTAATTACATCAAAAATTATTGAAGATGCCTGTTATAATGTTTGGTTTCAAGCTCACACTGCTTTTGACTTTGCTGCTGTTATTCATGTTTTAGCAAATCTTCAGGATTGTAGTGATATTAATATAGGTCTCAGTAACTGTGGCCTGGGAGATGAACAAATTGCAGCATTAATGTCTGCTTTGGCTGGTGAACACAGAATGTTGCATGTAAAGAAGCTGGCCCTCAGTGCATGTAGTAACAAGTTAAGTGACCAGAGCTTAGCTGATCTCTTTGATGGAGCATCACCTGCTTTTAATCAATCTCTGTGGTATGTCAATCTACACAATAATAAGTCTATTGGTCCAAAGACTATTAATTCACTAACAAGGGTACTAGCTGAATCACTCTTAGTGGCTAGTAAGGCGTGTGGTTATGGTGATGATGATGATGATGATGACGATTATTACTACGGGTATACATGTACATATCTTGTTCTAGATAACTGTTCTCTTGGAGTAGGTGGTATTAGTGCGCTGGCAGATGCACTATGTGCTGATAGACTAGCCTATCTACACCAATTGTCTCTTGACAGATCTCTTACTGATGATGCAAACACCAATGCTAAGTTGATACTTGCTTTAGGATCAGGTCACTGCAGTAGATTAAAACTACTTAATCTCTCTAGAAACAACTTGGGTGTACCTGGTGGAAATGCCCTCGGAGAGATCTTGCCATGCCTCCATAGTGGACTATCCTTGATTCTGGAGGAGACTATGCTTGGTGATGAGGGTATTTCTGCCTTAGTTCAAAATTTGAATGATGCAGTATTGTCTGAATTGACTTTGAGCAGCAATGATATCCAAGTTGCTGGTATATCACGTCTGGCTGAGAGTGTGTGTACAGGAAGTATTAAACTGTATGATTATACCTTCCATCTAGGAAATAACCCACTTGGATTAGGAGGAGTTATATCTGTGGTCAAAATACTTACAAGTGACCAGCCATACAGCATTCATCTATCTGGATGTCAGTTGACAACAGCTGGAGGGATTGCCACAAACCCTTACTTTCTTAATGCTGTAGATGTACAACGGTTCATTTGTAGTCAGCAGCTACAGACAACTCGTTCGGTTTATGAGTTTATGGTTGGTAACAATAACTTCAGTGGAGAGGGCATTCACATTCTAGCTGCCTTTATGTATGCTTGTCCATGTATGAAACATCTGTTTTGTAGTAGCTGTGGAATCACTTCCAATGATCTTGAACAGCTTTTTATTCTGCTTTCTGAGCTAAAGCTAAAGTTGCCGTATCTTAATGTATGGGGTCTCGATCATAATGACATTGATGATCGTGGAGTATCTGCCCTGATTCAACGCCTGTCAATGTTCCCAAAGTTGACATACATACGTTTAGTTGGCAACACCCGTGTCAGTCCTGGGATGTTGAAAACACTAGAGGAGAATCTGGATACAGGAAAGGTACATTAAAAGAACTTGTGTGTATCATTAATTATGCCCGTAATCACTGTTTAGACTACAAATTAATGTATACCTTGTAGAATTCCTCTGGCTCAGACTCTGAAGGTGATTTGACAAGTGACAGTGACATGACTGAAAGGGAGGACCATGGAGAAGACTCTTCATCACACACGGAGGACAGCGATACAGTATGTGCCGTCAGGGTCAATACTTGTACATCCCCTTATTTAATAGCACATTACCTCATATAGGAGGAGCAGTACAGAGCAGCTAAGGAGACTAGGATCACTACAGTCACTCTGAAGGACATGGGAAACAGACCAGGATGTGGGTGAAATTAATTGTCATTACTGCTTGTGTACTTGTTATAGTGAGCTGTGGGATTAAATTTAGTGAACAGTAATGAAGCGCTTTCATCCAGCAAGAGAGTGAGGACTGTGGAGGATGAAGGAGTGGAGCAGCTGCAGCTGAATTTGGTTGAGGCAACCACAATAGGTGAGACCAGTAGTGAACATGTGTTGTGGTGTACATGCACAAGTGCTGCTGTACCCTAATCCTAATCACATATAATATACCACATCACACACATGTGCAGTACAGTCATATTGATAATACATGTATCTTGCCACATAGAGCCACTGCTATGTATGTGGTTACCTGTTTATATATGTACCGTAGAATCCCGCGATTACGCCCCCCCCTCGCGCATAAGCCCCCCCTCCATTTTTAGCTCAAGTTCCTGCATAGGTACTTTTGTCTCGCGTATAAGCCCCCCCCTCCCTGACTGTAAAATGGAGCCCATAAATCAACAAAAACAGTAGCTACAGCTAGCAAACTAGCTATTTGTGTCATATTATGCCTTACTTTGTCGTTTTTCTCGAGTTTTGCCCACCAAACAGCATGAGAAAGTACAGAGATCGCGCGCCCACGTGGCATACGACGGTCGGTAATGGTCGTCACACGGAAATGTCAGGATCCCACGTATAAGCCCCCTCCCCACTTTTGCCCAATCCTAGCATGCACAAAGGGGGGGCGTAATCGCGGGATTCTACGGTACATCCCATAGGAGCAGGAAGTGAGTCAAGTCAACAGGAAGTGGTCCATCTATCAACTAGCTCAACATCAACACAGTAAGTGTGTACTCATCCTATGCTAGTAGCTAATGTTCACCTGGATCACTTAGGGTTCAAAGGTTGGATCTGGTGTTGGCTTCTGATGGTGAAGTTTCAAAGCACCTTGGACAGATTGCTGATGACATGTGTGAGTGGGAGGGGCCAATTTCTGAGCAGCTGGGGCTGACAGAGGAGCAGTACAGAGCAGCTAAGGAGACTGGGATCAATCTGAAGGACATGGGAAACAGAACAAGATGTGGGTGAAATTGATAATATTTTCTTGTATATACTTGCTATTGAGGTGTAAATTACATTTAGTGAGCAGTATTGAAGAGCCTCCATCAAGCAAGAGAGTGAGGACTACGGAGGATGAAGGAGTGGAGCAGCTGCAGTCAGCAGTACTGCACTCAGCCTCAGCAGAGGCAACCACAATGGGTGAGGGTAATCTGGAAAAGGTACATTAAAAGAACTTGTGTGTATCATTAATTATGCCCGTAATCACTGTTTAGACTACAAATTAATGTATATCTTGTAGAATTCCTCTGGCTCAGACATGATTGAAAGTGAGGACCATGGAGAAGACTCTTCATCACACACGGAGGACAGCGATACAGTATGTGTCATCAGGGTCATACTTGTGCATCCCCTTATTTAATAGCACATTACCTCATATAGGAGGAGCAGTACAGAGCAGCTAAGGAGACTGGGATCACTACAGTCACTCTGAAGGACATGGGAAACAGACCAGGATGTGGGTGAAATTAATTATCATTACTACTTGTGTACTTGTTATAGTGAGCTGTGGGATTAAATTTAGTGAGCAGTAGTGAAGAGCCTTCATCAAGCAAGAGAGTGAGGACTATGGAGGATGAAGAAATGGAGCAGCTGCAGCTGAATTTGGTGGAGGCAACCACAATAGGTGAGACCAGTAGTGAACATGTGTTGTGGTGTACATGCACAAGTGCTGCTGTACCCTAATCCTAATCACATATATACCATATCACACACGTGCAGTGCAGTCATATTGATAATACATGTATCTTGCCACATAGAGCCGCATATATGTATGTGGTTACTTGTGTATATATAATATACATCCCATAGGAGCAGGAAGTGAGTCAAGTCAACAGGAAGTGGTCCATCCATCAACTAGCTCAACATCAACACAGTAAGTGTGTACTCATCCTATGCTAGTAGCTAATATTCACCTGGATCATTTAGGGTTCAAAGGTTGGATCTGGTGTTGGCTTCTGAACATGGTAGAGTTCCAAAACACCTTGGACAGATTACTGATGCCATGTGTGAGTGGGAGGGGCCAATTGCTGAACAACTGGGGCTGACAGAGGAACAGTACAGAGCAGCTAAGGAGACTGGGATCAATCTGAAGGACATGGGAAACAGAACAAGATGTGGGTGAAATTGATAATATTTTCTTGTATATACTTGCTATTGAGGTGTAAATTACATTTAGTGAGCAGTATTGAAGAGCCTCCATCAAGCAAGAGAGTGAGGACTACGGAGGATGAAGGAGTGGAGCAGCTGCAGTCAGCAGTACTGCACTCAGCCTCAGCAGAGGCAACCACAATGGGTGAGGGTATCAGCAAGATGTACCGTAGGACCGGTTTTAATTACGTAGTGTAATAATTGTGTTATAGTCAAGTCTGGCCAAATTGCGAATCCAATAATATTGTGAACGACGACCCCGTACCGTAATGTAGTATACGTGCACGTTTGTGTTTGCGAATCTTTTAATTGCGAAACATAGAATAACTCGCAATTCGCAATTAATAGATACTCGCAATTAAAACCCAACCTACGGTATATAGTATGCTGTGTATGCACATGTGCAGCTAGAATTGTGTCTTGGCCCCAGAATATTTATTATTTTGTCTCTTGTCTCACAGAAGCAGAGTGTGAGTCAGGAGATCAACTTAAAGTGGTTCATCTGTCAGCTAGCTCATCCCCTGCTACTGATTCATCAAGAGACTGTCATAGTGAGAAAGCTTCACTACACATGGCAGACAGTGATGAGGTACATGTTGTTTAAATTTAGACCAGATACGTAGTAGCTGAACAGTAAATAGTGCAAGGGTCGTTTATAACGAAGTGGGTGGCGCTTTGATCCACCCGCACAGTAGGCTTTAAATAGCTATAGCCTGGCTATAATGATATGGCAATGTATACCTTGTGTGTGTGCCTCAGCCATAAACATGACCCTTACAATTGCATTATTTATTATTCAGCTACTAAGGTTCGTTTTAATTATCAATCACAAACAAAACCAGAGATTACGCACCCACGTGGCATTTGTCAAGGGTAATGATGGTTGTCACGATCCCACAAACAAGCCCCCCTCCTGTTTTGCCCAATGCAGGGGGGGGCATATTTGTGGGATTGTACAGTAATAATATTTTTATTAACTGTTACAGGAAGTGAAACTTGTAAGTGATTTCAAACTACAATCCTTTGAAGAAAATTCTGAGTTCCCATATGTATCAGCAACCACCCGTTGGGAGTTAGAGAATGTCCATGGAGTTGGTTTAAATGGAACAGGAGTTGTTATTGCTATTCTTGATACTGGCATAGACACAAAACATGATGCATTCAAGGATAAGCTTACTCAAATCAAGAGTCGTGACTTTCTTTCCGATAACAACTCTAACCCAGAATCCCATGGAACCATGGCAGCCTTTGTGGCAGCTGGGAGGGGGTTTATAGCTAAGCACATACAAAAAGGAGGGGAAACCAAACCACTGCAGAAGCCCATTGATATTGCTAGTGGTGTTGCTCCAAGTGCAAAGCTTGTCATTTGTCGACTTGAAACCAACATAAAGTGTATTATAAAAGCTCTTAACTGGTTAATTGAAGAGAAGAAAAAGGAACAGAATGAGTGGGATGTTGATGTTGTTTCCATGTCATGGGGGGTAGTAAATGACGCACTGAATGAATCGGCCATACAAGACCGAAAGAAAGTACGGGAACAGATTGAGGAATTGTCTCGACTTAAAGTGATTTTTATTGCTGCCGCTGGTAACTATGGCGACACTAAGCCAGAACTTTTTCCAGCCAGTCTCTCAAATGTAATTTCTGTGGGTGCATTTGACCCATATAATAAGCCAGCAAATTTTACCCCATCATATGGTACTGATGTTTATGCACCTGGTACAAAAATTGTTTTTCCACTTGTACACAAAGGCATACATGATGGAATGGCGGTAACTCAAGGTACTTCATGTGCTACTCCAGCCATTGCTGGACTGGTTGCCTTGAAGATACAGTTCGAGAGAAATAAGCACGAATTTCTCAAAGGCATGAAGGATAATCTTCATGTTAAGAGCATCTTAGCGGGAGGAGAAAACATTCACTTCGATGACATGAAGAAAATGTTCAAGCGTATGCGGATGGATTGTGATAGACCACATGTTCTTTTACCTTACGAATATTACAGGGATAGATGTCATCTAAACATTTGAGTAGCTAGTGAAACTATGTGTACCCATAAATTTCCATTGGTACTAATTTTGTATATCTGGCAAAAAAAAAACCTGCAGAATAAAATTTTGTGTTTTAATTTCATTTGCTAGAGCTGCCGGACCACACTCATGCAGCTCACCGACTGTCGAGATAGCCTGCAGCACAGCATGGTGATCTATATCCAGGTTTATGAGCCTTTTAGTTTCTGTTGTGGTCGAAGGACTGATGCTAAGAGATCTCTGGGTAGGCCACTCAAAGATTTGTTTTTAATATTGGCAAAGCTACCAGCATTCACCACGTGCCAGTTGCGAGGTCAAGGTTTGCGCAAAAATGCTCAATTAATTTTGTTTTTACATGCATAACACTCATGCAAATATTATATAAAAATTAGCACCATACGAAAATATCCTGCTATACATTATGTTATGTGAATGCTAGATGTGTGTTCCTATAGTGTGTTTGTGTGTCTCAATTTTATCAAGTGGCACTATTTTTAATTGTTTTGTAACAATTGTGGTCACTACACATATTGTCACCATTGTAATCTAGAGTTAATTTTTCCTCTTACATTCTATAAGCTGGCTTCAAAAGGTGACAGCGTGCTTCGACAGCTTCTAGCTACAACGCTTCATGAGTCACGTGACAGCCAAAATGGATCACATGATAATGGATTGTTGTCGTATAGCCATGACTACAAAGGATATCGAAACTCGAGAACTATGGTGTGTGCACATACGTGTATTAAGTGTATCTATTATGCTACGCTCGCTCGCTCTCTCTCTCTCTCTCCCCTCAGATCAAGCAAGTCAACTTCTGGGGAGAGAACTGGGTCCTCAGTGGCAGTGACTGTGGTCGTGTGTTCCTCTGAGACAAGTGGAGTGATAGGGTGGTCAACATGCTTGTAGCTGACTCTCATGTTGTCAGCCTCATCCAAATGCTTATGGTACAGTGATGTATAATGAAACATAGTACATGTGTATGCATGCACTTATGGCAATGCATAACTTATGAGGCTCAGAGCACTCACACATCATGCATGCATATAAACACCCCACCTATATATCTTCCTGCAGTCCTAGCCACCAGTGGTATAGACTATAACATCAAGCTTTGGGAGCTACTGGCAGCTGAACCAGGTTCACTGGGAAACCTACAGGAGGTCAGTCAACGTGGTATGATATGACATTGTGTATGGTACGGTATGTGTGTATGTGTGTTCCTTTAGTGTGTTTGTGTGTGTCAGTTATCATAGTGCATCACTTGAGTGTTTAGAATTTTTGTGGTCATTGTGGTCACTGTACATAATTATTGTCACCATAATTTAATTATTCATCCCACATTGTGCATATATGCAAGAGTAAATAATAAGGAGGAGAAGAGAGTATTGAACGCACTATATACTCCGTACAAGATGTTTTCGGAAAGTCACGTGCCAGGAATTCAAAAAAATGACCAATCAGAGCACTCGATTCAAATGGTACGTTGTGGGCGTGTCCTCGAGTGCAAGCTAACACAAGCACGATTTCGACCGAAAGCACGAGCAGATCACAATATAAAATGAGCATTTATGAAGAATCTAGCATAAAGCTCATGAAAAACGCCTCTATTCTTCTCAGTTCCAAGAAAAATCAAGTGTTTAGCCCCTCGGGCTAGTCACGTGCGTACGGCTGCAAGTCACATTACTTGCCAAAAGCATATTATATACACGGGGTATATAGCACGTTCGATACTCTCTTCCCCTCCTTATTGTTTACTCTTGATATATGTGAATGTTAAATGTGTGTGTGCTCCTTTTTATGTTTGTGTGTGTCAATTATCATAGTGCATCTTTTGAGCGTGGTACTTTTAAATTATTATTATTGTCACCATAAATCTAATTTTTTGTTCTCCCACATTCTTCTATTCCAAGCGGGCTCCAAAGGTGACAGTGTGCTTCTAGCTGAACTGGTTCATGAGTCACATGATAGCCAGAAGGGATCATGTGATGATGGATTGTTGTGTCGCCACTACTACAAAGAAAGGACATCAATACATGTATTTGTTCATGAAAGTGTGTGTATCTGTTACGCTGCTCTCTCTCTCTCTCTCTCCCCTCCCCCTCCCTCCCTCCCTCTCCCCCTCAGATCAAGCAGGCCAACTTCTGGGGAGAGAACTGGGTCCTCAGTGGTGGGGAGAGAACTGGGTCCTCAGTGGCAGTGACTGTGGTCGTGTGTTCCTCTGAGACAAGTGGAGTGGTAGGGTGGTCAACATGCTCGTGGCTGACTCTCATGTCGTCAACTGTGTCCAGCCTCATCCAAATGCTTATGGTAATGACTGAAGTTCATTAATCCACATGTACATACGTATTATGTATACACAATGACATGTGCATACACCTTTCTCCCTGCAGTCCTAGCCACCAGTGGTATAGACTATAACATCAAGCTTTGGGAGCCACTGGCAGCTGAACCATGTTCACTGGGAAACCTACAGGAGATCAGTCAACGTGGTATGATATGACACTGTGTATGAAGTATATAGCAGCAAGGTAGATGTGACTGGTCATTTTAGGTGACAAAGAATTTCATTCCTATGTGTGCAGTAGCAGAGGTTCCCTACACACTAGCCAAATCAGCCACTTGCTACTGTATCCTTCACTTGGCTACTAGTGCCTGGACTGAGTAGCCAATTTTTGCACTACTTTTCCTATACAACCTGCTTTTAATGTCAGTGCTGATCAGTAATATCTTTAGGAAATGGCTACAAGATTTAGTAAGCTTCAGGAACCCCTGAGTAGCCTTCTTCCCAGGCCTGTTTCCAGCTTTTAATGTAACTCACTGAAAAGCTGGGCCTGAGGATGAGGCTAGCTGTACAATATACATCACTGTATAAGAGCTAACCATCCCTCCCCAGTAGTCTGTCACTCCATGCATATAATATTATAATATTGAGCGTGAATACTTTAGAGTGAGCTATATATACACCTCACAGGTTGTTGATCGTAATGAGGTTATGCTTGAGGAGAGTCATAACACTATCACCGTACCCTCCATGTTGTCTTCAGGATACTGGCTTACCTACACAGGAGGAGGAGAACTGAGTCATCCACTTCATAATATTAATTTAATATTTACTAAACATGTAACAGTGCAATAAGGCCAAGACCAAGAGGAGGAATCAGATTGATAGAAACACAAGAAAATCATGATGTTGTGTTAATAATTCCCGTATCATATGCATGCCACTGTTATTCATCAATATATAATATTATGTTTATTGTATATAATTATGTATATATATCCCCATAATTATGGTATGATTTCATGCTGCTACTACTGTACTGTGTGTGTAAGCATTGTGGGTAAATGAGAAGATCTAGATGTGGATGAAATATGTAGCAATGCAAAGCCTTTTGGTTGCTTCTATGTTATGACTAGACGACCTTTACCAACTTTTCATAAGATAGATGGCAACACCCACCTAGTCTCGAGCTCCTGTCTCCACAACGCTCCGATCGGCATTCGGTGTGCTTCAGCCTGTCAAGTGAGTTTAATGCTTGGATATCATACCACGAACTATCAAGCTTTATTGTTGGTTCTCAACTTCCACAGAAAGAAAACTTAACGCAGGTCCATTCAGCTAGGCCGCTCTACGTGATCACACCACTTCAAACAAAGCCCGGAGCTGAGCCAAATTTTGATGTTTGATTAACTTTCTTAGTACGATTTAACTGCTTTGAACATAAGGATTGTTGCAGTGGTAGTTTATTAATACATGTACCAGTATGTCTATGGAGCAGTCTGAAGCTGTAGAGAAGTTTGTAGAGAGGATCAAGCAAAAGTACACTGAGAGACGGCTGAACTGTGAGAAACAGTGGCCTCCGTGTAAATCAGAAAAATTGGTCAGGCTAGAACTAGTTGAAAGGGGAAAAAGAGAGGGTTACTCTGCCGGCCAAACAAGGGGGAGAGATAATGAGACTGTCAAGCGAAGCCCTTTAGCTTATTCAGATATCTTGAAGGCTAAGGATGGTAAGAGGACAGTGAGAAAGGTCCTTGTAGAAGGTGATGCTGGAATAGGCAAGACCACTCTCTGTACAGCTCTCTCTGAGGACTGGGGAGACAAATTAATATTCAGTGAAGAATTCGATATTCTACTCTTATTGCATCTTCGCCGGAAGCGAATAGCTTCAGCTGGCTCTCTCCTAGATTTGCTTAGGCTTCTACACTCTAGTTCTGAAATCTGTGAGTTAGTGGCTAAATATATTGAGAATCAGAATGAAGGCAAGGTGCTTATCATTGCTGATGGCTGGGATGAGCTTAGTGCTGAGGATCGTAGTGAAGGGTCATTTTTATATGATCTCCTGTTTGGTGAGTGTTACTCACTGTCTGTTATAGTGACATCCAGGCCTTATGTCTCTGCTCCGCTTCACAAATGTCGATGCATCGATCGATTCGTCGAAGTTCATGGCTTTAGTAAGGATAACATCAAAGAGTTCATCCAGTGTGAGCTTGCCAGTGATGTGGATAAGGGTAGTGGTCTCTTAGAGCAATTGGAGGGTAACCCACTAATTGAGAGTGTGTGTAGTGTTCCCCTCAACTGTGCCATTATCTGTCATTTGTGGCCCCATTTTGAGGGAGCTCTTCCCACCACCATGTCAGAGCTCTACACAAAGATCATTTTGAATGTCATTTTGCGTAATATAATATGCAAAAAACCTGAATATGAAAATATTTCTGCTTTGTCTCATTTTGATGCTTTGCCAGATAGCTTGCAGCAACCATGGTCACTTCTGTGTGAGATAGCATTTCAAACACTATCAAAAGATAGAATTGTCTTTTCGTATGAAGACTTAAACATAAAATTTCCAAATTTATCCTCGGGTAGTGAAGTATTTAGCTTTGGTTTGCTTCAGTCTGCTGAATCTATTTTGGTAGATGGTCATGGAGTATCATTTCATTTTCTCCATCTGACCTTTCAGGAGTACCTTGCTGCCCTGTACATTGTGAGGCAGCCAACAGACAAACAGCTTCAGCTCTGTCAGTCGTATGCTGGGTCAGTGCGCTTTGATATGGTCTGGAGATTCTTCTTTGGTATCAAATTTGTCATCTGTAAGCAAGCAGTTGACTTAAGGGTACTAACTGCATTCCTGAACAAGTACAGGTCAAGGCATCACTATGAGCTGCTATTTTGCCATTTTACTCTCGAAGCCAATCAGAGTAATGTAAACACTCTAATTGCGTCAAAAATTATTAGTTATGATGTTAAGTTTCTTGCTCGCACTGCTTTTGACTCTGCTGCTGTTATTCATGTTTTAGCAAATCTTCGGAATTGTAGTGATATTAATATGGATCTCAGTAACTGTGGCCTGGGAGATAAACAAATTGCAGCATTAACGTCTGCTTTGGCTGATGAACACAGAATGTTGCATGTAAAGAGCCTGACCCTCAGTGCATGTAGTAATAAGTTAAGTGACCAGAACTTAGCTGATCTCTTTGATGGAGCATCACCTGCTTTTAATCAATCTCTGTGGTATGTCGATCTATGCAAGAATAATAATACTATTGGTCCAAAAACTATTAATTCACTAACAAGGGTACTAGCTGAATCACTCTTAGTGGCTAGTGAATTAGATGATTATGATGAATGGGAGTTCGAAGAGTATACAAGTCTTAATCTAGCTGAAACTTCTCTTGGAGTAGATGGTGTTAGAGCACTAGCAGATGCACTATGTGCTAATAGACTAGCCTATCTACAGGAATTGTCTCTTCACAGATCTCTTACTGATGATGCAAACACCAATGCTGAGTTGATACTTGCTTTAGGCTCAGGTCACTGCAGTAGATTAAAAGTACTTGATCTCTCTAGAAACAACTTGGGTGTACCTGGTGGAAAGGCCATCGGAAAGATCTTGCCACGCCTCCATAGTGGACTATCCTTGGAACTGGAGGAGACTATGCTTGGTGATGAGGGTATTTCTGCCTTAGTTCAAAATTTGAATGATACAGTGCCATGTGAGCTTGCTTTTTTGAATTTGTGTAGTAATGGTATCCAAGCTACTGGCGTATTATGTCTGGCTGAGAGTCTGTGTACAGGAAGAATTGAATTTTTATCTTTATACTTCATGCTGAATAATAATCTACTGAGATTAGAAGGAGTTATAGCAGTGGTCAATATGTTTGTAAGTGATCATTTTCAGGCTAGCGGTATTTTTCTATCAGGATGTCAGTTGACAACAGCTGGAGGGATTGCCACAAACCCTGACTTTCTTAATGCTGTAGATGTACAACGGTTCATTTGTAGTCAGCAGCTACAGACAACTCATTCTTTAACTGAGTTTATAGTCGATAACAATAACTTTAGTGGAGAAGGCATTCACATTCTAGCTGCCTTTATGTATGCTTGTCCATGTATGAAATATCTGCTTTGCCAGAGCTGTGGAATCACTTCCAATGATTTTGAACAGCTTCTTATTCTGCTTTCTGAACTAAAGCTAAAGTTGCCGTATCTTAATGGATGGCGTCTCAATGATAATGACATTGATGATCGTGGAGTATCTGCCCTGATTCAACATCTGTCAATATTCCCAAAGTTGAGAGGTGTAGGTTTAGTTGGCAACACCCGTGTCAGTCCTGGGATGTTGAAAACACTAAAGGAGAATCTGGAAAAGGTACATTAAAAGAACTTGTGTGTATCATTAATTATGCCCGTAATCACTGTTTAGACTACAAATTAATGTATATCTTGTAGAATTCCTCTGGCTCAGACATGATTGAAAGTGAGGACCATGGAGAAGACTCTTCATCACACACGGAGGACAGCGATACAGTATGTGTCATCAGGGTCATACTTGTGCATCCCCTTATTTAATAGCACATTACCTCATATAGGAGGAGCAGTACAGAGCAGCTAAGGAGACTGGGATCACTACAGTCACTCTGAAGGACATGGGAAACAGACCAGGATGTGGGTGAAATTAATTATCATTACTGCTTGTGTACTTGTTATAGTGAGCTGTGGGATTAAATTTAGTGAGCAGTAGTGAAGAGCCTTCATCAAGCAAGAGAGTGAGGACTATGGAGGATGAAGAAATGGAGCAGCTGCAGCTGAATTTGGTGGAGGCAACCACAATAGGTGAGACCAGTAGTGAACATGTGTTGTGGTGTACATGCACAAGTGCTGCTGTACCCTAATCCTAATCACATATATACCATATCACACACGTGCAGTGCAGTCATATTGATAATACATGTATCTTGCCACATAGAGCCACATATATGTATGTGGTTACTTGTGTATATATAATATACATCCCATAGGAGCAGGAAGTGAGTCAAGTCAACAGGAAGTGGTCCATCCATCAACTAGCTCAACATCAACACAGTAAGTGTGTACTCATCCTATGCTAGTAGCTAATATTCACCTGGATCATTTAGGGTTCAAAGGTTGGATCTGGTGTTGGCTTCTGAACATGGTAGAGTTCCAAAACACCTTGGACAGATTACTGATGCCATGTGTGAGTGGGAGGGGCCAATTGCTGAACAACTGGGGCTGACAGAGGAACAGTACAGAGCAGCTAAGGAGACTGGGGTCACTACGGTCACTCTGAAGGACATGGGAAACAGAACAAGATGTGGGTGAAATTAATAATATTTTCTTGTATATACTTGCTATTGAGGTGTAAATTATATTTAGTGAGTAGTATTGAAGAGCCTCCATCAAGCAAGAGAGTGAGGACTACGGAGAATGAAGGAGTGGAGCAGCTGCAGTCAGCAGTACTGCACTCAGCCTCAGCAGAGGCAACCACAATGGGTGAGGATATCAGCAAGATGTATATAGTATGCTGTGTATGCACATGTGCAGCTATAATTGTGTCTTGGCCCCAGAATAATATTTATTATTATGTCCCTTGTCTCACAGAAGCAGAGTGTGAGTCAGGAGATGAACAGGAAGTGGTTCATCTGTCAGCTAGCTCATCCCCTGCTACTGGTTCATCAAGAGACTGTCATAGTGAGAAAGCTTCACTACACGTGGCCGACAGTGATGAGGTACATGTTGTTTAAATTTAGACCAGATACGTAGTAGCTGAACAGTAAATAGTGCAAGGGTCGTTTATAACGAAGTGGGTGGCGCTTTGATCCACCCACACAGTAGGCTTTAAATAGCTATAGCCTGGCTATAATGATATGGCAATGTATACCTTATGTGTGTGCCTCAGCCATAAACATGACCCTTACAATTGCATTATTTATCATTCAGCTACTAAGTATTTGGTCTAAATTTCGTTTTAATTATCAATCACAAACAAAACCAGAGATTACACACCCACGTGGCATTTGTCAAGGGTAATGGTTGTCACAATCCCACAAATAAGCCCCCCTCCTGTTTTGCCCAATGCAAGGGGGGGCATATTTGTGGGATTGTACAGTAATATTTTTAACTGTTACAGGAAGTGAAACTTGTAAGTGATTTCGAACTGCAATCCTCTGAAGAAAATTCTGAGTTCACGTATGTATCAGCAACCACCCGTTGGGAGTTAAAGAATGTCCATGGAGTTGGTTTAAATGGAACAGGAGTTGTTATTGCTATTCTTGATACTGGCATAGACACAAAACATGATGCATTCAAGGATAAGCTTACTCAAATCAAAAGTCGTGACTTTCTTTCCGATAACAACTGTGCCTTTTCTAAACCAGAATCCCATGGAACCATGGCAGCCTTTGTGGCAGCTGGGAGGGAGTTTACAGCTAATCACATACAAAAAGGAGGGGAAACCAAACAACTGCAGGAGCCCATTGATATTGCTAGTGGTGTTGCTCCAGGTGCAAAGCTTGTCATATGTCGACTTGAAACCAACATAAAGTGTATTATAAAAGCTCTTAACTGGTTAATTGAAGAGAAGAAAAAGGAACAGAATGAGTGGGATGTTGATGTTGTTTCCATGTCATGGGGGGTAGTAAATGAGGCACTGAATGAATCAGCCATACAAGACCGAAAGAAAGTACGGGAACAGATTGAGAAATTGTCTGAACTTAAAGTGATTTTTGTTGCTGCCGCTGGTAACTATGGCGACACTAAGCCAGTACTTTTTCCAGCCAGGCTCTCAAATGTAATTTCTGTGGGTGCATTTGACGCATATAATAAGCCAACAAATTTTACCCCATCATGTCGTCCTGATGTGTATGCACCTGGTACAAAAATTGTTTTTCCACTTGTACACCAAGACATACATGATGGAATGGCGGTAACTCAAGGTACTTCATGTGCTACTCCAGCCATTGCTGGACTGGTTGCCTTGAAGATACAGTTCGAGAGAAACAAGCACGAATTTCTCAAAGGCATGAAGGATAATCTTCATGTTAAGAGCATCTTAGCGGGAGGAGAAAACATTGACATCGATGTGATGAAGGATATGTTCAAGCTTTTGCGGATGGATTCTGACAGACCACATGTTCTTTTCCCTTACGAATATTACAGGGATAGATGTCGTCTAAACATTTGAGTAGCTAGTGAAACAGTGTGTACCCATAAATTTCCATTGGTACTAATTTTGTATATCTGGCAAAAAAAACCTGCAGAATAAAATTTTGTGTTTTAATTTCATTTGCTAGAGCTGCCGGACCACACTCATGCAGCTCACCGACTGTCAAGATAGCCTGCAGCACAGCATGGTGATCTATATCCAGGTTTATGAGCCTTTTTAGTTTCTGTTGTGGTCGAAGGACTGATGCTGAGAGATCTCTGGGTAGGCCACTCAAATATTTATTTTTAATATTGGCAAAGCTACCCGTATTCACCACGTGCCATGCGAGGTCAAGGTTTGCGCAAAAATGCTCAAATCTTCATAATTTGTATTTACATGCATAACACTCATGCAAATATGTAAAAATTAGCACCATACGAAAATATCCTGCTATACATTGTGTTATGTGAATGCTAGATGTGTGTTCCTATAGTGTGTTTGTGTGTCTCAATTTTATCAAGTGGCACTATTTTTAATTGTTTTGTAACGATTGTGGTCACTACACATATTGTCACCATTGTAATCTATAGTTTAATTTTTCCTCTTACATTCTATAAGCTGGCTTCAAAAGGTGACAGCGTGCTTCGACAACTTCTAGCTACAACGCTTCATGAGTCACATGACAGCCAAAATGGATCACATGATAATGGATTGTTGTTGTGTAGCCATGACTACAAAGGACATCGAAACTCAAGAACTATGGTGTGTGCACATACGTGTATTAAGTGTATCTGTTATATGTTATGCTACGCTCGCTCGCTCTCTCCCTCTCTCTCTCTCTCTCTCTCTCTCTCTCTCTCTCTCTCTCCCCTCAGATCAAGCAGGCCAACTTCTGGGGAGAGAACTGGGTCCTCAGTGGCAGTGACTGTGGTCGTGTGGACAAGTGGAGTGGTAGGGTGGTCAACATGCTCGTGGCTGACTCTCATGTCGTAAATTGTGTCCAGCCTCATCCAAATGCTTATGGTAATATTATGCACGTATGGCAATGCATAACGTATGAACAGAGCACTCACACATCATGCATATAAATACCCCACCTATATATCTCCCTGCAGTCCTAGCCACCAGTGGTATAGACTATAACATCAAGCTTTGGGAGCCACTGGCAGCTGAACCATGTTCACTGGGAAACCTACAGGAGGTCAGTCAACGTGGTATGACATGACATTGTGTATGGTGAAGCAATGTATGTATGTATGTGTGTTCCTTTAGTGTGTTTGTGTGTGTTAGTTATCATAGTGCATCACTTGAGTGTTTAGAATTTTTGTGGTCATTGTGGTCACTGTACATAATTATTGTCACCATAATTTAATTATTCATCCCACATTGTGCATATAATTATGTGAATGTTAAATGTGTGTGTGCTCCTTTTTATATTTGTGTGTATAGTACATCATTTGAGCGTGGTACTTTTAAATTATTAACCCTCGCCGCAAAGCGTAGGCGGAGGGTTACTGCAATTGTTTGGCGATTTTTGTCCATCCGTCCGTCCGTCCGTCCGTCCGTCCGTATGGTAAGGGTCGTCTGAGAGAAAGTACTCATCTGAGGATTACCAGGCATCAAGGAAGAGTGGACATGTTAAGTCCTGCCCAGTGGTACAATAGTGTGCAGCTGTGGTTGCCATTCTGTGCCTTGCTGGTCAGTTGTCAATGCAGTGACAGTGTAAACAGGCAGTGGCTCTCAAGTGCATAATTCAGTTTAAGTAGTCACAGAGGCTTTCAGTTATCATAGTGACATAGGCAGGTCACGCCTTCCTCCTAGCCTATTATCATGCACTGACTCTGAAGAAAACTGGAGTACCTCAGGTGCAGGGTATGTATAATAGTATCGAACTAGATACATACTACCATAATTATTATGGTAGTGTATCTAGTTCAGTACTCCTTATATTGAGCAGGCATACACACTGAGATATGCTAGCTACTGTAGATCTACATGTGCATGAGTCATGCATGCATGTAGCGGTGAGGGTTTTGCACTCCTGTGCATTCATTATTATTGTCACCATAATCTAATTTTTTCTTCTCCCACATTCTTCTATTCCAAGAGGGCTCCAAAGGTGACAGTGTGCTTCTAGCTGAACAGGTTTGTGAGTCACATGATAGCCAGAAGGGATCATGTGATGATGGATTGTTGTGTCGCCACTACTACAAAGAAAGGACATCAATACATGTATTTGTTCATGAAAGTGTGTGTATCCATTACGCTGCTCTCTCTCTCTCTGTCTCCCTCCTTCCCTCTCCCCCCTCAGATCAAGCAAGCCAACTTCTGGGGAAAGAACTGGGTTCTCAGTGGCAGTGACTGTGGTTGTGTGGACAAGTGGAGTGGTAGGGTGGTCAATATGCTCGTGGCTGACTCTCATGTCGTCAACTAGCTGTGTCCAGCCTCATCCAAATGGTAATGACTCAAGTTCATTAATCCATATGTACATACGTATTATATGTATACACATGTGCATATACCTTTCTCCCTGCAGTCCTAGCCACCAGTGGTATAGACTATAACATCAAGCTTTGGGAGCCACTGGCAGCTGAACCATGTTCACTGGGAAACCTACAGGAGGTCAGTCAATGTGGTATGATGTGACACTGTGTAGCTAGCAGCAAGGTAGATGTGACTGGTCATTTTAGGTGACAAAGAAGTCCCTTCTTATTCCATATTATGTGTACAGTAGCAGATATTCCCTACACACTAGCCAAATCAGCCACTTGCTACTGTATATCCTTCACTTTGGCTACTAGTGCCTGGACTGAGTATATAGCCAATTAATATTTGCAATACTTTCCTGTACAACCAACCTGCTTTTATAAGGTCAGTGCTGATCAGTAATATCTTTGAGAAATATGGCTATATACAATATTTTGTAAGCTTCAGTAATCCCTAAGTAGCCTTCTTCCCAGGCCTGTTTCCAACTTTTAATGTAATTCACCGAAAATCTGAGCCTGAGGATGAGGCTAGCTGTACAATATACATCACTGTATAAGAGCCAACCATCCCTCCCCAGTAGTCTGTCACTTTATAATAATAATATTTTTATTGGGGTTGAGTACAAAATAACTTAGTGTGAGCTGTACACCTTGCAGGTTGTTGATCGTAATGAGGTTATGTTGGAGGAGAGTCGTAACAACATCACCGTACCCTCCATGTTTGTCTTCAGGATACTGGCTTACCTACACAGGAGGAGGAGAAGTGAGCTCATAATAATTCCCTTGTATTATAATAATTATTTTACCAATGCATTGATTTTCCTAGTGCAACAAAGCCAAGACCAAGAGGAGGAGTTGGATTGACAATAATATTATTATTGTGTTAACTATCATTTTCCATGATTAACGCCCTGCACTCAGGCTTGACTATACTACACTCGTGCAATACGTGGCGCGTATTTTGGGGAAATATTGAGGGCTTCGGCTCAGGCGGACTGGTGGCCCAGTGGGTACAACCGGAGACTTCTGAGCCGAGGTTATATGTCCATTGACCCTGGCGATGCTGGGAAAAGTAGTGCAGCATAGCGTTTTGGCTATGGGCTCACAGCACAGTGGGCGTAGGGCCAATGGATCCCCCGACTGTACGTAGGGGTGATAGAAGGATTTTAAGTGGTGGGTGTGGTGGGAAAGAAGCGTGTGGCTTAACTTTCGGGTCCTCTATTTGACACGTTGTCGCAATAGATGCAGCTATCTTGATTATGCTATCATGTGCCATGCATGGCGGGCAGAGGCGTGCCTGTGTGATTGCGCATGCGTCAGCATTACATTTTACTTGGCCTTCCTACAGTAACGTTAACTTCGGTTTACGCTTGTAAACCCCATTTAACGCCCTGCACTCAGGCTTGACTATACTCTACACTACACTCGTGCAATACGTGGCGCGTATTTTGGGGAAATATTGAGGGCTTCGGCTCAGGCGGACTGGTGGCCCAGTGGGTACAACCGGAGACTTCTGAGCCGAGGTTATATGTCCATTGACCCTGGTGATGCTGGGAAAAGTAGTGCAGCATAGCGTTTTGGCTATGGGCTCACAGCACAGTGGGCGTAGGGCCAATGGATCCCCCCAAATTCCCCCAAGTTATGACATGATTAGAATATGATTCATGTTAGTGATAGATAATACATACTATAGGAATGATAGCATTAAGGGTGTAGTGAGGACAAAGGTGTATGGGGTGACAATGTCTAATGATGATGATGGTGAGCAATGAGCTTCGGTGCATTGGTAATCGTCTTGGGGGAGGACCGAATGTAGGTCTTATAGGCGGTACTTTGCCATCTCCCAAGGGTTTGGATAAGTGGCTCTGATATGCCTGCTGCAGCAGCAGTGGTGGCTGCGCCAATTCTATAGCTGTGGCTGCTATAGAGGGCGGGGTTAGCTCCGGTTAGGCGGAGGAGTGACTTGGTCAGTGCTGACACATCTCGCCTCGTAAGGTACTTCCCGTTGTGAAAGGTAAAGAGGGGTAAGTGTCTATGGCTTTCGCTTTGCTATAGAAATTTGCGCATGGCGTTGATGGGGCAGGTAGACGTGCCAGTTTTACCGATAAGAACAACAGCGGTTTGTCGGTACTGATCGGTTTTTGATGCTTTTATATAGACTTTCATTGAGGTATTAGTCAGTGTGATATCCTTGCGTAGGAGAGTCCGCCTGTGATCGTAGTGATGGTGGGTGGGGGACGTATATTCACTTGCCCGTAAGAAGCCATAAAAGGCTAGTGTAAATGCTGCCCAGTACAATAGTTTATCCTGGGGATGCAAGGATGAATCACGAGAAAGCTCTGTCTTTACGGAACGCAAGAGAGCGATGGTGATGGGTTCTCTCTTGAATGTTGACACTTCTGTGGATCAACGTATGCCATTGCAGAGATAGTGGAGTAGAGGTGCTTCCGCAGTTGGATCTGGGAAGTGGTTCTCTATGTGAAAAAGACGGATACCCGCCAAGTAGACCCTAATGGTAGCATATGAGACTGAACCGCACAAGTCTGTGCAAAAATAACGAAGGGTGAGCTGTGAAGCTGGCAGTGGTTTGATGCCATGTTTTCTACAGAATGCGAGGTAAGAGTTTACACCTGCTTGGTATGTACGTCTTGTTGAGGCTGCTACTCCTAATTTTTGGAGTCCGGTGAGCCTTTTGGTTAGGAGAGGGTTAAGCGTGCAGGGGTGGGTGTTGGTAGGGGATCTGCCATGGGAGCCAGGGATCTGAAGCGTTGCAGCTGCAGGCGAGAGAGAGAGTCAGCTACGGAATTCTCAATACCCGGTATGTGGGCAATTAGAACATGAAAGTTGCAGCGGGCTGCAACAAAAAATAGGGCGCGTACCAGGCACATTAGGCTTGAGCTGCGTGACAAGCCAGATTCCCATACGTCAACTACCGCCCTGTTATCGCAGTGAAACAAGAGCCGTTTGCCGCTCCACTGTTTGCCCCAAACTTCGCAGGCCATAACGATGGCATACAACTCCTTCCATTCTATGGAACAGTCTGCCAGAGAGTGGGGCCATGGGTGGCTAAACCATGCCCCATTCCAGTAGGCACCAAAGCCCCGTGTGCTGGATGCGTCAGTGTACAGGTGCCAATTGTGGGTAGGAGTCCATGTTGGCTCAAGGAAGAATGCTTTACCATTCCAGTCTGCTTAGAATTTCAGCCACCAGTCGATATCATGGACAGCTTCATTATCGATGGGGAACGGGACGTCCAGGTCATCCACTGAGTGGGCGGTGTCCAAGAGTCGACGGAGAAATATTCGTCCCGCAGGGATAACTTTGCATGCAAAGGCGAGCTTCCCTATTAGTGATAGCAACTGTCGCTTGGAACATTGCTTGTGTGTTATTGCCAAAGAATGAAATTCGTCAAGCTCCTGTTTCAATGCTGCGAGTTTGTCCTCAGGCAGTCGGGCTTCCCCTTTTTCTGAGTCGAGCAATATGCCAAGAAAAGGGAGTGTGGTAGATGGTCCGAGGACCTTCTCCGGTTTGACCGGGGCTTGGACGGCTTCACACAGGAGAAGCATGTCTTGTAAGGAGCGAGCACAGCTGGTCGACATTGGTGGGCCAGCCAGAAAAAAAAAAGTCATCGAGGTAGTGAAAACAGTGTTCCACCCCGAAATAATGTATGACTATCCATTCAATAGCATCTGCAACCATATTAAATAGGTACGGGGCGGATCTTAGGCCAAAAGGGAGACACTTGTCGATGTAGTATTGATGGCGCCAGTGAATCCCAAGAAGGTGCCAATCCTCTCTCCTAACTGGGCATAGCCGGAAAGCATTTTTCGGATCCACTTTAGCCATGAGTGCGCCTGGACCAAGGGTCTGACACATGCGAATTGCATCGTCTACTGTCTTGTATTGCAACGAAAACTCATCTTTATTAATAAAATCATTAATACTGTGGCCTGAGGGGGCTGAGAGGTGATAGATTAGACGCCAGCCCCCGTCCTTTTTGGGGACAACACCGATGCCTGAACAATGAAGGTTATTAAAGGGAGGGGCTGAGTAAGGTCCTGCTAATCTATGTTCTGCAATCTCCTTTTGAAGAGCTTCGTCGACAACTGAGGGATACTGATAAGCAGAGAGGAGGTTAGGGGCAGTTAGCTGGGTGTGCGGGCCAACGTAGCCTATGTCAAAACCATTAGTGAGTGAGTGGATCAGCCTAGAGACGAAGGCTTCGTTTGGATGGGAAGCAAGAAATCGCGCAAATACTTGCGGTCGTAGGGGTGTGCAAGTTGTTTGGGAGTTGATATCATTGTGCCTGCTTGGGGCAGGTATGTCGCGGGTGGCCTCCCTGACAGGCTGTGCAAATGTGCAGGTATGGGCATTTTGCACCTCGAAAACAGAAGGCTCGTTTGTTGTACACGCGACAGATGTTGTCATCATTGGTGGGCTGACTAACCGAGGGCTGGCTAGCAACGTTTGAAATGTTCTCCCGTGGAAGCAGAGAGCAGTCACGGGCGGTGTGACCGACATGATTGCAAATAGGACAGCGGAGGCCAGGCGCTGCGACCTGCGCTTTGAGCGGGCAGTGAGGGGCAAGGTGATCCGGGCTACCACACGAAAAGCAAGGTTGCTTAGCCTTGGTGGCATCGGCGGAGAGCCACGTGGCAGTGAGCTCTGGATCGGCTGCTGACCAGCGCATAAACTTGTCGGCTGCCAGCTTGAGGCGGAATTGAGAGTCATATTGCAGCCAAGCATAGGGCTGGAACCTTTGGCTAGTTTTGGTGATAAAAGCCTGGTATTTAAAAAGCTCCGGTGCAAGCTGAGGCTTTGCATTGGTTAGTACTGTAGCATAGAGGGTCCATGCTTCGAGCCACGTGTCAAGGCTAGCAATGTGCCTGGTTTGAGTGGCTTTTTTGGTTTTGGCTGACTTGCCGGCCCTAGTGAGATGTTCAGCCAACAAGTCAGAGAAATCAATAAACTCACCACGTTCAATGGCACGCTGCACCCTGTGTGGTAGAGGTACAGTTGCCGATTCACGTCGTCTTTGATGTAGACGGTGCTTATGAGTTGAGCGCCCATGGTGGGTATGGCTGTGACTGGTGCGTCGATGGTGAAAGCGGTGCCGGCGGATTGGACTTCAGCTTGGAGAGGTACTGGAGCTGGATGTAGAGGAGGAGCTACGAGAGACACTACTGCCGCTGGAGGAGCTGCTTAATGAGTCGGATGAGCTGGGTGAGCGTCTACTACGGCAGTGCCTCCTTTTTGTGTGGCGTTTGTGTGTCCTGTCGGAGTGATTGGATGGTGGGGAGATAGTTAGGGTACGATTACGTTGTTTGTGACGGCGTGTGCGTTCGGCTCGGATAGACTGACGCTTACGCTTACGCCTCGGTCTCGAGGGGGTGCACTCGCCCTCGGGTGAACTGGAGCTACTGCTCGAAGATGGGCTGTCTTTGTCGCCTTCTGAAGTTATTTCTTGGCTGTTCTCCTCACTATTGCTGGGCTCAGAGTCCCCGCTGTCGGTGTGGAGGTAATCGTGGAGTCTTTGAGCCAGTGTAGACTTATTTCCCTCTCCGGGTAAATTGTACCGTTCGGCGTATCGCTTGAGAGCAGCGGCAGGGAGCTGACGAATGGCCGATACCGACATGTTCGTCGCCAGGTCGGGCAGGGACGCTGACGAGGCGGCTTTGTTTGCCGAGCCCTTACATTTTCGGCTGGCCATTTTGACGAGGTTCTCGAAAGAAGCGTGTGGCTTAACTTTCGGGTCCTCTATTTGACACGTTGTCGCAATAGTATCTTGATTATGCTATCACGTGCCATGCATGGCGGGCAGAGGCGTGCCCGTGTGATTGCGCATGCGTCAGCATTACATTTTACTTGGCCTTCCTACAGTAACGTTAACTTCGGTTTACGCTTGTAAACCCCATGTAAATTATTGCTGTCTTTCATCATTCATACATTCATGTACATATTGGCAGTGGCATTGCCAGGGGCCAGGGGTGCAATGCATGTGGATTCATCTGAATCAAAATTAATGATAATCCATCTTCACTTTGCAATTTTAGAGTTTGTTGGTCATATAATTTTTTTATGTACTTTTCTGAAATACATGATAAGCACTAGCCTCGTACCCAGGCTACAAGACTAAAACAAGCACTCAGTATTTGCCCAGTAAAACTAGATATGGATGAGTATGAAAATAGCATGTGTTGTCACTTCAGGATTCTGAGTTGTTCATGCTATATATCACAGATTCACAGGGGTACCGGTAATCTATGATGCTATAGATTCTACAAAAGTAGACGATCTTTACCTACTAGTATACTTCCATTTGCAAAAGAATCCCATTATATACCGAGAAACCTGCACGCGCCTCCCTCACTTAGAAAATTTACAGAGTATAAGGGGGAAAAAAAGAAAATGAATGAATAGAGCGAGGATCGAACGGGGGGGGGGGGGGGGGGGGGGGGGGGGGGAACAGGGTATGTTCCCATTACTTAACATTATTTACTACGTAAACTTTGAAAATCCAAGGGGGGAACTCAGTCTAGGGGTGGGAAATCCCTGGGCTCCCCACCCTCTAAATAAAATCACTGATTGTGTACATGTAACAATTTGTTAACTTCTAACTACTGACAGACTACTCAGTACTGCACACCTTCTTGAGGACTCTGTGAATAGATGTGACCCACTTTTGCATGTTTCTGCTCCTCACAGATCGCACCAGCCCTCACCTCAACACAGAACAGTGGTCCAGATGTGGTAACCCCTAGCAGTGGTACGGACACACTGACTCCTAGCAATAAGCCTAATGGAAAAGCAGTTACACCATCTGTAACCACTGCTTTTGTGGTGATGTTAGTTCTGGCTCTGTCTTCCATGGTTCTGTGATTTACATGATATAGCTACTTAAACAGTTGCTGAAAACATTTAATCTTCTTGCTGCGTATCAATATGAAGTCATGGATGTCAGACACATAGGGGCTGTATTAATTTGAGTTGCAAGCACAAATGAATTCCAGACCAGGATATAATCTGTGCGGTAGTCAGCTCCTCCACTCAAGCAAGCACACGTACTAAAGGAAACTTTTGTAGCATAACGACTATTTGAAAATAGTCCATGTTGTCTCTATGTTACATACGGTGATGAAGTGATCTCAGAATGTCAGGTACTAATTAAGTCTTACTCTGATAGTACATGATTGGTTCTTTTTCACCATTATATGAATATACAGTTCTTGATCATGACTGCCAGATGTCTTTGGTGCAGTGTTCTCATTAAGGATTTTCCAGAGGGCACAGTATCCTATGAACCCATGCACATGTGGAACAGTGGGATGTATCCCATAATGGTGCAGTGTTGACACCATATTTTCAGAGTTGTTTGCTTTCGGCTTTTGAAAACATGGAGCATCCCCTGCTAATAACTATTTCACTCTCCCTCTGAAGAAGTATACATGCAAGAGCTTGTATGGTATAGCAAGAAGTGGGATGCTTCTCTCTGTGGAAGGAGTTGTAGTGGCGGCTCCAGTGAATCTGATGGCTTTTTCCTTATCTGTTACCAAGCAAGACTTGGTTGTTTTCAGAGGTGGACAGATTCCTGAAACAGCATGCACCTGATGTATCTCAATGAACATGCACACTCATGCATGAATCAGGAATGTAGCTGCATGCATGGGACACATGGTATTTCAGTGAAGAGTGTTTGCTGACTATATATTATAATGAAAACAACACATACTTTCTATACTAGGGTAAAGCCTCGGTATAGACAATACAATAGTTGACTACATACATGTTGACCCTATCCTATCCTCCGTCCTGTCATTGTTATTGAGTATTGTCAGTCTACCCAGAAGAAAACGCTTATACAAGAAGCGGAGTATATGCAAGCATAATGTGCTAGATGAAGAGAGGTATATACTCCTAGACCAGTGTATATACATAGTCAACAGATTTCTTCTCAAACCACCAATTAGGTGGAATGTGATTGTGTATTGCATACGTAATCTACAATCTGTAACACTGATTCGGCTTCCAAACTAATTCTCTAAAGAGATGGAACCACTGCTTATGAAATGGCAGTCATTCATATAATCAAACAATACAAGGCAATAGGTGATGAACAAGCCTTGTAGGGTACAGTCTAATGTCTGTGAGACCATAAGGAATATGTGCAAAACAAGGATGTTTTCTCTGCACTTAAAGGGTCGAATGGCCTATCCAATGCAGAGGGTAGCCACTGACATACTTGGACCATTGGCAGAGACACAGAGTGGAAACTCCTACGTTTTGGTAGTAGCCGACTATTTCACACGTTGGGTGGAAGCATTCGTAATACCGAACCAGGAAGCCACAACAGTGGCAAGAAAGCTAGTCAATGAAGTATTCTGCCATTTTTCCCCGCCAGAGCAACTACACTCGGATCAGAGCCATCAATTCGAGTCACTACTGTTAGCGGAGGTTTGCCGGCTGCTCGGAATAAAAAAAAACACAAACGACAGCCTACCACCCCCAGTCGGATGGGTTGGTGGAGAGATGAAATCGAATACTCCTACACAACCTATCAACGTGTGTGAGAGATCATCCAGAATCCTGGGAAGACTATGTGAGACCAATCTGCATGGCCTATAACACAAATATTCATCCCACCACAGGGTTTACACCTTTCTACCTGATGTTCGGAAGACAAGCGAAACTTCCAGTGGAACTAATGTATGGAATACCCGAATCAGAATCACAATCAAGCACAGAATATGCCACGCAACTCGAGTCAGCTCTGACTGACGCATATGAGAAAGTGAGAGTGAATACTACTCGGCAACTTGACCACCAAGCAGAACTTTACAACGAGAAAGTGCACATGAAGTGGGCAGCCATGTATGGGTTCTATTTCCACAGGTGCCCAGAGATAAATCGAAGAAACTGTACTGCCCATGGTCAGGCCCTTTTGTTGTCGTTAAACGCCTCTCCAATGTGACCTACTGAGTACAAGATGCAACAACTGACGTAAAAGAATGGTGGTTCACTTTAATCGCCTCAAACAGTACAGAGAGTCCAAACCACAGCCAAGGTCAAAGCTAAACACAAACCACCACAAGACAATACACAGCCACGTCATCACTTTGGGGCTGAGTTGGAATTGGTTGATGAGTTTGAGGGTGATGTCATACTTACCCACAGAGGGAACCCTCCACAAGGCAGTGGAGCCGATATCGAACCAAACATTCGACAGGAAGATTTGCACCAAGAGCCAGAACTTGTCAGAAGATACCCTCGAAGGGTACGCCGCCCTCCAGAGTTCTATTCGTAATGCCTAATGCGGGACGCATTCCTGAAGAGAGGGAACTGTATTATTATTTGATTTGTGCTGAACTTGGAACTTTACGTAATAGACAGATCATTCGAGAACATTCTCAGAACATGTGCATAGTCAGTAATTTAGAGTCAGTCTGATTTGTACTTGTCTGTAGCCAAGTTCATGCTTGTGTCAAGTTTTGCTAATAATATCATTGAACTATCAAAGTATTTGATCTAACATTACACTTGTATGTATACTGGTCAGTGGTATACTACGATGGAAGTAAAGTGGAAGTAGCTAGAGTGGAAGTATGACACTGTGTCTAGAGTGGAAGTATCTTGGAATTAGAATGGAACTAGAGTGGAAGTGAATTTCTACAATGGAAATACGGTTACAAGCCACCATAAATAGCATTAACATATTTGCCATGATCAATATAATATTGTCAGCGTTCTCCGGAAAATAGGTGGACTAAAAAGAAAAATAGGGTGAATAATAGGTGGTTAATAGGAGAATAAAAAAAGAATTCGAGTATAATCTGCCAAGGCCTGTACCTTACATTCAATAATTACCACATACCATGCTGGCATTGATCTAGAGCTGCATTTAGCTACCAATGGAAGTAGTTTAGGTCATGGTTTTAGCATGCAGCTGGCCCTACCATAATATTATTATGAAAATTCAAGTGATCAATGCCTTTGGAACTTCTGAGCTTCACCACCCTCCCCCTCCCCCCATCACCACCACCACCAATGCTCAGAACTGTCACAATAACATTATACTACATCTTTGTACTTAACAATAAACAGTGTCTGATTAGTAAGTTCCAATTATGATTAGTGAATTTTATGCCAATTATCACACAAAACTGAGCAAAAAACAGCACCAGAAAAGTGCTTGTCTGAAAAAAACTACTATATGGTTAAAAAAATGAACAAGTGCAAATATTTGCTGAGGTAGTTCAAGATTTACTGTCCTGCTGCAGGATTTTCTTCAGGATGTATTATATTTCTGACAGTCTATCCAGCAGAAGAAACAATCTAGATAAATAAAATGCACAATGGTCATTTTGATGTAGTTTATTCCATGAGTGTACAAATTTGTACAACCTGGAAGTGAATGTACAAATTTGTACACCCAGTCAAGGTTATAAGTGTGATGGGGTGTACAAATTTGTACACCTTCCAGAGCAGATGAATAATACTATAGCCAAAGCAAACAGGGCATTCTGCCATTGTTGGTCATGCAGTTGATTTAGCAAATCTAGCCACCCTACTTGGTGCTACAATAGTGGAACAGGGTCATTAAGCTAAGTCACACATATAGCTGGATCAGGGTGGATGCAAAAGTTCTCTGGGCCAGACCCATATCTTATCTCAAGGGTGTAACCAAACGCTGACAAGAGTATTACTAAACAGCCGAGAACTAAATACATGCCAAATAAATGTTGTTATACTTACGATTATATCCTGGGTCCTAGTGCATCACTGTGTGGCCTCCATTTTGAAGTTATCATCATCTTTCACTGATCATGAGTTGGTTCTCCCAATTATTTTTGGAGCAGCTGTGACTATCGGTTCCTGGTAGTAGACTCTCCGAGGCGGCTCCATGATTTTCTTTCCAACTTCTGTAAAATTTGAGAAACTATGTCTAGCAATGTGTGCTTTTTACTAGCTATCAAATATAAATTATTATGATCCGAGTATTTACCATCTATTGTGGCTATTTACTTTTACAAGGACTTACTATGATCGTGCATCAGCAGGCCGTCCAGGCCTATGAGCCCTCTCCAAGTTTCACTGGCTGCAGCTGCTGCCTCAAATTTAAACTTGAAGGAGGTGTGGTCTGGCTATATATGGTATACATGTAGCGCATGATAGTCACGTGATTGAAATTCAAATCCATATCCTCGAACAGCAGCTGTGTGCAGCAATCCTGTCTTGATCGACCGTTGGTATCCAAGTTAATGGATGGTAAGCTTCCATATAATTTTAGCTGTTTATATAAAAGTCTCCTGAGCTTTAATAGTAGCCAAAATATCCCAGCAGTTTGTTGATAAATCTTAGGCCAGTGTTAGTTGTAAACGTGTTTCTGGTCACCCGCCCGCATGCTATTTTGGAGGCCGCCTGTTTTGGCCATTATTGCCATTATTTGGCACTGCGCATGCTCAGTTCAATTACCAAAATCAATGTCACCATCCTGTCTGTGGTTTGTCCAGGAAATGTTCAAATTGTACAGGATATGCTGAGGTAAAATAATGAATAATGTTAACCGCCCGCCCGCATGGCTAAGTGAGCTCTGATGTGACCAGAAACACGTTTACAACAAACAGTGGCCTTATGCTAGCCCATTATATTTATCATAATTTGCATACAGATTTCATCACTGCCTGAAAACTTTAATGAGACCAAGAAGACATGCTTACACTGACTGATAACCCGTTAGCAATTCCAGTATGAATTATACAGACAAAAGATTGGGGGAGATATGGCATGTAGACAACTGAGAGCTACTCAATCAATCAGTGAAAGCCTAGTAAGTTTTGTGCTGATTAAATTATTTACAGTGACTAGAGAGCTGGCAGGCAAATGCTAACAGATGGGATTGGATTGGGTATATGGGCATGCAATGTTTCATTGTTGGGGGGGGGGGGGTGGTCTTGGACTTCCCAACCCTAGCTAGCTCAGCTATACTACAGGCTGGTATTACTTTTCTTACCCTAGTGGCACTGGTCCCAGGATCGGAGATCCTCCATCTACTAATCTGAAGAACAATGATAATGCATGAAACTCCAAGAGGGCTGTATTTCTTACGTTTGATATAACACCACCTGCCCTCCTTGAGATACGAACTATTCCGCTAGTGCAGATACACAAACAAACATTTTGCCTTCCCCCTCCATTAGGCCACAGCAATTTATTTCTCATCCAATGCAATAACGCGGGCGGGTAGCATTATTTACAAACACAGTCGAAAAAACATAGCACATGATCTGCAGGGACGTTGAATTGACGTTATTTAGTAGTGCACTTTAATTAGAGTGACTAAGGTGTTCAAATTTGTGAGCTATTAATTTTGTATTTATAAGATCTTGACCAGACCAGGTCCTAGTCAGTATACAAATTTGTACACCTTGACCAAGGTGTACAAATTTGTACACCTTGCCCTAGTCAGGATACAAATTTGTACACCTGGTGTACAAATTTGTATCCTGACTAGGGCAAGGTGTACAAATTTGTACAATAGGACCTCTTCATTTGGAAGTATTTGTGATCTTGCATGCTATTTGACATTGCACTAATATGATATTGACACTATGTTTAAAATAGGGACTTTGGCTCAGCGTGAAGGACACTGAAAATACAAGATCCAGGAAACAGGAGAAAAATCATCAAGCAGAGGCCTGCTACTCTGATTTCGTTGACCAATTCAACAAGCTACCAGTCACTGCCTAGGAAAAAGGGCAATTGAGGATTTAGAATGGCAATATGACTAAATTTAGAGTGCTCAGGCGAATTTTCAAAATTTGACAAACAAAAGAAACAAGCTTTCACCCCATTTTCATGCATACTTATGTGCCTGTATTAATCAAGAAAAGTGTGTACAATAGCAATTTGTATTTTTGCAATAATATTTTTATATTTCTGGCCAAAACTTGTAACTTTTTGCTCAAAATTCTGGAAAATATTACTAATCATAATAGGAACTTACTAATCAGACACTGTTAATAGAGATTATCACATTGTTGCATGAGTAAGTGTTTACTACTATGTGTCTCTACCCTCCACTATTATACTACATCTTTGTACTTAATAATAGAGATTATTACATTGTTGCATGAGTAAGTGTTTACTATGTGTCTCTACAGCTTGCACTCTCACCCAACTAAGTGACGAGGCAACACTTCTTCATACTCAGCGGCTGGAACTGCCTGTGGGAATCACTTGCTTTAAATGAAGCATTAATGATGCTAATAAGACTCTACCTCACGATGTTCCACTGTGTTTCCAATACTTGTTGTATAGGCTGCATTCCTCTGTAGTTCAATTGTTGTATAGGCTGTATTCCTCTGTAGTTCTACTTTGTTTCCAATAATTGTTGTATAGGCTGCATTCCTCTGTAGTTCGATATTTGATTGTTCACCACAGGTGAGGTACGGGTGAGGAATATTTTCCTTGATACTCAAATCTGATGGAGGCCACACATCATCATACTCAGGAGCTGTACATGTATCTGGCTATATGACATTGTGTGGATCACTTTCACACTACAAGAAGTTAAAGTAGGATAGTATAAATATGTTACCTCACGCCTTTTTATATGCTGTTTTCTTCTCGTAGTCATGCTGATAGTCAGGACTATCACAACAGTTGCCAAGATCACAATGAAAGTCAAAGCTGCTGCACATATGCCGCTGATAGCTGCAGCTCCTAGTCCTCTGGGATCTGAAAGACACAAGTTAGAGTGATTTACATCATAATATCGATACTGCATAGTAAAGATTGTCTTTGTATACATTGAACAGATTCTGAACATGTGTGGGCATTGGGATTAGGATTCCAGGTGTTTATATCTATGCAGAAGGCTGCCTCTATCTCTTGTGGGGTGTATCCTTCATTACAACCAAATATTGCAGTTATTAAGGTCACATTCTGGATGAAGCCATTAACTGGAGGGTCAGGGGTTGAGCAGTTGATGGCTTCTAGTCCATTGGAATCTGAAAGACACAGCAAAGAAGGACTTTGTAGGTATATTATCATACCTAGTAATAAAATAATGTATACCTTGAATAGAACAGGTGTGGAAATTAGGATCAGGATTCCAGGCTCACAAATTATTGATGCATGCATGCATGGTGACCTTTCATATAACCAACTTAAAAATAACTCACATGCTTTTAATGTCGTACACATCAACTGTGCAGGATCAATTGACCACCTTCCACGATGACCATCTCTCGTACAGTGAGCTGTAACTGGACTATTTGGAAACAGTCCATCATTACATTGGTAAACGGCACGTGAACATTCCACTGTGCTGGTGTAGTTCACACTAGCATTAGCAGGAGGTTGAGGAATACCACAGTCTACTGCTGGCCATGGAGGAGCTGCATAAACAAATGATATAATGGAAGTCAACAAGTTTGTCTCATATATATATATAACTACTATTAATTAGGCTAATCAATGTGTCATAGCTGTGGTTCATGCATACAGTTATCAGGATAGTATTGGGCATGCACAATGCTCTCATAATAATATTATTATATACTTAGCAGTGATGTACGTATAATAGTAATGATGTATACCTGAGATCAAATGTCTTGGTGTACACACTTGGTAAATATCAGAACAGCAGTCTCCAAAGAAATGACACAGTCTGTCACAGTAGCAGTAGGGTGGGTACCCTTTGCAGAGGCCAGAGGTACAATAGCTAGTGTAATTAGCAGCAGAACAGGATCCTGTATTGTACATGGGATCAAGGCTATGAATGGTTCACAAGTCTACAATTTCTTGTGTGTGTGTGTGTTGATGAATTTCCTATTCTTTGTCTAGCCTGGGTACGAGGCTATTCTTCGTCTTGTTCAATTTGAAGTTTGTTTATTCCTAGACCTATAGGCCAGGGCAATACTCGTATTGTTGGAAACTATTACACTTATTACTTAATGTTGTGTGTTTAGGTTACTATGTTTTTTGTATAGGCTCTTACTAGGCATTTTGATTGTTCTTATGTGGCTTATGTTAAGTTATAATGTTACGTTATGTTAGCTGGCTCTTTAATTTCCTATTTCATGTTTCCTTGTATTGTAATAATGTATCTTTGTTCTGTGGCTGGGCCTCCCGCCGATACTACTGGTATATATTCTACTGTTTTCTACTTTTTTTGTCAGTCTGTAAGTTTGTCCTCTATCCTTTCAATAATACCTCTGTGTTTCTCAAGTCAAGTCAAATCATAGTTGTAGCTAGACTAGGTCTACACCGCATGCTATTTGCTTCAGTATTGAACTTCAACAGGTTATGGGCCCAGTCTCCTTTTAGACTAGCTAGCTATAGACTATTTTGTGAATCATGGCAGAAAAGAAATTATCGATCGTTTCACTCAATGGAAAGAATTATCCGACATGGAAAGTACAGTGCAGAATGGCACTAACGAAAGACGGTCTGTGGGGAATTGTAGACGGAACGGAAGTTGACCCAGGTGACGCCGGTGACGCCCACAAGAAATTCATATCCCGACGAGACCGTGCATTGGCGATTGTTGTATTGTCGATTGATCCGACACTGCTTTATTTGATCGGTGATCCAAAGGACCCTACGGAAGTATGGAAGAAACTGAGTGACCAGTTCCAAAAGAAAACGTGGGCTAACAACCTAGAGCTATGCAGGAAGCTCTATTCGTTGTGACTCATGCACCTGTCAACGGCATGCCCCACTATCCCCCTCCCGCGCGAAACCAAGGGATACCAAGGGGTTTTTACAGGAGAAGCTGGACCTAGGGTGGGGCATTTGATTTTTCCGTGCATGATGATGTAAACTAGAGGATGTGGCTCACGAGGCTATGATTGCCACGTCATAACAGAAGCAGCATGAATGCAATCAAATCCCCTATGTTCCCCTAGGATACACTAGGTGCTGAATAGGGGATTTGACTTCAAATATTGCTCCGACCCTGGGGAAATTGAAATGATCATTGTCAAATCCCCTAGTATGCCCCTACTTGGAGTGGGATGGGGATACTGGGGCATACCGTTGACAGGTGCATGTCAAAGAAGGAGAATCGGTTCAGGAACACATAAAGGAAATGACTGAACTTTTCGAGGCACTTGCGGTGATTGGTGCTGCCGTATCGGAGGAAGATCGAGTTGTTTACCTGCTGGCTAGCCTGCCAGAATCCTACAACATGTTGGTGACCGCTCTCGAGGCAAGCTCGGAAACTATTCCAAAAATGGCAACTGTCACAGAAAGGTTGCATTGCTTCATGAGGAACGAAAGATGAAAGAAAAGGCTACCGGAGATGAAGACAAGAAAGCTCTTGCAGTGAAGCATAGTTTTAAGAAAAGTAATCCGAGGAGGCAGGTGATATGCCACTACTGTAAGAAGACAGGCCACATAAAACGGGAATGCAGAAAATTGGCTACGCAAACCAACGACAAATGAATGAGGAGGCGAGCAAACCCAAACATTAAGCAAGAAATGCTGCTGCAAAGGAACAAGTATCGAGCTCAACAAGTGACGACAAAGCTATTGTGGTGAATCACCCTCTTGCAGCCACACACTCTTCAGAAACTTGGATCGTGGATTCTGGAGTCACATGTCACATGTGTAACGACAAGACAATGTTCAGAGAACTACGAAATCTCAGTGAGCCGCAAGAGATATCTCTTGGAGACGGGCATGTTTTGCAGGCCATATAGGCAAAGGCCTTATAGACATGGAAATGTTATTCCCCGATGGGATCTCTCAAAAGTGCACCCTGAAGGATGTGCTATACGTTCCTAAGCTCTTGCATAATCTACTCAGCGTGTCTAAGGCATCAGAATTTGGAAAAACTACCAAGTTCAATAGCTCTGGTTGTGAAATCCTAAATCAGAATAATAAAGTAATAGCATTTGGTACCAGAGTTGGAAGTCTCTATTACTTGGAGTTTTATCAAAACAAACAGCAAGTGCACAATGTCGAGGAGGAGAGTAAAGAGAAATTATGACATCGACGATATGGCCACCTTGGTGAGAAAAGCCTTCGAAAATTGGCCAAAGAACAGCTTGTGCAACAATTTGACTACAATGAAATGAAAGCTATTGGATTCTGTGAAGCATGTGTAGGAGGAAAACATCAGCGTGGTCGGTTCGAGAACAGCGAAACTCAAACAAAAGAAGTACTCGAGTTGGTGCATTCCGACGTGTGCGGTAAAATGCATCACAGGTTGATAGGAGGAGCTGAATATTTTGTTTCATTTTCACAGATGACAAGTCACGCTACTCTTGGGTCTATCCCATTAAGACCAAGGATCAAGTGTTCAGCCGCTTCATAGAATGGAAGGCCCTAGTTAATAAATCTAGTGGCAAGACAGTAAAGACAGTAAATCTAGTGGCAAGACAGTAAAGACGCTTCGCACTGACAAACTAAAAGGAGCATTTATGGATTAAAGCAATCACCCAGATGCTGGAATGCCACTTTGGATACTCACCTCAGAGATATGGGATTTACACAGTCATCTAGTGATCCATGCATTTATTATATGAATACAGGAGGAGATATTTTCTGACTTGGTGTCTATGTAGACGACATCATTCTCGCTGGAAGATCAGATGATCGAATAAAGGAGGTGAAGGACGCTCTCTCTCAGAAATTTGAAATCAAAGATATGGGGAAACTACACCATTTCCTCGGGATATCAGTGGTGCAGGACGAAAGGAGAAAAACAGTGTGGATAGGACAACCTGCATACACTGAGAATCTTCTGAAGAGTTAGAAATGGAATACTGCAAGCCTGTTAGTATACGCCTATTAGTGCTATGGTTCAAAGCTCGAAATGCGTCAATCAACAAAAGTATCAATCAGCTATAGGAAGCCTCATGTATCTCTCTGTCAGTACTAGACCGGATATAGCATATATACTTGGAACTCTTGCCAGATTTTCATCAAAGCCTACCAAGGAGCATTGGACTGCTCTGAAACGCACTTTGTGCTATCTCAAAGGAAGTACAAAATATGGTATTCTCTACAGCCACAATAACTCTGGTGAGTGTGTTGGGTACTTGGATGCGGAATGGGCTGGAGATGTTAATTACCGAAAATGGACATCTGGATATGTTTTCAGATATGTGGAGCACCCGTTACGTGGAGAAGTAAGAAACAAGCGTGTGTAGCACTATCTATTGCAGAGGCAGAATACGTAGCTCTTTCTAGTGCTGCTCAAGCAGAGGCAGAATACGTAGCTCTTTCTAGTGCTGCTCAAGAGTCGATATGGCTTAGACGTTTAACAGGAAGTCCACCGAAAACTGCTACAATCATCTATGAAGATAATCAGTCAGCAATTGCTATGACTAAGAATCCGCAATTTCATGGTCGAGCAAAGCACATCGACATCAAGTACCATTTTATCCGTGAGGAAGTCAACGCTGGACATATAAAGCTCAAGTACTGTCCCACAGATGAAATGACAGCTGATATGTCTACCAAACCACTCAGTGGTGAGCAATTTTGCAAGCTCCGTACCAAAGCAGGATTAAGTCAACGTGAGGAGGAGTGTTGGAAACTATTACATTTATGACTTAATATTGTGTATTAATTTTAGGTTACTATGGTTTTTGTATAGGCTCTTACTAGGCATTTTGATTGTTCTTATGTAGGCTTATGTTAAGTTATGTAAAGCTTTATTAGCTGGCTCTTTAATTTCCTGTTTCATGTTTCCTTGTATTGTAACAATGTATCTTTGTTCTGTGGCTGGGCCTCCCGCCGATACTACTGGTATATATTCTACTGTTTTCTACTTTTTTGTCAGTTTGTAAGTTTGTCCTCTATCCTTTCAATAATACCTCTGTGTTTCTTGAGTCAAGTCAAATCGTAGTTGTAGGTCTATACCGCATGCTATTAGCTTTAGCGTTGAACTTCAACACGTATTGCCCTAACCACTTCCTGGGTAATATGGATATTGCCCTGCACGTGACGGGCAATACGGCGGATATAGGAAGCGCGCGGTACTCTGATACACCCATGCAGTAGGCTTTAAATATATATACAAAACTAGCACCAATTTTTTTACATCATACCCTTTAGAGGAATTGTTGACAGGTTTTGCGTTTCCTCTCCTGAAAATGTATGTACATAGCTAGTAAAACTTCATCAATTAACACTACACATATAGCTAGGTGTGAAACTCACCAGTACAATCCCTATTGTTAGCACTCAGACGAGTCCCATTATGACAAGCACAAGAATACCCTCGAGGGTCAGTGGAGCTGAGCAGACAAAGCTGGCCGCAACCACCATTGTTAGTACCACAGGGATTGGGTCCTAAATATTATTTCAATCATTTTTATTGTGTGGATGCAATGCAGCATACATGATTTTGATCTGCATACCTTGCGCTTGTCGTTGACTGCTTATCACTTTCATGTTGAGTGCATTATCATTGAAGTCACAAACAATGTTGCTAATATATGTACGTGAGTTATCACTGACATTGTTTACCATGAGCCTAGTAATATAAGGTGATGAAGTGTATATAGCACCAGAAAAAAAGTCGATATCTTTGACATTAGCAAATAATATATCAAAGATTCCGAAATGAAAGGATGAATCGTTTGATGTGTTATAGACGACTGTTCTGTTTGAGCCATCAACATCTGAACTTTCCAAATTTATCCATTGAGGATTCTGGGTACTACCGTTGATCCAATAAAGTATTTGTGTGGAGTAGTCCAGAGTGAGCACAACATGCTGATTTAAGTCGGTATTATGGAGGAGTTCTGTTCTACTACCATCCATTGAAGTTCGTCCAATTGCTGGAAGAGAGCCTGTGCTACTCCAGTATATGAACCTTCATGCAGCCATTATAGACTAGCTCATGGACATTGTTCTCACATAATATTACATGCAGTGTGCAACAACATTTACCTTGTACTAGGGTCAACCACAATTTGATTAAAAGAAGTATGAGGATCACTGGAGTTGATGACAAGTGTTTGGTAACTACTTTTCATATCATAGACCATAATCCGATTAACAGCTGTCCAGTAGATTTTGCCTGTTATCCACTCAATAGAAATGTCCACTGCACAATAATTATGTTGTCATACTGTTACTATATTATTATAGTTATTAAGATGTTCAGACTCAGTTTACATACCATATTGTGTTACATTAACAACTCCAGTATCAACAAGAGGTTGCACATTAGCTCCATCCTCCAAGTTTGAGTACCATATAAACAGTTTGTTTTCATAGATGCCAGTCCAAAATAAATAGTTATTTCTGTGATTCAGAAACAAGGAGCTAGGGTTTTATATAGCTGCATGCAGACTGTACAAGGTATCACAAAGCATTGAATATGTATGTAACTATATAATGCATGTAGCTACCTTACTCACTCGTGATCATAAATACACCCTCATGCACCTCTGCTCACTATATACTATATAATATGGGGAACACCCGTTACCTGATCTCTCTATAGTTATAGGATCCTAATCGCAGTAGAGAAATATTATACCATGTATATACTATTGATGGGGGTGTAAGTATTAAATTCTTAATACCATGGCATGACCCGAAGTATAAGAGTAGATAAGGAGGAAGAGTGACCAACGGCATTGTAAACACTGTGTAGTGTTTTCAGAGAATCTAATGTCAAATCTCTGAAAGTTTAATACCTTTATACCGAGTAGGTCACTCTTTCTCCTTGTGTATACTCTTGACTTTGGGGAGGTAGCTATGGGGCTTATTTTTGAAGGGGCACATCTTCAAGAGAGTGTATCCAATACTTAGTAGCTATCTCTGCATGCTTTCACACCTGAAGTCAAAGTCCACACTGGTAACAGTGTCCATCCCTGACAAGGGTGTCTGAAATCCTTTCCTCAATCTTGGATTGCGAATGTCAATACGATGAATGAAGTTTTTATTTGTGAGCATTATATACCCGGTAAACTCTTGAAAATTAAGGTAATTAAATTGAAATAACGTACACAAAACAATATTTAAATTTACCTTGCCCTTCACAATCAACTGGAACATCATTGCAACAATCTTGAAACAAATGACAGTTAACATCACAGTAGCAGCTGGGAGATCTCCCCTCACCCTGGCAGCTGCCAGCCCTACAACAGCTGGTGTGGTTAGCAAGCACACATGAACCTAATGCAGAATGTGTTCAAATAAACACATTAATTTTGTAATAATATATAGAACACATATATGTGTACCAGCAGAAATGTTACGTGATTCCACACTTCCACCTTAAGAGGAAAAAAAATTGTAAATGCACAATGTCATGCATACCATGTACTAATCATGATTCATTGACAACATACAAGTTAATGCATCAGCACCCAACTCTATCCCTTCTGGGCAATCACAAGAATAGCCTCTTGGATCCACAGCACTCAGCAGGCATAAATGGCTACATCCTCCATTATTAGTACCACAAGGGTTGGAGCCTGCATGTATTCATGAAAGATGTATTATAGTAATGCAGTAAGCAATATCTGGTATGTCTTTCTGAATTTGAAATTTAGTATGGTAAATAATGCATCTATATTGTTCCTAAGTAGTAGACAAGTTATTGTGTACTGAGGAGGAAGTGTATGACCTGTTAAGTACTCTTGATGTATCTAAGTCTAACGGCCATGACGACATCTCTGCTCTGATGCTCAAGGAAACAGCCTTGAGTATATATGACGTCATTAGTGATTCACCTGTTCAATGTTTCAATCAGCCTTGGAGAAGTACCTAATGAATGGAAACTTAAAGTGGCTCATGTCTCCAATTCATAAGTCTGGCAAGTCTTCAGATCCTGCTAACTATCGTCCAACCATACTTACCAACCCTCCCGATTTCCCGGGATTATCCCGAATTTTGGCTTTCAATCCCGAGCTCCCAATTTCAGCACTAAAAATCCTGAGAAATCCACCTCATCTGGGACTATGGCTTTTTCTAGCTAGGTAGACACTTCGTAGGTGGGCTCAAGTTTTATTAGAGTAACACGTTATGAACAAATTATGTCATCAGTCATGTGACCTTCATGATGCTTGCTATATACAGCACTCAGCAGCAATACAGAGCTTCACAGCTACTGTTTTTCAATTGGTACTTCAGTAAAATATTATTTTTTGATAACAAATATATATATAGGGTATCCAATGAAAAAATTAAACTTTCCAAAACTCGCTCATTTTGCGGCATTTAGCTAGCCTACTGGGACGGTCCCTAAATCTCGAATGATACTGTGCAAAATTACTCTTACGTGGAGATACACAAATTTCGCGTTTTTTGGCGAAATTGTCGCGCCAGATGGTTAATATGCTCCAACCTGTGATTTATTGTGGCTGCCTTACTAAATTGATCGTCCTCATCCAGTGACAGTATGAGGAAGCGTTTACCATACTGTATAACGATGGTACCCCACGTTTTGGCGAATTTTGCCAAAATTTGGAGAATAATTAAAGTCTCGATATCTCGGCAAATGAACATGGGGGCGTGACCTGGAGTGAGAATTAGTGTTAGTCCAAGAATATCTTCGTCCTACCAGAGTTTTGAGAAGTTTTGAAAAACTTCATTTTTTTGTGTGGAAAGGCTAATATATATGCTTAGTACTGATGATCCCAAGAAATCCCTAAAAATCCTGAGAAATCTGGTATGAAATCCAGATATCTAGAGGGGTTGGTAAGTATGTCCAACAGCAAAGCATTTGACACTGCACCACACACAGATGTTTGCTGCAAAAGTTAGAAAGCATCACTATCCACTCTCTTATCCTGAGATGGATCGCAAACTATCTTTACAGTAGAAGTCATGCAGTACTGATGTCTGTGTGGGAAGCTACTCATCGGACTCGCAATCTGTATCTGTCTGGTGTACCTCAGAGTTCGGTGCTGGGGCCTATTTTGTTCTTCACTGATCTTTTACATCAATGACATTATGAGTGTTCAGTTATAATGACTGGTACTATGTCACTTTATGCTGACGACATAATGTTCTATCGCATTATATGTTCTGCTATTGACTACCATACTCTACAAATTGATATTGACCATTGGACTGACAGCAATCTTCTCACTTTTATTGCCACCAAATGTAAGTACATAATCATATCAAGAAAAAAGCAACTAACTCTTCTAAGCACTCTATTTATGGTTGAAGGTACCAGCCTATAGAGTGTGTCACCAGTTACAAGTATCTGGGTGTATGGCTTACATCTAATCTGAACTGGTCACTGCAAGTCACAGAGATGTGTAAGAAAGCAAGACGACAGCTAGGCATACTGTATAGAAGGTTCTATGGCCTATATAATTAGCCCTGACACTTTCTTGTTGCTCTATTTAACATACATACGTCCTCACTTCGAGTATGCTGCAGTGGTATGGGACCCTCACCAACAAGGTCTGACAAACTCTCTTGAGAATGTCCAAAAGTTTGCACTCCGGGCCTGTACTAGAGACTGGAAAGCTGGATATGATTATAGATACACTGCTGGAAAGGTGTAATATACCTACTTTGGCCCAGTGTAGACAATTTTATGAAGCTCTGTTTTGTGTATCAGGTTGTCAACCAGATTATTGTGTTCCTGAAAGATCTTATTGAGAGATGAACCCTGCCCAGGAGCCTGAGAAACTCGAGTTCCCTTGCTCTGCAGAGGCCCGTATGTCACACTAGTGCTCACCAGTTCTCATTTCTTCCCCGGCACACAGTTGGACTATGGAACAAACTATATAGCTACCATCTGACACACAAAGTTGTGGTTCTGTTACAACATTAATTTTAAGAGCAATCTATTTAACTCTAGCTCTTTTTTTAATAATTGTTACAGTGCTAATTAGTTATTACTTTTATGGGTACATTTCAAGTCAGCATAGGCTATTCATGTATCTCTGCAATAGACAAACTTATAATAATAGATCTGGGACATTAATTTAGCCTACATGTGCAAGAAGGAAATCTTTCTAGGAACTGGTATTCAAAGTGATGTATAGGAAAGTTTGTGTGCATGTGCCAGGCTGATTTAAAATATTAAAGTTCCATATTATAGTATGTAGAATATACTACATGTGCATGCATTCTCATGTATAATCTTATTATCACACACCTCTCAGACAGTATTATTATATATCAATTAAAAATATATACCTTGTGGTTGCCTTGTTTCATGCATTGTCTTCAGTGTAGACCTGAAACACGTATGAAGTAAGATGGTTTCATTGTTTCCACTTGTGCTGAGCTTGTACGCATCATTGCCACGGGACAGAAAGAGTGTATCTTCATATAGTGATAATCCATACATACCCCGAGTAAGTTGAGGAGAAATCACTCTTCTATTTGTCCCATCAGTATTTATACTTTCAATTCTGTTAACGTAATTAATCCAGTAAAGCACTTGGTTCTGGTAATCCAAAGAGAAGTCTAATAGAGAATCACTAGAATATGATGTACTGACGAGAACAGTCCTGCCTCTTCCATCCATTGATGCCTTTATAATTTCAGCTGTAAATGTCATATCACCGGAAATATCAGTCCAGTAGAGCCACCTGTATGATAAATACGTAATATAATATGATGGTATATATGCACCACAATTAATAGTGATTGAACCGTGTGGTAGGATCTACAAGAAGGTTGAAGGGGAATTGTCGAGTATCCTCAATCAATCTCTTGTATTGATTGGTTGTGAGATCCAACACTCCAATGAAGTCAGTAAGAGAACATGCCTGTGCCCAGTACAACTTGTTACTGATCCAATCCACAGACAGGTCATCTGATTCAGAAATATTTACATGTGATCAGCTTCTATATATACCTGGCATGAGACTATTAATAGTGGTGCATAGTGGTATAGAAAAATAATTCTTACATGGACAAGATATTACATCGGTATTCAGCAGGGTAATTTGCTGAGAGCCATCAAAATTTGAGCGCATAATCCTATCATCATCAAAATCAATCCAGTACAAATAGCCATGCCTGCGATGATTTTAATTGCTGTTTAATAATTATAATTCATAATACTGTTAGCACCATTATAACATCATTACCTGTAGTGATAATCAAAACCTCCTATCCTTGAAGTTCCGCCATGGCTGACAATCGCCCTCTGTCTGCTTCTGTCAACACTTAGTGCAAGAATGAACTGCCCACTATGAAGAAGGTAAGTAGCTATCTCTGACTGAGATGCTGTAATTAATCAGCATTATGTACTAATTTAAGTTATTGGTTAATTCTAACTATACTATAATAAACCTAATTGACTTCTTTTAGATCTCAGCTCTTGAACATCATGCACTCAAACTTGACCGCTCATTTTGTTCATTCATTATACTGCAGCATGTGTGCATGTAGCAGGAGGATTTCTAGCCAGATGATCAGAAGAGCAAGAACTGGTATGCCGAGCAAGTGGGGCCGATTCTCCAGTATAACATACTTATTGGGAGCATACACACAAGTACTCTTAATTAATTAATCAAAGATGCTAATAGAAAGCAGCTATTAGCTATACTTTGAGGCACTGATTATGCATGTGCTGCAACATTACTTAATATTTATACTGGAACATTCATTCTACCTTAAGTTATAGGTTGTTAAATGATGGAAGTGTATACTCTTCTTGCATATTACATGAGAGTATATGCATTGTCTCAGACTTATACAATGCACTGTGGTTTAGCACTTGTACATTATATTAACTGTACTGTGCCATGGTTTGTAAATTCACATCTGGAAAACATCTCCTTACTATACTACCATATGCATAGCATACCCTTCCTAGATACATCGCCAGAATATTCTTGTTACACCAGTCTGGGTAAGCCTGACATGCTTCAGGCGTAAGCGGCCACGAGGGCCTGAGAGTTAGGCTGAATGCTTCAACCTAGTAGCACAACACAGCACTGCACAGCTAGTAGAACTTACCAAACTCACCAAAATCCTACCCGTTGTGCTGCATGTCAGGCTTACCCAGACTGGTGTAACAAGAATATTCTGGCGATGTATCTAGATTTCTACCCAGTCAAGAACTCTCTCTCAGTTATACCCTTCCTAATAAGAACATTATCAATGTGACGTACACAGCTTGAAATGTAGCATTGCAAGTCCATGGTGAAACTATCCACTTCATTTTCACCGTGGGTGAGCAATATTGAGAACACATCACATGGATGAAGGAGATCTGTAATGATAATATTATTATGTATGCTCAGATCACAGTACATGCAATATAACAGCTGACTCTACAGTCGAGCCTCCGATAACGGACCCTCCGAGAAGCGGACAACCTCTCTACAGCGGACAAGTGCCGTGTTACCGATTGAATTTAGCATAGTTATAGTACATTAGCAACCTCCGAGAAGCGGACGCTTCTCGATTCCGGACAGCGGACAAGATCCAAGCTCCCAACGTGACTTTTCAATGCAAAACTGCCTCTAAATAGCGGACATCCGGAAACCACGCCCTTAAATTAACGATGCCACGCCCAACTCTGCCGCAATCTAGGCGGTCGCGATATTATGCCGCATGCGCGATAATAATATTAGCCTTGAATCCAGATAACGATTTGGAGTAGCCAGTACTTCAGAAACAAAAAAAATTCACTCTGTGCTATGTTGATACTGAAAACTGAACATACCAATCACTTGATTATCATCTCTACTGCTCTTATCATGCATTTACTAACTTGTTAAGGATAATACAATCAAAATGGGTTGAGAAATCATGAACCTCCGAGATAGGGACAACCTCCGAACAAAGGACAAGAGGCCCATTCCCAAAGTGTCCTTTGTTCGGAGGCTCGACTGTATATACAAAAGTGGAAATGAGATGAGACTCGAATCATACATTCAACACTGTAAAACAAGTATGTTTGATGTCACAATCATGGGATAATGTGACTGAGCTAACGGCATGCTATATACAATCGAGTGCCAGTTAGTACAGTGCGCATGCGCAGATGAAAGCAGCAACGAACTTAGCTATTATAGTGTAGACCACACCCCCTCACTGCAGGCCTGCTCAAACTCACCGTGTAATGGCGACGTTCTCACTCCGCTCGAATGTCGAATCTACCACCAGACCATGACAAAGAGCAGACATCACCTCTCGCTTCGCTCGAGATTCGGTGGCCTGCTGAGCAGGCCTGTCGAAACGCGCGGCGCTTGCGCCGCTCGCTCGAGCTCGAGAATGCATCTCTAAGGCCCCTAGGCCCTGGCAACCTTATTTGTGCACAAGGCACAACAATTCTGACCAATCGTGAGTCTTCTGAACTTGTAGGGGAGCGCATCTTTTATGCCCTCCAGGTTAGGATACGGACTATATAAGAAAATTGATCGTCTGAAAAATTTTTTTCGTTTTATATGTATAGGTTACATACCTGGGTTACATCACGAGGTGGAGGTCTCTACGGGATTTTAGTACACATCGAAGGCCAGAGGCCCGAGGCTGTGTAAATCGCGTATTATCTATGATTTGTACCATGGTTGTAACATTCTGACCAATCAGATTGATTTATAGGAGGTGTCTAAATAAAATAGACACCTCCTAGGAGGTGTCTATCTAGATAGACACCTACCTCTGAGGCTATGAAATTTTACATGATCATGCCCGCTAGGGTAGTTACAGCATCTTTTGTTAGTGAAAGAGATAAAGTACAGAGCTCTAGTGCTATGCAGAGTACTCTATGCAGATGATTAGTGGGCAGGTCTTACTGCGTTAATTGAATGGGTGGAGCGAATGATTTGCCAAGTCAGCAGTAGTAAAAACTGCATGAGCTGCACTCTGACTACCTCGAGTTGAAATCAAGACAGCAATGACATGGCTGGCCTTTTATACGCAGAGAAGATAGTATTGTGGTTCTGAATGTCAAGGAATACGCTCGAGTTGGACAGAAAACGGCGTCGGCTCACTATGCATCGATGTCCAGCGTCGACTCGATCTATGACTCGATCGACAACGATGGTTTGAACTGTTGCTAGGTACGCGCTCGAGCCTTTTATGGCCGGCGCTGTAGTTGCTAGGCCGTAGATACGTTGTCAGGACCACGTAGCCCATGGTACAAGTCGGTTACATCACTCGGTTCGGTCTCTACGCGATTTACACAGCCTCGGGCCTCCGGCCCTCCGGCCCGAGGCTGTGTAAATCGCGTAGAGACCTCTACCTCGTGATGTAACCTATACATAACCGACTTGTACCATGGGCTACGTGGTCCTGACAACGTATCTACGGCCTAGCAACTACAGCGCCGGCCATAAAAGGCTCGAGCGCGTACCTAGCAACAGTTCAAACCATCGTCGTCGATCGAGTCGACGCTGGACATCGATGCATAGTGAGCCGACGCCGTTTTCTGTTCAACTCGAGCTTCTTCCTTGACATTCTGAACCACAATACTATCGTCGCTGCGTACAAAAGGCTGGCCATGTCATCGCTGTCTTGATTTCAAGACAGCGATATCAAGCACCATAATATGTAGACTCAGTTTTTACTACTGCTGACTTGGCAATCATTCGCTCCACCCATTCAATTAACGCAGTACGACCTGCCCGCTAATCATCTGCATACAGTACTCTGCATACAGTACTCTGCATAGCAATATTATCTAGAGCTCTGTACTTTATCTCTTTCACTAACAAAAGATGCTGTAACTACCCTAGCAGGCATGATCATGTAAAATTTCATAGCCTCAGAGGTACTAGCTAGATAGACACCTCCTATAAATCAATCTGATTGGTCAGAATGTTACAACCATGGTACAAAGTATAACAAGGTCATTCCAACCTTGCACAAGTGTTATATCCCATAAAAGTGCCTATAGAAAAGGTGCTTGTTAGTAATCATACCAGAGAACCTAAAATATTATTATATAATATATTATTATGTAGTAAACATAATTTTTATGCCTACTCTATTCTCTTGTATGTATTTTTAAAACAATCACTGGACTACTGACATAACTAAGGTTAAAACAACCCATTATATTATTATTTTTCAGGTGTGGGTTGAGTGATATGAGCCTCATGCATGCTACAGTATCCGCATTTCTGTCCATCCAGCACTTAAAATGAGTCTATGTACAGACCACTCATGCTGTTCATGAACTTTATTATAGCCATGCAGACTCTCCCTCTCCTTTAGGACCTTTACTGCATGCGTATACGAATTAATTACTAGGCATGGGCGTAGCAAAATAAAGGGAAAGGAGAAAATGTCGAACAAAATGTACTGAGCACGCACAAAGCATACACATGGACAACGTATCCCAACATATACATATTAAGTTAAATACCGTAAATCGCGAATTTTTCATGTCTAAAATATTTCATGCGATAATTTTTCGCATTAAATTATGTAAGTGCAACCAAGCAAGAGAGCAAAACTTTTAAACTTTTGCTAAAACAGCTTAATCATGCCCAACTAGACATAGAAACATCATGGAAACAGTTATACAGTAACTGTTCTTATCCATTATTTCAGACATTCCCCATTCCCGTACAGGTACATGCATAGCTAATAGAGAAGCCACATACAACTGTAGGACAGTGCAAGAAATAAGCGTGATTGACATACATCGTCTCCATGTGATAAGATTACTTTCAATAACTATCGATGTCACTGTTTATTTTTACTCTTTAATACTATGACATTGCATACTTTCAACTTTTAGGATTGGCAACAATTTTCACCAGTAATACATGCATTTGCTTGTTTGCTTGGTTGCACTGTACATGTAACAAAGAAGTGTGCCCAAATACGGGCACCAGAACAACTCGCTTACACATGCAGCAGACCCTTTAGATTCAATAGCTAATCATAGAGTGTGAATTCAAACTTGCCTATGATTTGGTAGTAAATGCAAATCAACCACTGCATAATAATATTATGATGCATGCATAGTGTACTATAAGTAACCTGTGCTAGCTGACATTGTGTGATATTCCACTGTGGATCCAGCTGGTCAAACATGCCTGAGGGATGGTCACAGCTGTCAGATTGAGCTAGGATGGCAAATCCAGCGATAGCCTGTTGGTCATTATCACTGTTTAGCTCCACTGCATGTGTGTCATTAATAATATTACATAAGTTATTGATTCAGAAGTAGAACTCACAATGATATTCTGTCCAGTTTCTAACTTTGCTACTCATTCTTGATCTGGTCTCCACTGAGGTGAGCTTGCCCTTGACATTGAAATGGTGGGCTCCTCTCTTTGAAAAGGTCTCTAGTGCTTTCTCTCTACATTCTTTAGGCCACCGTAACTTAAATGCTTGTTTCCCGTCCTCTCCTATGCCTGGAGAGCATGCGGGCGGGCGGTCATTATTCATTATTCATTATGTATGAATATCATTATGTAACCACTAAACCTTGCCCACATCCTGTGGTTTACAAGGAGCATGACTAGCTGGCTTGCTGTAGCAATGCATAATGAATTTTGAGGCGGCTACAAAATAAGCATGCGGGCGGGTGACGGGAAACAAGGAATCAAGTTACAGTGGCCTTATCAACTGCCACGTTTGTGGTGACTACTGTCACATAGGAGAGGAACAGAGGGAGTATAACGCATAACTTATCACTTCCAATCAACTCCATTCTACTGCATCCAGTCGACTTGTAGCAAGCATGAGTATATAAAAGAGGGAGGAACACGTAGCTACGTACTACCGAAAATGTTTTAATTAAGGCCGCGCCTCTAAAAATAATTACGATTTCTGGTATGTGTAAGGCAGAGTGTGTGCGTAAGGTAAAGCGGGGCATTTTCGGCACAAACTTGAAAAATTAGCTCTCACCGGGGATCCTGCAGCTGGAGGCAGTAAGTTACACCTCGCCACTTGAGCTACACTACTCAGTTATGCAAGCATGTGTGGACTTTCCGTATAGCTTGTAGGAGAATCTGGGATAAATTGTCCACGCGGTCGATTTTTGCGTGACGGGGCAAGTTCGCGATAATGTCCCACAGCAAAACTGTAGCTCAAATCTACTCTAGATTACTCATTTAATTTTCAATAGATTGTGCAAATTTTACTTCAAAAAAATCATTGAAAGATTGAATAGTAAATCATTGAATATAATCAACAATTAAATACTATGGAAAATTTGATGCTGTATTATGAAAAGATTTACCAGAGAAAAGTAGTGCATGTCTACTATGAAATCTTAAGCAGTACAGTAGCTAGCTATAGGTATAGCTATACTGGCATGTACTTACAGTCCAGGTTCAGCATGTTACAGGATTGGCTGTGACTCGAAATCAGCACCGTTGTAGGGAGGCAGATCGTATGGAGTACCTGGTAGCTGAGTGGCATCGTCATCATCACTGAAATTTTACTGGCTGCATTCAAAGCTATCAGCATCAGTCATAGAGTTTTCTCCTATCTTAGACCCAGATCTCCCATAATGGTATGTATAGAGATAGTTATCCAAGTCATTCAGCAGGGCCTGAGTTTCTTCGCCACATGTACACAATACTTGCGACTCTTTGAGAATTCTCGCTGAAGCAGTCTTTGAATTTCGTTTAGTACGTGCCATGGCTCTGCTGCAGCCTTCGTTTTCTTCCCTTTTCTGGCATTTTCTAAGTTCTCTATCCTTTTCCTCTTTCGGTTCTCCTTTTCTTCTTCATTGTCTGAGTTTGGCACTGGAGACAAGCTCTCTCTTTCAGTTAAGATCCCTTGTTTTACTGCTGCTATTGCTTGTTCATCTGTCGCAGAAATCGTTCCACCTTGAATGGCTGATTTGACTGCTTGAAGTTCCTGGCGTTTCTTCTATTATAATAGAATCTGATATAAACAATTCCTGCTTATACGCCTTATTTAACTTACATAGAGTGTTGAACTGCATTTAAGTGTTGCTCTTCTTGATCTCCTTTTATCAGGGTTGTCTGATAAGAGCAAGACTCCTCCTGTTCGAGTAAACCTCCCTCGATCTCTTTACAATTGCCTTCCTTGGTGGGGGATCAAGTTCAGCTATTTCAATGCATGTGGTTGACAGCAGACTCCACCATTTTTTGGACGAGTTCTTGTGGTAGTTCACTCCAGACCTTTACTGCGACTTCTTCTTCAATTTCAGCAGCAAATTCAACATCAAATATATCGTGCATTGTTTCCTGCATGATTATGAGAACACCCAGCTAGGTTATGAACTGGACTAGAGTGATTTATAACCGTAGTGCATGCTTGTTACTAAATTTGTGATACTTACAAGAGGTAGAACTTCCTTAATCTTGCTCTTTCCTCCTTTATCCTTATCAGACTTTGCTGATACTATATCAATAAGGCTTGCAAATTTTTCTCCTATCTGAGCCACATTTGTTTCAAGGCTAGAAACCTGAGTGTAATTAAATGTGCATTTTATTAAAATAATAACTAGGCATGTGACAACGTGTGCATTGTTGCACATGTCTCTATAGAGGTAAGTGTGTCAGATAAAGGAGAGGGAGAGAGGGAAAGACAGCCGACAGAGAGGAAGGGAGATGATGTGTGTGCATGACACCTGCAGCACATTATTTGGAACAATGTTTAGATAACAACACTTTTGAGGACAGAAAACAGAAAGTTAACCTGCAAAGGTACACATAATTACAATGTGGCATGATCATGGCACCTACAGGAGGGGATTTTTTTGTACCTCTTTCAAAATAATAAACATCCTGCCTCTAGCTCTATGTTCTTATCTAAGAGGACTAAGACACATTGAATACTACCTACATGTACATACAGATTTCAAGTATTCAATAATTGTTTACGTTACCAGAATAATCTCAAACATCGCTTTGGCATTGTTATCAGCTGTACTCAAATGTTTAATGCTCGTCAATACTCCTACAGCCAGTTTTACTTTACCATTCTCTAAACTCTTCGTGCAAGCCTAGGAGATTAAAAATTGATTACAATCATAGGACGGACACTCATTATCACCTTTTCTGTGATTTGCTGGGCATTGAATGCTGGTGTGAATTCTGAGTGTTGGAAAGTCATTCATAACATCCTAGTTTAACTTATGATAATTGTCAACTAACCCACAAAGTGCTCAAATAATGGGAGCCACTCCTTTTGTATCTCTAAATATTTGTTGCATGGAATTCCCTTCATCTACGATGCAAATCACATAACAATAAACGTAATTTGTGATCAACTCCAAATGATCATTGTATACAAAATATAATACATATCCTCAACTCCAAATAATCATTGTATAAAAACAATTGAATAAAATTGAAGAATGAAGTAGAGATGGCAGGATCAAAAAGTAAACAACAAGAGATAATCGCATCTACTATACATCCCTGCGCTTGCTTTTCTCGACTATTGTGCACCTACTAATCATGGTTGTACGTAACTTGCTGGCCACATTTAGAGTAGGGACTCCTTCACTGGAATAAGCCTTGTTCAAGTTCGAAACTACTGTTATTTCACTGCTATTAATCGATAAGTGCACTGCAGTCGCCATTTTCGGCCATTTTTTGCTCAAATTGTCATAGCAACGGGTCTATCCAAGAATGCAAACCATAACACGGAGTGCGCGTACACGTTCTATTGCTCACGTGAGCAGTTTCCAATCCCGTTTGCGTAGTCTATATTATCTATGGTGCATCTAAGCTAGGCGCTGTCACACGACTTCACCATGGCAACATATTCCGAGCATGCGCATTATAACATAAAATGGCGCATCAGACACACCCATTCGATAACCCGCCATGCACACCCACCATTATGTAACTATCGAGATAACGATAAGTTTTCATGCCGACCACCTGGGTCTGTTTCCAGCTCCTGTTTGTCCGAGAAATAAAACATCAAATTGGTATGGCCTTATAGAGTCTACCGACTCTATGATACATAAATTTAATACATATCCAGTGATACATACACACTTGCATGGCACGTACATGCTATGTAACAACGATCTTTTTGCTAGAGCCATATGCTTGCATGCATATGATCCTCTTGTACCTTCCAAGGCTATCGTAGTACCTCATAGCCATTCACATGTCAGTGCACAAGTCCCCCATAGCCAATGCATTTGTCTGCTTAGCCGTGATTTTTTTAATGCATACACCTAACTGTACACATGCACACGCGCGCGCACACATGCATGCATGCACACACACAACACACACACATTAATGAATCTTACCTTGGCCATCAGCGAGTCGTTCATCAATGGGCCAGGACGCTGCAATCTGTAAGATGTTGAGGCTGCAGCAATGTTCGTGTTCCCAATAGTCGAAGAAGACAATGGTCCAGGTAGTGAACGATTCCATGCCGATAATTGGCTTTGGCGATCATGGTCATTTAGATCTTTACATAGAAGTAGGAAAAATGCCATGATTCTATCATGGGAAATTTTATATGACTTCACAATAATCAGGGGGTGATTTATGTGTGACCTCTGACCTCACGTAAAGCTGAGGGAACTGAAGACAGAGATAGAGCCTATTCAGCACCTGCTGGAGAAGGCCAAGGTGAAGCTGCAGAAAGACTTTGAACAGTGGTGGAACCAGCAGTCCAGCAACTCAAAGGTATCAATCAACATTGCTGACTAAGCAAATTTTATTAGTGAAACTGTCCATAATACACATGAAATCTTCAGGACCCGTCGTCCGCAAGGAGTGCTTGGTATACTCCCCCAACAAGTGGCTCCCCCTCTCGGCTTCAGCCCCACCCACCTCCAAGGCCTCCCTCCTCCTCCTCCTCTTCTGTCTCTGGTTCCACCTCCTCATCCCTACAAGGCAGCCGGAGCCACTCTAGGTCAAGACACAGAAGCTCTCGGTCGTCTCATCGAACCATGGCTGCACAGTTCACACAACCCGGCCATGGCCAGCACTCAAGTGACAAACCTACAACAGATTCTGTCACTACATCTTCATTCATGAGTAGTCTGAATGGAATAGGCTTGGACGGTCAAGAGCAAGAGTTCGAATCGGTTATCATCTGCAGGGCGGAGTGGTGACGTGTCGATGTCCTCTGGTGTTGGTAGCAGTTTATCTTCCTCGGACTATCTCCATCAAAGTGGTAGCGGTGGTGGTATGAATTCCTCTTCTTCAGTTACAGATAATAATACTGGCAGCTAGTAGTAGGATAGCGAGACGACAACCGGATTCACTTCCAAGAGTGGGGACAGTGTCTGATCAAGATTCCCTATTGAACACTCAGAGTTCAGGTCATGCTGTCACTGGTACTGCTCTCAGTCATCCCAAACCACTCTTTGATGTGGGAACAATTTCTTTGGATAGGTATGTCGGTTATGAGCATACATTATACAATGTCATGTACTTTTAGATGTCCCAGCTTTTCAATGTTGCACATTGATGAAGATCAGTATACTCATACAATTTACTGTAATTATTTGGAGAATTAGACAAGCTAGCCAAAATTTTTATGATATAATTACTTGATTTCTAGGTCTCATTCATCCATCCCCCTGACTATAGACTCAAGAGCTGATGCCGACATCATTGCCTTCTATAGAGCTAGGCAAAAACTCATACAGAAAGGTAAGCTTCAGAGAGCATGCTGCCATGCACTACAGTTTTATACACATGCACTTCATCTCTGGCTAACAATTTTATTTCAGAGCAATCGCCAAGGTGAAGAGTAATTGAGATACAACCCCCATACCAATCAGTATAGGAAATATATAGGGGATAAAAACACAGGATCATGACTATATATTCAGCAAGTGTAATAATGTGTACAAAAAATTTAACGTTAATGTGGAAATGTCTGAATGTCTTGTACAGCAACAAGGGTAGTACCTCTTAATAGTAACTAATGTGTGTTAATGCAATAGTTATACAAGGGTGCTGCATAATGGATCGTAGGGGTCACTATGAGCAAGTAGCTGTTAATGTTTTCTCATCTTTTTGTTGGCAATGAATTGTTTTGCCTCAGAGAGCAGTTCATCAATGTCATCATCATCGTCGTCATCGGCTGCTGCTCCAGTGGGTGGGGCTACAGGGGGAGGGGCCCAATCCAAATCCTCAGATTCCCCTCCATAACTGCTACTTCCCACCGACTCTGAAGACAGTAATAGTTGAAGAAAGCATAATCATAAAGGAGTATGGTAGATCTTATCCCGGGACCCCATTTGTATGTGCACGCGTTGTCCCCATGGCCATTCAATGATTCCCAGTTGTTTTGCGACATTGAAAAGCTGAGAATGGACAACGTCATGGGGGTGGGGGCTATTCTGTATGATATTATTTTATGCTATTCCCATAGTTCCTTATGCTATAATAATTATGCAAGTGATCACATGCCAGTATTAGGAATAGTCACCTTGGTCATCGATGAAGCTGTCGTTGTAGTCGTAGGTATTTGGTTCTCCATCATCATCACTGTCTCCCACTAGGATACTGCGACCTGATCATAGTATACTAAATAATATTATATTGCTGTGTAGGGTGATTACTGATACACACAGGAGGCATACTCTACAACTAACCGGTGGTCTTTCTGGTGCTCCTTCTAGATCCAGTGGTTCTCTTTGATCCTACATTATGTGGCAAAATAATATTATTAATTCTGTGTCCTTGTAGAGTCAGTATAATGCAACACGAAGAATCTATAGTTGATTTATGACAGGCTTGCTCCATGCAGATTAAAGAGCAAAACATACTAGATCTATGTTACCTCATAACCACAGAAAAGTAAATTGCTACTAGCTGGGGACATAACTACTTGTCATGACATTGTCATGCAAAATAGTACTGCATGATTATCATGAATACTAACTTGTTGATGGAGGTCCAGGGTGCCTGTATTCCCTACGATGAGCAGGATTTGTCCTGTAAGAGAAGTTCATATGGGATCATGATTCTCTCTTCATGCTCCAATCTACATTAATTTTAGGAATCTAGGGCCACATTCCTGAGCAACTGAATAGTACAATAGATGGAAAAGGCACTAATGGATCCGTGATTGACCCTACGATGGCTAAATTATTATTGATTGGGTGTTTGTCATATTATTACTATTGATAGCCACGAGACTAAATTGTGATACACCAATCTCAGTGAAAATAACTTCATTTTTGCATATTATTCTACTGTCTTACCTGTAGCAGTCAGCTCCGTAGGGGCACACTGGTTTGTCAGAGTCATCATCATCATCACTGCCATTATCTCCATCACTGTTGGTATCAACCGATGAAAAGTTGTGTGAATACTCCTTGAAATGAACAGGATTTTTCCTGCATAATTATTATAACACATCAGCCATCATGAGACAAGTTCGCTGCATATATACATCTTTCCTGAATATTAGCCTATAATAATATTAATTATTATTTTTTGTACCTGTAGCATTTTGTGCCATACGGACAAAGTGGCTTCTTCTTGTCTTTCTCCTTTTCTTTACTGGCAGCTGGTTTCATTGATGCTGTAGCTGGTTTAGAGGTAGGCTTGGTTGGCTCCTTTTTGGCCACTGGTCTGCTCTCTACACTGCTGGTAGCAACATCCACTGTGTCCTTGGTTGAAGCTTTCTATATGTACAGAAGACAATATTATGGCACCACTGCTTGACCTATTCATTTACATCCAAAGCGATTGTGTATTATAGAACTAACAATCACAAATGTTCACATGCATCATTGCCTTTAGCCTCATGCATACTAATGAGCTGAACAATTCGAATGGACCAAAAGATATGATCATGCAAACCTGAGATACAGAGCCTTACTTTCTTAGTTGGTGGAGGGCTTGGTAGGGTGTCATCATCTTTACTCTCATCAGCTGGACTAGCCGCCTTTGCACGTTTAGCTGTAGAGCTAGCACCAGTAGTAGAAGAAGGAGCCTTTCTCTTCCTTGAAGCTGGAGGTTTACTGCCATTGGCAGTGGAGGAGGTACCTGCAGCTACATGGCTAGCGGCATCAACCAACCAATCAGGGAGTCGCCGAGGCTTGTTTGTACTTCCAACCTTCCCATTGCTTTCAGAGTCCTCTTTCTTGGCCTTACTTTTGACAGTTTCCTCATCTTTCGTGTCATGTCCAGATGGCAGTGCACTTGTACTATCAAGCGTTGGCTGACTTAGAGCACTGGGTTCAGCTATAGCACTGCTGGGTTTGGATTCTGATACAGTGTGTTTTGGTATCTCCTTGGCGCTTGCTTTCCTGCTACTATCATTGCTTGAAATGGGCTTTGCCTTGCTGATGGTGCTAGGATCACAGAACAGTTCGTCTAAGAAGTCAGCTGCCTGATCACTCTTCTTCTTTTCAGAGGATTTTGTTGCACCCACAGAGGATTTGGGAGCTGGCTCTTCTGCCACAGTTGAGTCACCTTTACTCAAATTTTTGCTACTACTACTGCAAATTTAATAGAATTAAAACTGTGACTGTATTTCTGTGATCTTTTATTGATTACCTTTTCTCCACTACTCTGAATATTAGTGTATCTGGTAGTAGTTTGAATAGGTCACCATGGTGCAGATCCTGCCAAACGTCTTTTGAGAGGACAGTGAAGATTGTCTCTCCCACAGCCTTATAGAAGCAGGGGTTCTTGTGTTTCTGCAAATCATTAAACAATGCAAATTAATGCTTTCCTATCTTTCGATTCAATATTTCTGCATGAAAGGAAACTGGGGTAGCCTCTCAGTGCCCTTCACTGGACCACTCCCCTCTGCTTCACAGGATCATCCCCCCCCCCCCCCACCCACACATCCACTAAAAACTCACGGGACAGAATTTGAATTTTCCTTTCTCAAGCTGCAATAGAGCATGGTTTCTGGAAACTCTTTTATCAGTGATCTACAAAGACAGGCGAGTGATAGAATTTTATAATATTATAGGCCCTTTGCACTTAGGATAGCCATTATCTCAGTATGAAGATCAACCTTCAAGAGAGGTCCTCTTCCAACAGTACTCTCTCCTTCAGGTATCTCGACCGCTTCTCCAGTCTGATCATTGATCAGGTAAGCCATCTCTGCTTTGTGAGTGCAAGCCTATGCTTGCTCCAGCTACGAGGTTAAAGTTCAAGACGGGCGGGAACGCCCACTTCTTTGGGGTCAAAGTTCATTTGCAAATGGCTGATTAAAAAAACTGGCGCACTCTTTACATCATCTCATATTCTCCATCTATATCCAGTGATGTCTCAAAAGAAGAAGCAGTGGCAGGACGGGTCCAAGCAGAAGCGAGGGAAACAGGATCAGTCCGCTGCCACAGGCCCCTACGTTGACATGTTCCAAGAGTATCGCAAGGAGCTGGACGAAAAACACGACAGACACGAGAGAATAGTGAAACTGAGTCGAGACTGTACCATTAACAGCAAAAGAATCATCTTCACGCTACATCGAGTGAGTGGGAGTGATGCACAGGAGAGAGGGAAGATCCTCTCGGAAGCCGAGGAGAAACTCCGTGCCGATGTGCTCCCCAGACTCAAGTCAATAGCACTAGAAATGAAGGGGCTGGACCCACAACTGCACCACTATGCATACGCCCCTGGAGTGGAAGAGTTTATTGAAGCCTTGACCTACCTCGAATACTTGAAAACGTGTCGTTTGATCTCCCCCGAGGAAATTGTGCGTGACTACCTCACATTTGAAGTGGAGCCAGCCGTGGTATCTACTGAACAGAATGGTAAGGACCATTCTGAATTGGATGTTAGCAATGCTCCCGGGGCAGCTGAAGTTGAAAAGATAGACAGAGATAAGGAAGGAGCTATAGAACAGAAATCTGAGCCAGCCGAAGTTATTCAATTTCCTCTCGATCCTTTGGACTTTGTACTGGGCGTGGCCGACCTCACTGGTGAACTCATGCGACTGGGAATCAACTCAATCGGGTGTGGGGAGCACGGTCGACCTTTCGACCTCTTGCCGTTCATGCGAGCCTTGTATTGTGGGTTCCACAGCATTGGCTCTCGGAGTAAGAACATGTCGAAGAAGATGGGGATCCTGCGGGCCAGCCTGGCCAAGGTGGAGAATGTCTGCTACACCCTCAAGATCCGCGGTTCAGAAGTGCCCAAACAGATGCTTGCAGACATGTTCAATACCTCAAACCAGAGACAACAAGACTTCGGTGACGATGCATTTGCATAATCTGTTATAGACCCCTGTGATAATGAATAAAATTTAATTATACGATTCTCATCAAGTAAATGGATGATAGACGCGTATTATTTAGGCCTAACCGTGTTTTAAGAAATTATGCGTAGTGGGACATGCATGATAAAAATTATGATAGCTATGGGTACGGACGGATACGTGGGAGGTGGTAGTGAAATGCACACGTTGCGGTTTAGCGGATGTCTTTCATTGGCTTCCCGCCCGCATTTGTTCTCGACCTCCAAGAACTAGGAGCAGCAACTGACAGGCAATAACAAATTGCTCAATTTGACCAGCTACGTACATTCGTATACTGTTCTCAGAACTAGCAAATCATCGTCCAGCCATCTATCTCTGTGGGGAGCTAGCTCGAGATCACAGAGATGAGTGATTCGGACAACGATTTCGACGTGGAACACGCGAAGCACAGCGTGACGAAGAACAGCCTCACGTTCCTGCTGGAGGGCATCGACCCGAGGGACTTGGCCGCCGATGGCCTCTCCATCATCAGCTACGCCGACTCCGACCTGGACATGGGGGGAGGCGTGCGCGAGGCGCCGACCTGCCAAGAACTGGCCATCGAGGGAGAGTGCCTCACCAAGCAGGGAGAGCACAAGGAGGCCATCCCACTGCTAGAGTCCGCGCTGGAGCTAGGCACCGATGATCTGCAGCTGTCCAGCGTGCTCTGGAGCCTGCTGGGAAACGCACACTTCTACCTGGGCGACTACGAGAAGGCTGCAGTCTGCCACCAGCACGACTTAGCCATCTGCAATGAGCTGGGTGATGAGAGAAACCAAGCCCAGGCCTACTGCAATTTGGGTATTGCTAACCGCAAGACTGGCTACCTGAAGCGTGCACAGCTCTGCTACGAAAGGTATCTGGATATCTGCGATAAGATAGAGGACGGCCGATCGATATCCAAGGCTCACCACAACCTGGGGGATCTGCACCTCACCTTAGCTCGTCTCAAGCTGCACCGAGACAGGAAGCTGGAAAACTCCCCAGAGGCTCGCGAGCACCTGGAGAAAGCTGCCGACTACTTTGTCAAGCACCTGGACTATGTCCAAGAGACCAATAACAAGTGAGTGGATACGTCACTAAATAATAATATTTAAAATTTGAGCACAGTAGTGAATATGCACAGTATTGCTGGCTAGGAAACTGGTGCTGCCAATTTATATTACGTGATATTCCCGGGAAATTGGAAGGGTACAGGTATTACATCATGGGAAAGATAGCCGTTCAAGTGGAGATATGGACGATTTAAAGGCACTGTACTGCAATATTAAAAGTGGGTATTAGTGAGAACGAGATGGGAATGAGAGCAAAATTAACGATTTTCAAGTGGTTGATTAATTGCAAGCAGCTGTTCTATGACACTGTATTCATGCATCCACCTATGCATGTGTGTATGGGTGCATGGTTGGACTAGTCTTGTGTTTGTGTATGTTGTATTCACGACTTGTGGTAGCAGTTGAGTGCCGTTAGTGGGAGGAGTCGTGAATATCATTATCGGTGGGCCGTATTGCCAGGTACAGAGGTGGGAGTCGGCATCTCAGAGGGTATGGTTGACTTTATCATACACATTGCGTGTGGAGGGGGAGGGGGAGAGAGGTCCACGCACAGCTGCCTTGAAATTGATACGTTTTGCCCAACTCAAATAATATTATCCTTGCATGTCTCACCAATGGATTGCAATGGACTTGAGAATAATTATTAATCCAGGGAGTGTCTATAATAGAAAAATAATAGTGAAGACTATGCATAAATCATAATAGAGTTTGTTAGGTCTAATTATGTTGACTGATTGAACCCGCTGTATAAACTAGCGATCATTAAGAGTATAACATAATTACTTTTAAAATGGTATATAGGTAGTAGGCAGCTGCTATCTTGATTATTGAGACAAAAAGAGAGAGAATCTATCATGGATGATTGGGGTTATTCCATGCATGTATATTCTACAACCAACCTTCTATCAGGGTGGCCTGGGGAATAATAACTTATCCGAAGAACTGGAGCACACACGCACACACACACACACACACACACACACACACACACACACACACACAGAAAATTCGTGCAATGAGTAAGTTTATAGTAAACACATTATTGAACAGTTTATTGGATCAGCTTACAGTTAATGGAACATGTCTTTGAGCTGTAGAGCCTAGCTAGTATATAGGGTGGCTGTCATAGTAGCTGGTGGGTGGGGGAAGTGTTCTGACTGGCCACACACCACTGATTCCATCACCATCTGTTCCTTGTTCAGATCATGAGATAGTGCTGTTAGAAAGGATGGATCGACAAAACTGTCACTTGTGACTACAAGCAGTGAGGTGTCTGAGTAAAGGAACATTGGCTTGGGACCAGTCATTATTTTTTCTTTAATTGGGAGGTTTCCTCTTTTTAATTAGTTTTGGACAAGAAATCTTGTCATTAATATAGAGGGATTTTGCATAGCATGGGGAGAATCCTTTCCTTTGTCGGAGGTTCTACTGCGGTAACGTATACATATATACACCATGCAGCCTAAACTTTTATAGGATGAATATTTGCAGTTTTTGCCAATTATTGCTTATTTTCATGGTTTTTCAATCTCGAGAATTTTAGGAATTATACCTGAGTAAGTAAGTATAATTATTGTGCCGTACTCTATGACTACTACCAAACAGCCTGCTCCTACTAAGGGCTTCGTGGTCTTTTTCTCAAGTGGACTATGGTTATTGTGGCAGTAACCTATGGTGTTGAGGTGGGGGCTCTCAAGTGCTTAATTCAGTTATACTACAAGTCACAAAGGCTGTCAGTTTATATAGTGACAGAGACAGGTGCCGTTCTCCCTACTAGACAACTGACCTACAAAGCATAGTAGAGATTCGTTATTCAAGGACCACTTTTTTAAGTGGGTCATGGTTGTTAGGTTGGGGGCGGAGAATGTGGCTATTGAAATTATGGATATAATATAGACTGAGTTAGCACCTGTATCACCTGTTCTTCTCACTGTGATAGTCATGTTTATGCATGTGCCAGTGAGTGGCTTGTGATAAACAATCTCGTAGTGTTTTATGCCACGTGTATAGCTTTGAGAATCTAGCTAGAGTTTCTTGAACATTCTTTGACTTATTGATGGTTATTGTAGATGGCAGGTGAGGAATGTATACCATTCAGGACTCGTTTTTGCAACATTGAAGATCTGGTATATGCTGTAGCAGATCCTGCTTTGGGATGCGGTTATTTAGCCCACCGCCCTCTCCGGGCGCATGCACCTGCTTGGACTGTCTGTAAATGAAACCATTGGCTCTATAAGTTTTTTCAGCAAGGCCTTTCCAGCTTTTCAGTGCAGCATGCTGAAAAGTGAGAGGGAAAGGTCCCAGCCCCTTGCTGTGGATGAGGCTAAAAAATTAATAGCCAGTGCAAGTTGATAAATGCAGGACTAGCTATAACAATGTTTGTTTCTTCGACAACCAATCCCAAACAAGGGGGGGGGGACCATTTACCCCAGCCAATGCATGTTTGTTTTGTATCCTTGTTGAATGGAGTGCTTTATTCTTGGAACAAACCAATATCCTTTTCTTGTAGAGCTTTGCAGTATGAAGGCGTGCTCTTTGCTTCCTCTGCTTGTGTAGCTATTCATCCATTCATTGGGCAATTCCAGTGATCCATGCCTCATTAACTCAGCACAAATGATACTTACTTAAGACCCTGTTTATAGCTGGCTTTTTTCACGTTCACAGCAGTGTTATTTTATGCTCATTCTTTGGTAAATTGGATTAGACACGGGACATTGGCGAATTATCTTTGATTGACCTTTGATTAAGGTTGTATGCCTAATGTGGTTCCCAGCCCCCTACACTGCAGCATGTGTCCCTCCCACATCCGACTGTATGAGAATTACTAGGACATGCAGCGGAGAAACTGTATAAATCCCCTCTCCCCTCTTCTTCATTCACATTCCATGTACACAACTATAATGATATTTATGAGTTTTTCTCTGAGAAAGATAAAACTAAATTGCTTTTTGGTGACTGAGTTCTCAGTACAGCCACAGTACTCATACAGAATACGGCACACAAGTATAGTTAACTGAGATTTCACAAAGATACTTTATATCGGCACCTGTACACAGGATCAAGGGATCCCTGAATATTTAATTATTAGTGGAGTGCTTATCTAAGCTCAATGACTTAAGTAGTGAAGTAGTGGGGCTACCCCCCCAATACAAAAATTAATGTGTAATTTGAAGCATGTTTGGTGCAGAAATTATGCGATGGATGAACAAATTATCTTATGACTGAACATGCACTCTAGATCTCTGCGTCATCACCTAACAAATTTCAAAGCATGTAAACATCCACTTAGCCGTACTTAAACTAATACTACGTATGGAAAAAAATAACTTCAATTTTGAAAAATGCGCGTTTTTCTGGTAAAGGTCGTCAATCGCTCCATATAATACACATTATGAGGATTTGTAAAAATTTAATGCTAATTTCTTACGTTAGGTTGGATCATACGTTGTATTCGATTAACTATGGTAGTCTAGTGAGTTAAGAACCCTCTCACTGGTTATTTAGAATCTCACCAAGAATAATTGAATAACTAGAAAGAGAGGACCAATAAAGCCTGCTGCTGTAGACTTATAGTGAAATCCCTCTCAAGGGACACTTCTGAGGAATGGATCAGTGGAGCTATCTAGAGGTGATTTATTTTCCCCCTCTTGGAAATCAATGTGCTAACAAATTGGACCACTTGACCTTTGTCGGTGTTTGTTAACTTACACTTTGTCCCTTGATGTACGCATTCCTCACTAAGGACTTGAAAATCTGTCCGATATTATTATGGATGGCTGGCTAAAGCATATCCAGCTCAACTAGAGGTATAGTGGAACCCCTTTAGAAGGACACCCCTGCAGAGGCGGCTGAGGGCAGGTCAGTTTGGAGGGGCAAAGTCAGTCAAATAGACACCCACAAGCTTGATATTACTGCGTACATAGAACGTACAATGTATTATATTACTACAATATAGTAGCCTTCCACTTTGGGGGGGACGAGGACATCTCTTTTAATCAGAACACCACCCATCGTCCCAGCTATGTGGTTATGGTATACCATGGTGCATATTGCCACAAGAGTAATAGTAGTCCAAGGTGCAACATCAGATGTAAGGTTGTGTGAATAGTTTACTGTCTATTTCATCATTACTGTTCATTAGCCTGCCCTGTGATCACTCACACTTCTCTGGTAACTGGTAATTTGCTTAGAAAACCTTCAAAAAGTTTGGTTGTCAGGCAATTGTCAGTAAAGAATGATGTCATCGATATCATTCATATGGTACTGGATTGGCTAAGGCTGCTATATCATGTGATACCATGGAAGCACGGTAACACTGTTGCTATGCAAACACTTATACTGATCAGAACACGTTGATGACGTTTGTGTGAGTGTCAATTGATACTATAAACAAATGCTACACAGCTTGTCAGTGAAAAGGATACGGAATAAGTGTAACGTTTGAGGCTAGCTGGCGTTCTATGGCTGTTTGTCATAACAAATAATGATATACTACTGACTCTTTATAAGTTATTGGTGTCTAGTGACAATGGTAACCATAATTATAATACATGTAGATGTATAGTACATGTACAGATCGATGAATTATAAATTATATGATACTGTGACTATAAATTTTTTTTCTATATAGGTCTGCTCAGGCTCGAGCCCACGCCAGCCTTGGTTATGTGTATGAGCTGCTTCAAGACACAGACAAGGCCATCGACCACTATGAACAGGTAGGGCTAGCTTATTTGTTCCAATCCATTGACTACTATAGATATTCCAACCAACTATAAAGATCTTACTGCATAGTCAGTAGATGTGTGTATGCAGATAATACAGCACCAAGTAGCTAAAAAAGATAATTTTTTTAGACAAAACTAATAGAGTTTTTGTGTCTGGTGAGTGCTGACAGAGAGTGGTCTGATTGCTTAATTGGGTTGAGACACTATCTGGCTTGGAGACAGAAAGTTAAGGGGGAGTGTGCACATGTGTACTCAATACCGAAGGACTGAAATTCCATCACCTTCTCATATAAAATCAGCATTAACGTCTCTATAATATGAAGTTTCCACTGTATAATATAGTACATGGCACCCCTCCATTGTAGACCCTCACAAGGGGAATGACTAGTCAGTGGTGGATTTAGGTGGGTTTCGGAGGTTTCGACCGAACCCCCCTTTGGGCTGCACCTAGTTGTAAGAAGTACTGATGATAGGCTAACTGGAACCCCCCTCTCTGGCTACAGAACTAAGAAAACTGCTGTTGTGGCTCACCTTAGCATGCTTCAGCAGAAAATTCGTTCAAAACTCGATTGGTTGGGCTGGTACCAATGGTAGTTGCTCTCAAACGATCAAAATGGGCGTGGTTTTTAGCCGAAAATGGGCGTGGCTTCTAAAATTTGCGCGCGCTTCGCGCGCAAGCCTAAAACAGAACCCCCCTTCAGGAAATTCTAGATCCACCACTGCTAGTTACCCTTACTTCACGGAACACTGATGATTAAATTTTAGATATCAGTTGCTATGAAGCTGCTGAATTCGGAGCCGAAAATTAAGTTGCTATGGTAACTGCTATGAAATACATGTGTCCAGATCACGCTCTAATAGTACCCTGGAGTAGCTAGCACTAATAAATTATCGATTGAACTAGTTTGATCTCCAGATCTGACCACCTTAATTGCCTACTTCCCTTGCAGCGGCTGAGGATAGCTGTGGAGAATGTGGACAAGGGAGCTGAGGCCAGGTCCTACTGCAGCATTGGCAACTGCCTCAGAGCCATGATACAACCAGAGAAGGCACTCGAGTGCTACAACAGGGTGAGTCCGCTGAGTCGGCAAACTGGAGTGTAGTGGATCATAGAACTGATTCCGTATAATATTATGTGTATGAGTGTGTGTGTGGGGGGGGGGGGGGAGTGTGTGTATGTGTGTGTGGGTGTATGAGTGTGGTGTGTGGGGTGTGTCTCAAATGCTCTATCCATTAAACATGTACATAAATATCGGACTACTAGTAGTAATGCAATAATGGTTCACTGAACTTTTGATATACTTTTTTTGGCTATCATATAATTATTTTGGCAGAGTTTGACATCAGCAGTGGAGCTTGAAGACGGTGTGGGGGAGGCTGTGATCCACAACAACATGGGGCTAGCCTACGAGATGCTCAATAACCTCGAGGAAGCTCAGGAGCACTATGAAAAGGTACACACAACAGAATTTGGGACCATGCACAGGTGGTATCAGATATTAATCTGGGATTAATGTGTTGACTTCATCATAAAAGTTAATTAGATAATTATTATAATCATTCCAGGAGTGCCTTATTCAATTCTTTGCCGCCAGTATAGCTAATTATGCACATTATCATTTGATTGATGTTAGCTTTGAGTTCAGTGTGGGATGAGGGGGTATAATGTGTTCCCCCCACGTCAGAAAGTATGACATTGTGTGAGGGGGTGTATCACCCGGAGAAACGTAACAGGTATACCCTTTGCATCATTTAAGCTCCATGACAAAGGCTCCACTGTAATTCAATGCCCTACGTGTCAGTTTGCTGTCATATTATATTATTTTGTGCTTAATGGATACCTTAATTTGACTGATCAAGTGTGCACACACCAACTCATGCAGCATCTGGACAAGATGAAGTCCCTGGAGGATGTGTATGGACAGGCCCTAGCACTGGAGAATATTGCCAAGACCTATGAATACATGGCTAACCTGACCAAGGCCTGTGAATCACTGGAACAGGTAGGATCACCATGTATTGGTACATGTACCACATCCCACTCTATATTAATTTTACTGGTGTGGAATGGCTGCTAGTCTTTGTATGCTCTCACTGAATATAGCCATTAATTGTTATGACTACTGCTTGATTATCAATTTGACTAAGTATTCTGGATCATTTCATTGTAGTCCCAATTCAATTACTCTTTCTTCTTTGACTTCAGTATTTCTAATTTGATACTTTTCGTCAAGGTTTACCACTGGATTGCTTAATGTTTATCTCTAAAATCTGGGCAAGGCTAGAACATTCCTTTTTGTGCATGCCAGCTATGTAGCAGTATTATAATATACTAGTAATATACTAGCTTTGGCTCTATTAATAGTTTATCACTGGCTGCCTTTTCAATCCCTAGCTGGCCTCTGTACATGAACAGCTTAAGCAGGAGGAGGAGAGGCAGCTGGTACTGGCTCGGCTGGAAAGGCTCAACGGGCTGAGAGGTGCGCATCACGGTGATGCAAAGGGCAAAGGTGGAACTGGCGGCCATGGAGCTGGATTGAAGAACACGTGGAAGAAGCTCAAGGGAAAGAAGAAGAAGCAAAGAAACCTGACGGCTCCAGAGATCAGCAGTGAAGACTTCAAGGCCATCAGTGAGGAGAAGAAGAAGAAATCTGGCACACTGGAATCAGTGAGCGAGGAAAGAAAGGCCGCCAATAGAGAGAAAGGAAAGGACAAACACTCGACAGACAAAGAGGCATCTCGTGAGTTGAAGAAAGCCACCTCCACGGACATCAAAGCTACACCGAAGAGGCCGGTATCAACAAGTGCAGAAAGTCACAGAGTGGACACTCCTAGTAGTATTGAAGACTCACCACTCAGTCAGAAAAGCGAGCCAAGATTGTCTCAGCCGGATCATAACAGTCACCCCCGGAAATTACGTCTATCATCGTACTCTGGTGATCATGAGGGGGAGAGCAAACTGTTATCCCCCAAGTCTGGAGATATTGTACTAGTTGAAGATCTCTCGCAGATATCAACCGGAAAGCTATCCCAGGTTTCTGGAGGCAAACTCTCTCTTTCACAGTCTGGCACTTTCACTGGTCCAGATGAGCCGTACAGCACACAGTCTTCCATTAGATCCGGTGGTGACCATCATGAACACGAAAGTGGCTTCATACCAAACGGTATTCACGGCTCTGAGCATGAACACCACGACCTATCCTCGGGCAGATTGTCTGGGTTCGATAGCATCTCACTGCCTGTGGATGGAGACAGTGTGAGTCAGCTGCACTTTGGATCGTTCAGGAGGGGTTGCACCAGAATGTATCTCGAGTATGGTAATAAGGATCACAAGCTGAACTTGGAGAGAGTGGAGGAATTTTTGAAGTCGTCGATGGAAATGGAACCAGTTGATCTCAACATCCTCCGTGACTGGGATGGATGGGTAATGGCATCAAAGAACATTGTGTAAGTACCATAATACTGCATTCATCTTAAATAGCAGTGACTGAGGTCATAATAATATATGGTTCAGAGGTTAATTTTAACAACATTTCCATACTTTTCAGGCATGTTCTGTACTCAAGGTATGGGTAGAATTGCATTTTTACTTTAGCTTTGTTGATAAGCTTGGAATAGGCCGGGGGGGGGGGGGGGGGGACAAGGCCAGTACAGTACAAATACCATAAAATTGTAGTATCACATACTCTCCGTGATGGTAGCTGGAGGCTAGCATCAATAGCTACTGGAAGCTTGTGATGTGTGCATTCATTGAATTAATGATAGACACTACATCCACATTGTCCAAACTTTTAGTCTACACTGTTTAAACACAATTTCTGAGAAGATCCCATGGTGGAGTTAGATTGCCGTTCATATTGCATTACCATGTTTTCAGTATATGTTGTGGGGCATTTTGAGCTATTTGATACTATCGTACAATGCCATTCTTTAGATGTTTTAGTGGAGTGCACTCAGGTACATGAGCTTAACCTTCAGTTGAAGGTGTGATAGATATGACAGTTAAAGGCTGAGCTATGCAAAAAGAGCCGAAGTACTGCACTATGACCTTCTGTTCATAAACACTAAGTCTTGATATTGCTCACCCAGCTTAATTCTGTACTACTGAAGGGCTTCACTATATCATAGTAGGGAACCATAAAATAATTTCCTGTATGATTACTGCAGTTGCACTGACTTGATTCCATCTTCTCTCTTCTTTCCCTGCAGCATTCCTACTACTACAAAAGAATCTCAACTGATATAATTAATCATTTCAGTAGTTGTAGTGCGATCGTAATCTTTTGGTGTATGTACCTAAATATGTAATAGTACGCAATGTGTATCTTAAATTTGAATTTTCATGCAGCAGCTGTATATCTGTTTTGTAGAAGATTACTAATAATAATTATTAATTTTTTGAAGGTTTACATTATTATGGGCACTGGAGAAAATAGATCGACATGATGGTTGTTGTGAAATAAGAACTTTCTAGCCAAATTCTAGGTCAGTTTCAGAGCACTTCAGTACCCCAGTGTAGCATCCAGTGCATTCACTCGGGTGACTGCACTTACATCTGGAGTACTGTATGCTCTTGTGCAATTAATGCTAGTATTAATGGCAGTACAATCAAGATAAGATAGAAATTTTCTACTATTATGATATGGGCTGAACAAAAAATGAAAGATCAAATTTAATTCGAAGATGATTATTTTCTCTCTTCTCTCTATGCTAGGAATAGATAAACTTACTACGTGGATCAAGTTTTTATTTTGACACATATCCATGTATAGTTTCCAGCTTTACCATTAATTATGGTAAAGGTCGCTAATGCTCTAGCCTCTACACTCGTATGAAACTAATGAATGTAACGACCACTACCATGTACCAACACGCAGCGTACATTATCGGGTAAGAGATCGCCATGGGTATAAACTATAAAGTGGTGAAGTGGAAGAAACACACAGCAACAAGTGAACAATGTATATACAACAGACAATAAGTAATTACACATCAGAAATAGGAGACTGTAAAGGTGAGGAAAGGTCACTACTGGCATCACTAACGCTATTTTCTCTCAACCAAGTGGTTGATGGAGTTCTGCCCTTGGGCACTTTGAATCCTGGGATTTGAACACGAGACACACCATTCACTGGTGCTATGTGATGTTTGTTCTGTTTCGTGTGCTTTTTATGATAAGTTTCTAATTCTTCGCTTCCCACCAGTGGTGGAAGGATATCGTTCTCGCTACCTCCAAATGCACTATCGTCCTTCTCTTTCATTTTGCTCATGGCCACCGATTCGCTGGCTGTGCTGCTTCTCTTGCTGGTTGCCATTTCGCTGACAGTGCTGCTTCGTTTATTTGTTGTCGCTGTACTATCACCTCCGTTGGTAGGGATAGCAGACGAGCCATTGATACCGCTAGGCACTGAACCAGACTTAGGACGGACATCGACATAGCGGGGAGGGCCGGATGGCTGTAGCACGGAAGAATTTGTCACTACATCGACCGACATGGACAAGTCTTTCTTAGGTAAGGTATTGGTCGACGAGTCTCCTCCTTGCTCGGTGACAGACATACTGCTCATGGGTGGTGGACCACCATTGGAGTGCAAGTTGTAAGGAGCCTGTCTTGTACTGCTGTTGTAACTCTCCTCGAGGCCTCCGCTGCTCTTGCTCTGCTGACGTGGTCTAATAAACATCCTGAAGAAGATAAAGCAGACAAAGGCACCCACTGGGACTCCGAGGACAAACGCTCCCACGGTTGCCCCCACAATGGTAGGAATGTCCATATCCGTCTTCTCTCCATTACTCAGTCCCACCGTCTCCGGAGGGCATACAGCGTTGGTAGCTGCTGGGTCACCGGTAGGCCTCGGTGGAAGGGGGCAGGGGACTGTGGGTACCACGGGGGGTGGTTCTTGAGTGACAGGTCTGGCTCCACAAGTCGACACGATAGTTTCTTCGCTGACTGAGTGTGCCTCAATCAGGCCCGATATGCCCTGAGCAGCGTCAGTGAGCTTGTTCATACATGTGTTCATGCCAGTGACCCACCCACAGTAGGCATCCCTGGAGTCCAGGCATTCGAAACAGCTCCGATATTGTGTGCAATCGCCTCTCGATATGGTCATTATCGTGTCTTCTGTTGTCGCATACACTTGCCTGGTTTCTTCGTTGCCCTGGTGCACACTTAGGTAACTGACTGCACCATCAACGCTTTGGATGACATGATCCACCTGACTACTGCTTCCTGACCCCACAACGTGCACTGCTTGACGGATTTCTCCACTCTCTGTAGTAAAGTACATAACCTCCTGTATGGAACCGTCGAACATGATCACATCCACTGCTATCTTGTCCAGTTTCTTGCCAGACACAACGTGGAGTGGTTCAGGGTCCATGGCCTCAACAGAACTAGCAACAAGCTGGTACCTGCTGGCGTCGTCGACTGTTCTCTGCATGCCAGTGGTCCCTGGACATGAGAAAGGACCTGGTTGTTCTGTAATCCACACTTGTTGGTTTTGTTCTGTTACCCGTACAGTATAATCACCATCCTCGAATACCTTAGTTAGGCTTCCTTCCACTGTTTCATCAAATGAAAATTTGCAAATGGCACCTCCTTCTGGTCCATTATCAGGTGAAGAGAAAACACCATAGAGAGTCAACGGTTGGCCGGTTCCATTCCACAGGAATGTGGATTCCAAGTTGTCGTAATTGTAAGGGATTGAGCCCCTCTGTCCGCTGTAGCTGCACCTCATTCTTGCTTTCTGGTAGGTGAGGAAGTCAGTAGTGCCACTCAAGGTGCCAGGCATTTGACCGTTGTCGTTTTTGCAAATCCTTATTGCCCTAGAATAGACTACGCTTTCGCCATCGTCCACCTCATAGGCAGGCTCTTGTATGAAGAAATAGATATGATCTCCGATCTCGTACGTGGAAATGAATTCTGGCCTGTTGAACCAGAGTGGATCGGAGGTGGGTGCTGCAACGTGAAAGAGGCTGTCCCCCGTTAGCGGACCACTGGCCATTCCGATTGTCCTCCGCTGGGTCTGGAAGGGCTCAAAGACGGTAGCAGAAAAGAACCGTCCATTGCTTGCCAGAAGAGCTACAATGGGGTCCTTGTTTGAAAAGGGACTGTAGCCTGCATCGCGACGGTCCTCAGGCGTCATAAAAGTATAGTTTGATAGATTGTCTAATTGATGAATTGTGCATTTTGGAAAGAATGCGTTCGTTCCGCACACCATGATTTGTCTCTGGTCCACTGTGTTAGTTTCGAAGCCGCTCGGCACCTTTTGGATTACCCTGATAAAATTTCTACACTCGGATGGGGGGTTAGAGAGGCCTCCCTGACCGAATAGCGTGCATGTGTTGAACTTATCCTCCTGTGGGTTGAAATCTACGGACTGCACCAACGTCAGGTCGTCCCCAAACGAGTAGATATGATCAGCCGCGCCGACAAATACTCTGTTCCCGAACACGGCGACTGTTTCGACGTTCGAATCGAGAGAGCAGGAGCGACCATGAGCGATGTCACTGCACTCGGGTGGATGGGCAGCTGTTGCGAGATGGAGAGTGATGATGAATGCGGTTATCACCCAGGGACAGATAGCTGCTGCGCTCAACGGCAATGCTCTGTTCTTCTTCATCATCCTGAGCATCACGCACTGCAGCCAAACTCTAACACAAATTTAATTCTTCGTCTAAATCCTAGTATCATTCTGCAGGCAGTCTCGCAAAAAAATTTATAATGAAGTTGGGTGCGGATATCGTGGTAAATTAACTATCCGTCAGATCCTAGATCCTTGGGCGCCGGGCAGATCCAGGAATCGGAAGTAGCTCATTTCCGGTCAGTGCACAGTAGCAGGCCAGATGCTAGACTAGAAATGCTCACAGCAAAAGTAAGAACGTTCTTGTCCTCTAGGGTGAGTCTTTTATGTGTATAGTTCTAGAATATGCGTGTAGGAAGCTCTGGATAGCTTTCTGATACACCCAGCTGCTTCAGTTTTTCTGCTTCTTCTACAAGTGCACTTCACTGCCACCATTTTGTCTTGCATGCATACACATGAGCAGGGCGTGAGGTCTGTTTCAACATGGAGAGGAAAGCTCACTGCTCGAGTGTTTAGGAGAGACCTACAGCAGCACAGTAAGTCAATGTGGTGGTGAAGAAATGCTATATGATGGTGTGCTTTATTTAGAATAATGTTGACTCCACCTTCTTTGTGCACTTGAAAGTTAGCTTTGTGCATGTTGAGTCTGCTCTATGAAGATCTTGAACTCCCATTTGTATAGTATTTTGTCCACTGTGAATTCATGGGGAATTATGAAGAGCTCCAAAGACTTTCAAAGAAAATAACATCCTCCCAAACCTTTTCATTATGCATGGTGTGTATATATACTCGGGAAGATTCAATGCTAGGGGTAGGCTTTGTACCTTGCAGTGTACAGATATTGATGTGTTCTGGGTCAATTGGGTCCAATGAATGTTATGTTCTTGTGTATGTATAGACTTAGCCTTAGATATTACCAATATGTATATTATGCGGGTGGACGCATGTATCATAGGTGTAGATGCTTACGTACATGTTTATGCATCTGAGTGATCGCTGACATCATAAATTGGAACAGTACCCTTGGACATGGGATTGGTCGGGTTCTCTCTATATGGATCATTAAAAACTCTTAAATTGCAAACACTGTAGCACGGGCTGAGCATGATCCTTCGAGCGACAATCTCTCCTCCTCAGGGCCCTCTTATCTTGGAAAGGAAACGTGCTTAGAGCAAAAACACACTTCTGGCCATTGGCTAGAGCAGCAGCCTTTAGCCAGGGGAAGGGGACGGATAGATGCATGTACACATTTACTTATGACACACTAGGCAGTCTACTAAGAGGTACATGTATAATACGTATGTGATGAGTACTCCATAGTAAAGTATGCTTCCAAGTTTGGCACGTTGAGAGAGGCTGTTGTCCCTCTAAAGTTGGTGTTAATTGGTTTAATGCTACTCTGTTGTGCTACATGTGGCTAGCTGTGAGACACAGCATACTGGGCTATGTAGCTGCGTACTGACTGTGAAGCGAAAAAAAAAATTCTGTCGAGTTTGCACTCATTCTCTCATCCATTTCTGGGGCTGTGCCTATAGTGTATAGTATACCCCACTCACTGTGCTGGCTTGCACTAGGCGTAGTAGCATAGAGTGGGCATATGGGAACCCGAGAGTGCTCGGGACGAGAGAATCTCCTTACTAAGCGTTGTGTACTGAGTTTAATTGCCAGAAAGTGGTGTGTTGCGTAGGCATGGGGTATTGACCGTGCACAAGTATGTACGTACGTAGCTCTATTGAGTGCAGCTGTCCAGGCCTAGCCTAGCCTTGCTGAATACTGCAGTGACTAGAGGAGGAGTTGACTTGCTAAGGAAGTATAGTACAGCTGTATGTGCACATACGTACATGTGCATGTATGTTTGTGAGTGATGGAAATAAAATTACAAAATGGACCTGCCCCAGATTGCTGGGTTAGCTCTGTGTACTATCTAGCTCTAGCACATGACCTTCCACTTGTCAGGGAACTAGCTGAGGTGGCTGTAGTTAGTAAATGCAGGTGCTTGGTGCTTACCATTTGTTGCAGTAGTATTCCGAATTAGCTGACTGTGTAACTAGTGGAGCAGGAAAAATTATTACAAATAGTGCAGGTGCATAGTTACTAGTACTATGTATTTAATGTGTGAGTGACTTGGGGTATTATAAAGTTCCCTACTTATTACCAAGTTCTCCGACCAGGAGGATGAAATTCATTGGCTGTGGTATGTGCAGTCATGCAGAGAAACGGCAGTTCGATGATGCTGAACCTTCCCTTGTTCTACATACAATTTTAATGTTTCGCTACATACAATTACGGCCAAGTTCTTTAAACACTCTTAGTGCACGATTCTGCATACACAGCATAAATATTTCAATGGTTACTACTGTATCTTGAGTTTTCTCAAGAGTTTGTATGACTGGTTTTGTTGTCACCTTGGTGACGGACCACTCTACAATGTGTTGAGTTTTGTCTACAATGGGCACGAGTATGAACCTTGATCTCTAGTGCTACGTGTGTGTAGGGACATGTGATTGCTCCATACAATGGGTGATTGCTGTGAGCTATTCTGGGAATGGCAACGGGTACGGGGTGATGGTATCTCGGTATTGTAGTCTGCATTCCACTGTGGTGCCTCAATGCCTGCGCTGCAGATTACGCTTATTAAGCGGTGCTTAACTGCATATACGATCAAATCAAAGAGACCCATGTGTACATGTACATAATGTGATTAAATCGATAGCAATATTATTTGGCCTTGTGATTCTGAGCATCATTTCTAAAACAGAATGTGTGATCTTTGGTTATCTTGCTTACTTGTATGTATTCATTGTGTTTTCTCTTTTCCCCTCATTCTCTCTCTCTCTCCCTCTCCCCTTTTCTGCCTCCCTCTCCTCTTTGTCCCCCACCTCATGCAAACTGGCAGGATTATGTTCCACAGCTGGACTAATACATCAGAGACCAACCTTTACCCATTTGACTCGGAGCTTAGCATACCAGTAAGTCTACAACCTAGGGTAGGTACCATGATCAAGCACTGTGTGAGAAAGCTAATTGAGCATGATATAATCTATACTGTCGGTATGACATCACAGTGCAGTTGGACAGGAAATAATTCCACGTCTCCCCTGTTGTGGATCTGGCTGGTTATTTCTCGATTGATTGCTTCAGGGTATTCCGTCATTGTGTGTGGGTATGTATATTAAGCAATCTATCCTGAAAATTAGGGCTGTACCTCATTAATTAAAGTGATCGTCCGCTTGTCTGCTATTTTGGTTGTTCGTATTGGTTGACCACCCACAAAGCTAATGAGCACTAACTGAATATGACATTATAAGAAACTTGACAATAATTGAGTAGTTTTGCACACTTGACTAAACAAGGAGAGATAGAGAGCCGGCCATATCAGGTTTTCATGCCCCTATTCTTAATTAACGCAAATTTTTGGGGACTGTGATGAATAAAAGTGTGTTCATGGGTATGATCCAGACTCTTGGCAGTGCTTGAGTGTAGAGGTAATTACCACCCTCTTTCCTGCTAATTCGAGCTAATATTTTTCTGAGTCTTTTGGCTGCCTGGGTGGCTGCTGATTTCATTACAACAGTGTCCTTGGAAACGAGGGAAATTCTTCTTTCTTAGGCAAAGCATTGGTCAATGAACCTCCTCCTTGCTTCCAATCGGACAGGATCACCTCACTAGCTATATATAGTGCTGTGTCTATTCTAGCTACTAGCCTCACACCTGAAGCATTTTGGCTCCCCCACGGACTAAGGAACAAGGATATAATAATATTATTATTGGTATCTGTTTGATAGTGTGCAATAGAGCAGACCAACTGCATTAATGATATTCAAAGCAGCCTATGATCCACTGTGATGCTGCAGTACCGCAAGTGTGGTTGATTAGTGGCTGTCAGCCACTTGAGAGACCCTCCTGTCAAATGTCAGAGTTGAAACCCATACCTACTCTGTGAGGGCCTAGGGTTTATAAGGATGCATGATATAAGGATGCTACGCATGGGAGAAAAGGAGTTGTCAGCAGGCTTGCTAACAAGCATACAATTTTTGGAAGGCTGGCTAGGTATCACTATACCTGGTTGGTCTGCAAATGTAACACATACTTTAACCTATGCATACATGAGAAAGCAACTGTGCTGGTGGTCTTGCTTGCTTGCTGTACAACTGTTTCGTACATGCAGCACAGACCAGATTAGATGCTTAATATGATAAGTGAGCAGAATAGAAAAAAAAGGGCTAACCAAGAATCCTCTGAGCACACTCTTACCAACTGAGCTACTGGATCCTGATGGTAGCAGAGTGTAGTTCAAGGCTCGAGCTCATAAGCAAAGCTTTCATGTATGTGAAAATACTTGTAGCTGCTAATAAAAGTGTGCGTATTAGTAGGTATTCATGTCCATCCATGTACATGAGGTGCAATCTAGTTAGCCTAGTGGCCATCTCTTATGGTAGCAACTCATAGTAGTGCTCATCACAGGGAGCTCATATCCAGACTGGGAGGGAGATTAGCCATATTCTGCACCATTGCTACACACATGTACATGTGTGTGTGCAGATATGGAGTGGTGAATGAGTTGATATCCAGATTGTGGGCTAGCTGGCTTAGCCTACTCTGGCTGGCTTCCTCCATATTCAGTTTGCCAAAGTAGCTAATCTCTTCAAGTTCTATCAGTGTCCATCCATCCCATGCTTATAGCTGCTTGTAGCATCCAGTATGGAAGCATGTCTGTACACTCTTGGTGGTATAGAGAGCATTGAGAGTATACATAGGAGCACATGTTACTGCAGAACTATGGCAAAAATTGTATTACACTCTACATTTAGATTTGGGCTAGAGTAGTGTACAAGTGCAATGTCATGCTGCATGGCTGCCAAGGCCCAGCCCTAGGCAGGGTCCAACGAATGTTATTAGTACCGGTAACACCCTTACACTGGGTTTTAATGAATTGTTTATCTGAGACCAAACCTTTTGACCAGTTGTACATACATGTAGCTGTGTGGCTTTTGAAGAGTGGTCATCACAAGAGGATTGAATCCATGTCAGCTGCTACTAGGATACTGCATCTAATATTATTATGGAGATCGAGGAAACATGCAAGGAGAGAGAGAGAGAGAGAGAGGAGGTCTTTCTCGCTTGTTGCTGATTGCATATTGCTGTTGATGCTTGAGCTAGTACGGAGGGAGGAGTACCAGCGCTTAATTCCCTACATTACACTGATTCCTTCCCAGTATCTCTCCACCTGTCATGGGAGAATAAATTCCCAAATTACTAGAATTTTCGTGCATTGAGTCATTGTTCAGATGACGTGTATAATTATATATGTAAAAACAGTACAGCTGCAGACGGGTGGTCTAGCATTACTCTGCATATTGTGTTACTATTAATTTACTGTCCTCTACATTCCTTCACCTGCATGGGCTAGGAACACTACCTCAGGGTGTTTAGTAGCATTACCCATCCCACACTCTCTAGCAGTCGTGGCATGCGGTGACCGTACCTCGTGACACAAAAAAATGAGAGGAAAATTGACATGGGAGAAGCAGGGGAGGGAGGGAGGGAGGGAGGGAGGGAGGGAGGGAGCGGAGAGATCAGAATTACCGGGAATCAAATCACAAACTACATATGTCACAGCATATTTGACATGCAAAACCAATCGATTTCTTATACTGCAATAATATATGCACATACATGCATACATGTAATACAAAACCCCACATTCTGTTATAGGGATATTCAGGCCATTACCATTAAATTTTAATAGGGTCTTTTTTCTCCTTCAAATACCCAATTTGGGTGATTCTGTGCGAGCAGGTGTGTGCTGTGCGTCTATTGTATTTGGATATTCAGTGTTGCATTTTATTGCTCTAGTTTAGAAGGAATTTGTTGATAATTATAGTATTCTCTTTGATTCTGGGGATGATTACGTCCATGCCTACATATATTATCATAAGCACATGTACATGTAGGTTAGCTTTTCCTCATGATATGCACGTAGCTGTAATGGTCCAAATATCCATCTCTACCACTCGTGATTGTGTAATAATTATTGATGTGAAGATAGTAGTGTCCATTATTATTCACATACAGCTAGCTTCGCATGAACAAAAAAATCACACACCAATTACATACGTAGTATCAAGAGTATATTATACTCTTGATAATGTGTATGTACTTGATCATTTGATGGATATGCTGGGACATGCCATATGCCAGTGGAGCCTGTGAGCTTGTTGGTAGAGACGGTAGGTAGATGCCTTCTCTAACTGGAGCTTCATGTGCCCTGTATTTCTCATGACATAACTGGGAGTGAACTTCCTCTCCAGACATAGCACGATAATTAGATACGGCTGACTCAAGGAGGCGGGCATTCCTCACCCTATAGATCACCATGCAACCGAATAATACATCATAGGGTACACAGTTGTAGATCACTTCATTGAATGAAGGTAGGTATATACATGTAATGCATATGTAGCATACGTATATATTCCATAGCTAATGCATTTGGGATACTCATAGTGTAATGTCGATCAATGTTGGGGTCTGTGGGAAGAATTCTCAGCAAATATCCAGCTACAATAAGTAGGCATGTTGGCATAAGTTGCCCGTACACTTTCATCCCACGTCCCTGTGCTCATTCACCACACTGTACTGTCATACGTACGTAGCAAGCAGCCTCTGTGACCATAGATGGCGATTAGCTCTGGTTCAGTAATTGCTAATCGAGATATCAGACATCCTGGTCGTGTGTAGTAGACATTGTTGTTAAGTTTGAATTATTGTCAATCTTGTACCTAATGTACAAGTGGAATGTTGATAAGGAGCGAGTCCTCTTGTGCAATCATAAAAGGAGAGGATGTGTCATTCCTAATTGAATTTCGTTATACGTAGTATGGGGTGTCAGGTGCTAAGGTGGAGGGCTGCCTGGGACAGTACACTGTTTTCACTAGTTTCGATACTTTACGTGAGCCAGTAAATGATCATTACTCAATCATAGGTAGATTGGATTGGTACAAGTAGTTGATTGATGAAGGTATTTTGGGTGAGGTGAGATTATTCTCTTGAACTCTGGAGAACTCGCATCATCAGCAAAGTGTTAACATCACAAGAGTACCACCCTGCATGCGTACTCCCACCATACTCTCTCTCTTTTCCCACCCCCCTCCCCCCCACCATCAAGCCTTTGCATAAACCATAAATGAAGCACTGGAATAGCCTCGTCCCTCAACGTTGAATAGATCAGTGATCCTGGGGAGGAGGCCTAGAACTGTCACAGGTTCGTGCCCTTTGGTGGTGGATCATTAGCTTCTTAGCTTCTAATAGTTTCATCGGCTTACACAGTGCACCCCCAATTTCAAGCCCACAAACTGCCAAATTGGTTTATTCTGTGATACTCCTGTTACCAATTAGTGCTGTGATGAAATCTGATGCCTCTAGTTTGTCTCCCCGGGGCCCCGTCAGTGTTTGGCGAATGGAGTTCGCCAGCTGCCACTGTGTACGTGTTTTGTTGGATCCCATACCTCTTCTCCATGGTTTTAAGTTACCATTGCTCGACCTTGGCTACTTGATACACGTGTTCACTGTGTACAGTGTATATACGAAGCTCACTATGCATTTGCAACTTGAGCATTTTAATCCAGCTATGCAAGTGCTTAAATTAGTTACGGTGATTCTGTTGTGTAAATGGTCGGCACACTAACAGGCATATTCATGGTGAATGGAGAAAGAAACTAAAATTAATACATGGCTTATCCCATTCGTAGAGTTGTGCATTTGAAGTGGAATTATTGTGTCTTTGACAGCATGTGCTGGGCCATTAGAGGTCACCACAGTTCAAGGGTGGACAATGTACACCCAGTCCATATTAGTGCAGGTCTACTGCATTTTGTGTCCTAACACACCTATGGTATGCTTTGTTGTCATATACTGTATGTACGTAGTTCAGATACATGTACATGTACTTGTGCATGTGTATGTGGATGTCACGGAATCTAGTGAACACCTTTGTACCCCTCAAGAACTCTACGTGTATACAGTGTAAATCTGAAGCGTGACCACTTTCTATACAAATGCAGAAAATCAATGACAACTCTTATTAATACTTTTCACTTTTCTGGCATTGAGTATTTGAAACTGGTGGGTGTTAATGAGCTAATGTTACTGGGCTCTATTGTCCAGCTATGTGAACTGATGTGAATTGCATGTCTATAACTCCTGGATCCAATGCCTGGATACGACACACTGCTTTTGTGGGTTTCCAATTTCTCCACCTGTTTTACCTTATATGGTCATGCATTGTAGCCACTGTTCATACGCTCGCAGCATCAGTGGGAATGGTACTGATGCTCCTACAATTGGTGATGTTTGGCTGATTAGTGTGAACTTGCGAATTGAAGATGATATGGTACTGCATGTACTTTGTAGGGGAAGATATTTTTATTGGAAATTCATTTTTGTGCTAAAGTTGCAATACATCAATACCTTATCACTTTTGCTCTCTCCCCCTCCCCCCTCCCTCCAGTCTTCCATCATCCTCCAGCTTCGCCACTCACTCCTCTTATAACAGAAGACACTGGAGACCTTTACATACTTCCTCTCTCTTAAGTATGTTGTGCAAACTTTTAATGTTGCTGGCATGCTGTAAATACTATTAATTTTCACTTTAACGTCATTCCCAGGCCAATTCCCAACCGTGCAACAGTGAATAATTGGAAGGGCCTGGGAATGAGGCTAATTCATATTGATGCAACATAATAATTATTATTGCCATTATTACTCTTTGCCTATCTGATCTTCCCCCTATCAGGTCAGGAGTTCACAGTTATCTCCACTCCACCATTTGCGGAGTCTGTGACTGAAGGTGATGTCAAGTGGGAGAAGGGTGAGTACTACTACTGCGCTAGTTTTACTTTGTTAGAGATTTTATTTATAGAGATACTTTTTATTCAGCTACATAGCCTCGTTACCATTACGTGCATTGGCCTGGTGCAAGGCATAATTATTATGTAGAAGACTGAATGTAGAGCAGTGGGATTTTTGTAAGTGGGGGAAGACCCTGACTAATTAATTGTGGATGTGATAGAATTCGTCAGTGTAATTATCATGCCTATTGATGCATTAAATTTTTTTATCACCGAACTACCGTAATACGTGTATGAAAACATGCCTTCGTAGTTGCCCCTTCCAGGTAGTAGTTTGTAGTCCATGGCTCAGGGAATGACAAACTAAATCATCATCAAAGGCTGTGGCTTAATTGCCCACTGATTTGGCCCACGGCTGTTGAAAGCATGTTTGGTCCATTTATCGACATGTGGCTGAGAGCAGTTATTCATATCAGTCTCAGGTTTGTCAATCCATGCCATCTGCCATTATTGGATAGTTGATTCAGCTGTGTTGATATGCACCTCTCTCTCTCTCTCTCTTGGACTAACAAATAACTGGAAGCTAACTTCAATCTTTCAGATTGCACTTGTACCAGTCGAGGCAAGGGCTATGAAGATGGTGGTGTATCACCAATCGTGTATGGGGCCTCCGGGCCTGTCAATAGGAAAAGGCTCTTCAGTTGTGTCACAGTGTCATTATTGCATAACTTGCCGATAAGGCCACACATGTAACTTGTAGAAAATCATGTTATAACTTAAGATTAAAATTGAGAGATAAAATCCATTTTACTGAGCAGTTATCTGTGTACATGTATCTGTCACTATAGCACATACTTCCCCTCCCACAAAACTTCTTCTGTAAATCCACAGCTTAGTGGTGCCACAGTGCAGCGGGTGATGCAAGGGAGTATTCAATACAGTGCATGTACGAGGCATTTGAGCGATGAGATTAGTGTACCTTGGGACCATTGGTTTTGCATTTGACAGCTGGCCATGTAAGAGAAAGGCATGCAGGGATCCATTATGAGCTGAATCTCAATTATGCTAGAAATTTACATTTTCTTTGTGAATCGTGGCAGGGCAGTGCTATTTTTAGTGCCGTGCACAATAATGTATGGATATAAAAATAATGTACATGTACGTAGGTATTGCTAACTTCAGTGTTGAAATCATAGTTCCATGGCATCATTGATCATGATTCGAGTATGATATGCATGTAACATGTATACAGCTCTAAGCTGGCATGTGTTGGCTAGCACAGCCAAATAATATTATGGCTTGCTTTGGATATACTCTTTGTCTTCAAAATTAAGATGCAGCTCAGGTTTCTATTTTTCTGTTGTTTTTTTTTTTCGTTTGTGTTTATGTCTTGGCACTAGTAGTGCATCAGTTGGGACCACAACCTGGTTCAAAACAACTGACCACTTCAGTGGAAAAGATTATATTTACCTACTGCAGGCAGCTTTCATGTATGCACTCCTATTTTAGTATATTATACATCACGAATACCTGGTAAATTTTAGCTGACTTTGAATCCAAAAACTGAATTTTACTGAAATTGGGAGTAATGATGATCTAATTGATACTGGCAGGAATTCATTTGTATCCATAGAACCCAATTGCTGTATAAAGAGGAATTCTCTCTTCTTGAATGAGATTGAATTTTCAGGGTTGAAAGTTTGTAAAGGGCCACCTTGATTGTCTTAACCTGCCAGATGATTGGTAGATTGCGTATTAACTTATATTTAAGTGTTTATTGAGTGTCTGGGTGTCAGGTTTTATAGACGTTATAATTTTTCCATTACTCCATAGGCTTTGTTTTCTTGCCTACCAAGGTGCAAAGGTCATATGAGTGGTACATACTAGTGTTACGTATTTACGGGAATTAAATTTGGTGGTAGGGTCCCAAAGTTGAAACTGCTGTTGATTTAAATTTGGTGGTTTGGTATGGGATCACCATAGATATTTTGGTACTCAGCTACAGGCAGACCACCAAACCATCAAGTTTAATTTCCCACCAAAATTAAATTTGGTAATCTTACTAATAGAAAGTACCCAATCATTTGTAGTAATTACGTAAGCATAAATTTTATTTTGTAGTCTTACTAATAGAAACATTTGTAGTAATTATGTAAGCAAATAGGGAGTGGGTTGGATAGGAGAAATACGGATTTATTGATACATTAGGCATTTTCGATATTGAGTCTACCAGAGCCCCATCCTTGGGATAGTCACCTTCCTACATGTATGTGTATGATGTAATACCATCTCCTGCATATCCTCATAAGGTCAAACAGCTACTCACAGGAGGAGGTGACTCCTGGAGGAAAACTGGTAGTGTGCACATGTCCACCTTACCTTGCATGGGGTGAGCCGTTCTAGGATACGTAGATTCAGTCTACTTCCATATTTAACTGAAATTGGGAAGTGAGATCATGTGATCTGGATACTGTAGCATTGATGTGGTGGGGGAGGTTGAGGGTACACTGCCTTAGCAACTACATGTAAAGCTTCTTTGAAGGTGTAGTTGTCAGCTGGTCTGTGGCTCTCAAATTTTCATCAGTTTCCTAGAATCAGCTGTGAGTAGATGGCATAGGGCATCGTTGACTTTGCTACGGTTCATCTCCATATATAGCAAAAGGCATTAATATGGCTATTTATAGCCATGCCTAGCCTGCATCGCTAAGCACTGGATGATATAAAGTGGGCGTGTGGATTATGTAATTCGTATATTTAATTACAGGAGCATGTTTTATAATATACATTGCAGTGTTTTCCCCAAGCAAAATTCAAGGCATGATATATAGGAGGGCATGGTATGGGTGGAGCTTATAGCCACATCAAAGCTTTTGGGTTATCCCATTCCCACATTGAAGGGAACTCCATACTGAAGGCTTGTTGGGCCGACATGCCTTAGGTACATGTATGCTAGGGAGAACACTGTACGTAATATTATATTATTGTTACCTTCAAGTTTACACTTTCTTATAGTGTACATTGCAAGTATATACTTTGCCACATGATATGCATGTGCTCTGCCGTATGTACATGTACCTACGTACGATGATATGCAGTGCGAGAAATGCCCGCTCTTCCTGACACATAGCTAGGTATTATGGTAACGCTGGAATCCATTCACCGAATCACCATCATTAATTCAATAAGCGGCAACTTTGATCAACAGGAAGTGCTTGCTCTTTATCATACATTTTACTTAAGCGATACCGTATCTGTTTATCACTATAATATTATTATTATATTATTTGTTGGCTGTGTGGTAGACGGCTAGTCTGGTGAACTGGAATTACTAAACAAAACCAAGTGAACAATTGCCATAATGTCTCGGGCGAGCGCCCACTCCCGGATGCAATGTACAAAACTTTTGAGGGGATCAATGCATCAGCTTCCATACGTAAGGGCCCACCTGGATCAAAATTGAGAGTTGATTTTAAATAACACTACACTAGGTACATACATGTATCATTATTATATCCACATACATACATCAGCCTCCTCCTCTCTACTTGTACTTGCATGCATGATCGCAGGAAGGTGTTGCATGTGGTGGCTGTAGTGGTTGGTAGTATTCCCATTTGACGGCTCAATTTCACAGCATTGGTTTGCCATGATGCCTCCCCACACTCCCTCTGTCTCCCTATTGGCGTTTGTGTGTACTGGCATAGAGCACTGTGGTTGACGCTGTTTATCCACTCCTTTGCATGGAGAGCTAACTTATTACTGCCACTAACTTGTCCAATCAGTTTACTGTAGCTAAGTTCTTACCATACTTGCATTAAAGGTACGCATAATATTATGTACGTATAATAATATTGTATTGTGATAGTACATGTATCATTGCAGTGGAACCTACATGTAGCTCCAACAAAGGACACCCCCTATGAAGGCAATAAACTAATATTATTTTTAAGGATAGTTTTCTTGTCCAAACTACACGTGTAACGTCAAATTGCTGAAGAGAGGAAACCCTCCTATTAAGGGAAAAAAATGTGCTTGTCCCAAGATTTCACTATATTTAGACTAACGTACATGTATGCACTATAACATGGGATGGATAAGTTGAAGAGCTGTGTTGGTAGCCACTGTAGTGTACGTAGCAGTGTGGTGTCTGTGTGTGGACATCAGAATGATGCACATGCAATGTATGTACATGTACATGTAGTACATGTACCTCTCACATGTACATGTATGAAGGGTTTAACTCATCTTTGCTGCATCATGTTATGTCTATGGTTTGCCGATGTGTTCTCTGTTATCCCATCACTCGGGCCTTAATCTCACTCAGACTCACTGGCATGAACCTGGCTGTTGATGCTACAACTTCCTTACAAAAGTGTTTATTTTTTTTCTGGGCACACTACTCTCTCATCTGCATGCTCTCATACTAGTGTACTCAATGGACTCCATGAAGTCGGGTGCTTATCTTAATGCATGTATGCTTGTACCCACAGTACTAGGCTAAAATGGACCGTTTTTTTAATGTAGCGCTGTGAATATTCAAACTAAATTAATGACCGGTTTATTATCCTCCTCCATCAAGCATACTCTTTGTATGTTTAAAAAAGTCATGCTGTTCTTGTTTCCATTGTGTGATGTGATTATCGTGATGACCATTGTCCACAGCCGTGGGGGATTTTGTTAACGAAGATGAAGTTCTGGCCGAGATTGAAACAGATAAAGTGAGTTATTGTAGTATACAATACATTACGCAAGAACATTTGTATTTCTGACTGTTATGATGTAATGTTACAGTATACTGTATTTGTAGGTACATGTGTGTACATGTACATGTACATGTGCATGTGTGCTGTTGACCATGGTCGATCATCCTGTTGTGATCGTGACCCAATTAGATAATGATTATTAAGTAATAATTATTTGCATGTGACTTTCCCTCATTATGAGCATGTCCTTCTTTAGATAATTGCATAATGCAATAATTATTATATATGTACACACTGAACATCAATATGATAATATTATTGTGATGGTGGCATATCCATATAGCTTATCATGATGAGTACTCTCGAACACACAGATCAACATTAGAAGCAATTATGCTTCCCCCTCCCCATCCCCCCCATCACACATTGAAGTATCCTTTCATGATACACGAACTAGTAAATTTAACACTAGCCTGGTACTTACCCAGGGTTCTTCCCAGCACACTCTTAAGGGATATTGGCCCAACATCAACATAACCTTCAGTATAGATTTTCTTTGATGTGGGAATGGGGCGGGGCCAAAAGATTTGATGTGGTTGCAAGCTCCACCCCAAGAAGCCCAACCCTTCCAATACAACAATGATAATAATAATAATATGCTTAGCTCCCCCCTCCAAGTTGCCATGGCACAGACTGTGGCATCCCATATGGCCATGGGGTGGTTGGTATGTGTGAGGCTAAAAAGCCACAACATGTGACAGAATCCATACAGCAAGTCACGCTGGAGTTCAAACATTATTTAATTATGAGCAACCCTAGGATTATCAGTTGCTGTATAGTACATGTACCTCTTGGTGTCATTTGCTGCTATTATAGGAAAGGAGCCTTTCAAGATTTGGCGTGAATGGCTTTTCACTTTTGTAACTATTTTCCCCAAATCCTGTGGTGGTATATTGAGCAAAAATCCCCCCGTCTTTGCATATCCAGAAGGCTCCTATAATAGTGCATCCACGACTGCATTATGCATATAAATTTAATGCATCTACGTGTTTGGTTAAAATCGGGAGCCTTGTGATCATCTCCATGCTATTTTTAGCTCTTCAGTGCTCTCATTTAGAGATCATGCCGCTCTCAGACAGCAAAAATTTGCCATTATTGTCTAGCATGTACCGGATATTATGCTGAATCCGTCCATGTTAGTATATTTTGGTATGCCCAACAGCTCTTTACATTGTATGCTCATTTCCATGCTATTTTTAGTTCTTCAGTGCATCGTGCTCTCATTTTTGGAAAACCACTCCACTCCTGATCCTGACTGTGAGGCTCTATAGGTCTCACTGAACCCGATTTCTTCCCCAATTAGTACTGCATGTTTGTTCAATATTCCATCATAATGCATCCTCTATTGTGGCTGTGGAGTGTGCAGTGTTGCTTCCACCGTTCCCTCACCGAGAGAACAACTTGAACCAACGCCAACTCAATGATACCTTACCCCGCCATCGTATTTATACTAGGTGCATAGAGTTGTGTCTTCAAGCAGCTAAAAAAGTTTATTTAGTGAAGGTTATTCAGTGTACGTTGTGTGTATACGATATTTATGTGCATGTAGGAGTATTTGGTACGTGCTGTGACCATATATGGTAAACGTTTTCTATATGAACGGGAGCAACCCTGAATGATTAGAGTTTATGACAGTCTGCCGTATGTAAACCTTGCAGTGTAGTGTGATAGTGTTACACTGAAAGTTGCCCCTGCTATTGCTTCTGCACTACACAGTAAAAAGGATACCCCCTTGATGTCGTTTTCTATGTTTTATTTTAGATGTTTTGGTTTCAGTGTGGAAAGAGGTGCAGCCTAATAAGTGTAATCACAGTGAGTGTATGCAAGGAGCACTTAATTTATTCCCCAAAATTTCACCAGGAACTAATGACATTGACTTTCTGTAGTAGTTAACTATATTAGCTGATGAAATGATTGACTTGCTCTTACATGTAGCTAGAACAATGGAATTGTGTCACATTATGAGCAAGTCATCATTTCCGTGGTACTAAAAGTGTATTTCCGTGATCAGGTAGTGAGTGTATTAACTAATTACTCATTGTGAGCTAGAATAATAACTTTTGTTTGCAACAGTGGCAATTGTGCCCTGTGGCACTAATACTATAGATAAGCATATCCTGGATGATAGTGTATTGTAAGGCTACAGATCAGTATTGCCTAAGTCTAAACTATCACACACATGGACATGTATGTGGCTACACTCGTGCTTCCCCCCCCCCCCCAACCTCTCTCCCTCCTCACGCCTCCCTCCCTCTTCCCTTCCCTCGACTACAATCATCCATTTGTGTCCTTTTGTGCGCACACACGCACACACCACGTACAAGTATACATCCCTTATAGTGTGCTTGAGTATGATGTGTCCAGGGCAGGACAGTCAAGGGGGATTCATTATAATTAATGTATTATGAGTATGTGCATATCCCGTGTTTGGAACCTGAATCTGAACACTTGGGGATTACCAACAACTCCCATAATGAACATGTGCATATCCCGTGTTTGGAACATGAATTTGAACACTTGGGGATAACCAATAGTCATCCATGTTTAGGTGTTACTATTACTATGCACATGCACAAATATGCATACGAGTCCACATCTACGAGAGGAATTGTGTGTCCACCACCCCCCAAGGCAGAGTGGAGATTGAGAAAGAATAGGAAATAGTGCCATACTGCTTACTACTAGATATGAGATGGAGCAGGAAATCTGTCCATGGCCCAAGTAGTGCAGGATGGACTAGTCTTGGTAATACTAGTATGGAAATGGCTCCATGTTTTATTAGGGATGGAGGGGGTGGGTATTGTTTCACTTCTACATATTGGTATCCTAGAGACCAGCTTTAGTGTGGTTTTGGGCAGTAGTAAACTCCACCTGATCTGAGAGGGTCATATAATTATAATAGTAATGTTATATTATATACATGTACATGTAGTAGTAAACCCAGCTGAGTCCCTGGGGCACCTGCTAGTGGTAACTTAAAAAGGATTGGATTCCGCTCACTACTTAAGCTTCACCATGTGCTGCAGTGTAAGCACATGTACATGTACGTTTTGCTTTGTACCTCTCGGTGCTCAAGCTAGCCTAAATTTAAGGGCTTATCTATCTAGCAGGTGTAGTAAGCCCCCTAGCCCCCTGGCCAAATCAAAGGTGTCAGACATCCCCTTTGAACACATGGTTTCGTTAAAAATCAATTTTCCTAGTGTTAGGAGTAGCCATGTACCGTTGCTATAATTGTGCAGCACATGCACATTGTTATAGTACTGCACCCATCCATCCACCTTCCTGGCATATTTTAAAATTTGTTAGCCACATGTCACCGAATTGCTCGTACCTTTCGCTTTTCTATCAAACAAAGTGAACCAGCACATGTCAACTGAGCCCATGCTTATATGTGTCTAGCATACAAAAAATTTACCGGTAACATCTGCACTACAATCTGGTACTGCCAAGACTCCTGGCTACTTGTACAGCCACATTTTAGCCCCCAGTTGACTCGTTTCCAAGTTTAGCCGATAAAAATAGCCTTAATTGAGCCTCCAGCTGTTTTGCGTACTAAGCACTTGGCGTACAATTGTTACTCCAGTGGTATCACGTATTAATACCCCTTGTCCCTTGCCATGGCCAAGTGCTGTAGTTGGTAGCTGGTGTTTTCTTCCTGCAGAGGTGGCTGGAGAGGGCAAAACAAGAGCCTGTTTAAACAACTACTCCATAAGTAGACCACAGCCTCTTAGCTGCCACTTAATTATGCACACAGCCTCGTGAGACTCAAGTATTCTCATTAGCCAACTGGCCAGGCATGGGTAATTATGTGCTAGTTTTGGAGTGAGTATCATGACATTGTATGTACTGTATATCACATTTGATGCCAGCAGGGTGACCTGGCTTCTGTAGCTTGAAGTACAATACGTATCTTCCCCATTTCAGTTTTTGTTGTTGCCATAGCGGTAGTTTTTAGTAATATTATTTGGTCTAGAACATTTTTATGGTGTATACTTATAAGAATTATATAATATTCAAGTAAGATATTCATTCTAGTTCCAATCAAAGTCTTGTTTTGAAGTAAAATTGATTGTTTGAATCACTTTTATCTGCATGTTTCTAATCAGTTGGGTAACTCCCAAATAATTGTTTCCAAATACGAATGTACCATGAAAGCAAGTAATATGATAATAATATTATTGTTATAGTGACATGAACTATACGTGCATGTGTATGCAAGACATTGTATGTTTCTCGGAAAGCCTCTCTAGATACGGTGTAATTTGAGACCCAAGCCATCCAATGTTCACACATATTGTGCCTCGTATTTACAGCTACTCCGGTGGCTTCTGTGTGTTGTGAAGATCTTCAAATCTCTGAGAATTATGTGTATGTTTATAATATTGTGGAAGTGCTTGTTCCTCTGCTACTATGAAGCTTACTGAGGTCACGGCTTAAATAATGGTCCTTTGATCCATTTAATAGGTGTGGGTACCAATTGCTTAACCTTGTTTCCGGCTTTGTATCGATGGGAAGGTCAGAAGGTCATTTATTATTGATTGAAGATTTCTTATTTTTCCTTCTATTTGAGAGAATAAGCCCCATATGCATTCACTGCTGACTGTGGAAATATGGAGAGGTGGTGGTGCTTTAGTATAGCTGCAGAGATCTACCCTCCTTTGTCATACACTTGTGTAGTGTCATCAAAATTTCCATGTAGCATGTTTGCTAGCTAGTCCATATTGTAGAGTGGCACTGTGAAATTTTGGACCATGAGAATTTTTTTGAAGGCCTGCCTAGGTGGCAACTCGATCGATATTTCCCCACTATCCGGTATATTTGACTCTGCTGGTTCATGGTGGAACTACTGCCATGACCTTCACCATGACGCTATCCAATAAAAATGATTGGAATAGTTATGATATAATTGCGGTAATGGATGTGATGTCTATCTGTCCACCTCCTTGCCTCCTCCCTACCTCCCCCTCCCTTGAGTCAGGTATGGCCACTGTCTTAGATAGACTAGTGAGCTAGCCCTGTATTTCAAAGTGATTTCAGCAAAGTATGCAGGTAGCCAAATCAAATTTGTCCCATAATGCTTCAAGCAGAAGATCCCTGGGAGCAACTGAGTCATTGAACTGCACAAAATTATCCCATAATCTGTGATTCCCCTCCTTGAAGAGATCAGTAGCCATGGTGGAATAAATTGTAGCAAATGTGACCTGCTATAAGAAAGGGACCATACATGGTAGTATGAAACGACCAATTTTTATCAGGACAATGTCCAATTTGCTTTCTACAAATAATATTATAATAGTGAGTATATACACTTGTATCAGTGTATAGACAACATAGAGTGGATACACCTACAGTAGCTACATCACTATTGTATACTCCATACACACTTGCATACATGCAACAAACACAAAGCCCCAAATGGTCCCTGTCCCCTTTCTCACAGCTGGTCAATTGGCTAATTTGGGGACTGATGGAGGAACCACTAATAATTCTATGGTATTTCACTACTAATTCACAAATCCCTGGGAGCAACCCAAGTATTCTACTGGACAACAAGTGGACAGGGTTGTGGTTTTACTTTCTTAATGAGGTGTGTTTGTTGTCACTTTCATTGTCCAGCTATTTCCAAACTGAGGGAGGGAGGGAGAGAGAGGAGAGGGAGAGGAGAGGGAGCGACCACCCGGAATGCATACAAGTCTTACACCACTGACCAACATTACACTGTATATAGTTCACTTAGCTGCCTGGAATGCCAGGACTTTGTGGAATGTTGTACCCTGGTTTGGCTGGATGGGTTTGGCTGGATGGGTTTGGTGGGGTGAGTATGCACCCCAGGGGGATGATAGACCAATTGGTGGGAGCATTTGGAGTTGTGTTCTCTGCTTGTCTGTATCTTTATGGTCTATCTTAGCTTCTTGAAGGGGTTCCTTCTTCCCAGACTTTAGTTATTTTTAGCGGATTTTATGGTCTAACTTTACTCACATGTTGAAATTATTGCCATATATATACCATATAGAGAGTGTGTGTGTGTGTGGGGGGGGGGGGGGGGGGGGTTGGTAGTTGCCCCTACAGGTGGTAGTGGCTGCTATTGCATGGAACAACTAGTTTGTGCCCAGTGTTTGGCGTGTATTGCTTTCAGGGTGAAGGGGGGACCACTTGTGAGTAGCATCCATAAGTGAACAGTTTAAACTATGGGGGTACATCTGCATACTCATTGATACTCCCAACTCCCCATGCTATATTCAGATCACAGCTGCTCACAGCCAAAACTTCCCTTACACAAAAATAGTCTATCTCATCCTCCTTACACTCCTCCCCCTCCCTGATCCCTCCTCTCCAAGATCAAGCTTGAAATTTAAATACTTACAGCCTTGCCTGCCTCCCTCTCCCTTTCCCCCTCCCTCCATCCCCCTCTCCCTCTCTCTTTCTTCCCAGACCTAGCTGGAGAATATCTTAAATGGCTATTGACTGTCCTGGATTCAGTGGTCCCAATGGGATTTTTCTATATCCTGGTGCATTTCAGTAACACTGTCTAGGGAATATTAACAACCTAGTGTCTAGTCAGCTTGCCTATTCTGAGATACCTGATACTATCCTGTGTTGCATTGGCTAGCCCTGAGAGCTCTGCTACCATGGAGACGCAATGGTTGCGTCACATTATTCGAGTGTGACTAGGCTTCCTTCTGTGCAAATTTATACACATGTGAACCGTAATTAAATGTTTAGCATCGTAGTAGTATTCTGATTTCTGGAATTGTTGCTGATAAAACAAAATTGCTGAGTGTTAATCAATATCAAGTGTACATATAGTATTCCATGTGTAAAACATATACATAATATTATATGCCCATGGGATTTACATGTAGTACAGGTCTTTAAAAACGTTGTACATGTGCATGTGTAGCTGGTTATGAGAATACAGCTATTATTTATGGCTGAAAGATGATCAGAGGTATGTGTGTAGCGCACTGCCTCCCTACCCTCTCCCGGCACCATATTTGCTATGTGATATGATTCTACTAATTGAGGATTTGTATGCAGCATGTAAGTTAAAGGTGAACGGTTAAACTCACTTCTAAGCATGCCCATTACCACAACGCACACCACCATTTTTTGTGATCACATTTGCAAATGCACACTCACAAATTTGTTGGAATCATGCACGTACAAAATTTGTAAGCTTTATGCTCGCTCTCTCTCTCTCTCTCTCTCTCTCTCTTCTTTTCTCACCCTTCCTCCGTCCCTCCCTCCCAGACTGCCATCCCTGTTCCCTCTCCTGTATCAGGAGTGATTGAGGAGCTGTTTGTTCCAGATGGTGAGAAGGTAACTGCAGGAGCCCAGCTTTGTAGAATCAACACCTCTGGTTCTGCTGCTGCTGCCTCGACGGCCACTGAAACTCCACCCACAATACAACCCGAAGCTCCCCCGACCGCTCCTCCTCCTCCCCCACCTCAGGCTGAGGCCACACCCACTCCCATCCCGACAAGCCCCCCTCCTCCCCCACCACTGCCAGGTCAGCAAAAAAGGCATACAGCTTATGATATTATAAACCTCACGTTTGGGGCTCCAGCATCCCCTGCAATATGCTACAACACTTCAGCTCTCATTTGTGCCTAAATTACCACATGGGGTGTAAATAGATACATGTATAAATTATTTTAATGTGCCAGCCAACTGCTATTGTATATGTACACAGGCTTAGCAATGGCACTTTGTAATTCAATCTTCTGACGTTCTTATTGTATTCAAAACAGTGTTTTTATCTCACCACATTCGTCATGCCATTGGAGCATAAAATAACTTTAATCAGGTGTAATGTCAAGTTCAAAAGGAAGTACATGTACTATGCTTGTGGGAGCATGTATATCATGCCACATACTCCTCGTGTGAATATGTGCATGCATCCGTATAATAATAATAATTATGATAATAATAACACTTGCATACCTACGTACAGGTCAACCGTTTGCTCAACCTCCCCCTCCTCCTCCCCCTCCTTCCAGCAGCCGGCCCCCTCCCCCTCCCCCTCCCCCTGCAAGCCGACCCCCTGGCCCCACATCGTCATCTCCTCCCAAGCCTGGAGACGCGGGGACCATCACTGGAAGCAGGGAAGAACACAGAGTAAGAATACTGTCTATCATACAACTGATAGGGTAGCATTAGATGGATGTATAGAAGAGAATGTCTGTTTCTCGAGACTAGGGGAATTACCATGTGAAGAATGTGATTGTGCCTTTCTATAAAAGTATCCCTTCACAGGGTTGCATACAGGATTTTTTTTCTGGGAGGGGGGGGGGGCCATCTCACAGACGACTTACATACATGTATGTATATGTGCCGCTGCCATGCGTATATACTAGTAAATAAATCATACAATAATGCTGTGATAACAAACTTTTACTTTTTGCTTGTGTATGTAATCGTATTATTTGTGCTGTATATATTACATGTATATTATTATGGAATTCTGGGGGGGGGGGGGGGGAGATCCCAGTGCGCCCCCCCCCCCCCCCCCCCCCCCTCTGTATACAACCCTGCTTCAGTCCTAGACCTAGGGGTAATCATCCCATTGCCTGCCTGCTCAGGCCTACCTAATCCCGTATACACAATACATATTCTTTTCCTTTAACTGGGATGCTGTTCTTGATCCAAGTTGGATTCTAACAGAACTAACTCTTTGATCTGTCACAATGTAGATTCCACTTCAGTTGGTTAATGGTGGTGTCCATAAATAATAAATATTTGATCACGATAGTGATTCTGCACCTAATTTTAGTGAGTCTAGATTTGTGGAGAGGAAATAAACCTGTTAAGTTGTCCTGATATGAAGACCACTTGTAGACACTATACAAATAGCCTCCCTAAAGAGGACAGGTTTTGAAACCGACTATCCTTTGGAAAGGGGACAGTCTATTCGTGAGAGGTTGAGCTGCCTGTGCCAGTCCATCCAGCAATTGTGCTGCTGTGTGGATTATGTTTAAATCAACAACTCCTTAAAAGCTTGAAGCGGTTAATAGATATTGACACAGTCTGATCTGCTGTAGTCTGTATCATCTTGTCTTTTAAGGCTTCCTGATATAATTAATCCATTCCATATATTATTTCTCGCTCCAAAGAAAGAGTTATGTGTACGTTACTCAACTGACTGTTGTTTGTCGCTTGGCGGTGTTGATGTGGTCTTCCCCTACATGTATATACTTCCTTTTCTGTCAGATTACCATCTCTCTCTTTTTCTCTCCCTCTCTCTCTCTCTCCCTGCCTCCCTCTCCCTCCCTTTCTCCCCCTCCCTTCCTCTCTCTCTGACTGTGTCTCTCCCTGCCTGGCTCTCCTTCCCTCTCTCCCTCCCCTCTCCTCCTCTCTCATTCAGGTGAAGATGACTAGGATGAGACAGCGTATAGCTCAGAGGCTAAAGGAAGCTCAGAACGTCAATGCCATGCTTACTACCTTCAATGAGGTGGACATGAGGTCAGAATCCGATAGTCAAAGTCACCTTCTAGATTATGCAGTAATAGTTGGTATGAAATTTACATAGCATTGAGCTTCATTTAATCCCCCACTCCCCCTTTCCCTAGGTAATGGTATAGTATAATCAATTCATGATCTCTAACTCCCTTTGATATTATATGGTGTATGTGTGTGTGCATACAGTAGGCTATCGGTATAGATAAGGGATGACTATCAACAGGCGTTTTGTTCGTGACTGAGAGCTTCCCCCCACTTCTCCCTCCCCTGGACACCTGCCAGGACTTGGCATATTATTATACAAATAACACAGACGTTTAGTATTTCCCACTGAAGCTCAATTAGCAGCCCTAGCTGGGAGCCATGCATGACTGTTGGTGCATGATAAAAGATTTCTTACTGATACTCCATGTGACTTTAAAAATGAAAAGCACTATACAATATTATTGTAATTGAATTAGTGGTTGTCTGGGGAATGTATAGAATGTGAAAGGTACTTTATGACCATAATATTATTAGTGGCCATCAACCCTTAAACTATTGGGAAAGTTAATAACTGATTGTAATGGGTTTCGAGATGTTGTCCTTTAGTGGTGATTCGTATAGTCTTTGACTTCTATCGTGTTGTGTCGTTATTCCTAATGTCCCACTATGGCAGCAATGTGATCGAGATGAGGAACCAGCACAAGGAGGCTTTCCTCAAGACTCACGGGGTCAAGCTGGGATTCATGTCGCCATTCGTCAAGGCCGCCTGCTTCGCTCTGCAGGATCAACCCGTGATCAATGCAGGTATAGAATGATATGAGCTATAACTATTGTGCCACACTCTCTCCTAGTCACCCCTCTCTTCCAGCACTTTTAATGTTACATGCTACATATATGCTAGGAATGTTATTAGCTTTTATGCACTGCAGTATTGTATTAATTTATTGCATTGTGGATGTACAGAGTGTTTGCTGAGTTGTGACACTTCTTTCTTGTCCACTTGCAGTTATTGATGGTAATGAGATCATCTACAGGGATTACATTGATATCAGTGTCGCCGTTGCAACACCCAAGGTACTAGAATCTGATGATAATGGTCCAAGTGATCATTCTATGTTTGTATGTACATGTATATCCAGGGTCTTGTTGTTCCAGTGCTGAGAGATGCAACACACATGAACTATGCTCAAATAGAGAGAGGGATCAACGAACTAGGAGTTAAGGTAAGAATGCACAGGTGGGTATATAGCCAACATGTAATAGGTAATGGTCGTCAACACTGCATGGTGTTTTGACGACCTTTATCATCATTCACTTCAATTTCTGTTTTCTGTTTTCCAGGCTCGTGATGGTACCCTAGCTGTGGAGGACATGGATGGAGGGACATTCACTATCAGCAATGGAGGAGTATTTGGCTCACTCTATGGCACGCCCATCATCAACCCACCCCAGTCGGCCATTCTGGGGATGCATGGAGTCTTTGACAGACCAGTGGCAATCAACAAGCAGGTGTGCGAGACTAATTCTCTGTGTGTGCATGTGTGTCTCTGTGTATAATTGTGTATGGGTGTGTGTGTATTGAGGAGGTGAAATAAGAATTGTCATGGTTATTGTTGTCGTATTATGATAAGGCTGTATGGAGCATGAATCAAAGCCACTCTTAAGTACCGTATAGCCGGAAATTTTCGAGGGAGCCAATTTTCGCGGTTTTCGCGGTTGACGGGCGACCCACGAAAATTAAATCCACGAAATATAAACCCTAAACGTACGTTCTCGCAACGTCGACGCGCGATAACAGGGGGTGTGGCCTTCGTAGTGCATGCCGCTGCTTGATCGATCTATTAAACAGCTGAGCTTCTTCGACACAAATATCTTATAATTTTCAAGCTTTCAAGTGACTCTACCACACTTCCTGACCCACGTGGCCCAAATCTCCTTGTATACGTGGTAATCACGGACCATAGCCTCGATCATATGCGACTCTCGTGCCATCTCTCGATCTCACCAACGATCGCTGTCACAACTTTCGGAGCCACGGTGCGCATGCAATAAGAGGCGGAGCCTAATGGATATTGGGGGTGGAGCAACCCTGGAGCGTTCATCCGCGAAAATTAGATCGCGAAATCTTTGAAGATGGGCCTTCCGCGAAAATTGGATCCCTCGAAAATTTCCGGCTATACGGTATTAAATTTTAATTATTACTGTTTCTTTCCAAAAGGTTGAAGTTCGGCCAATGATGTACATTGCCCTGACGTACGACCATCGTCTGATAGATGGGAGGGAGGCTGCACTCTTCCTCAGGAAAATCAAGTCAGCAATAGAGGACCCTAGGGTCTTACTGTTGGACATCTAGGCCCAAGAACGAACAACTTCCAACTTGTGCATAATTATATTATAGAAGAATATTATTATTATTATCTGTGGTGTACTTTGTACGACATTGTCAGTTTTATTATAATACAGTCACCGTATTGACTGTTTGTGAATGCACTAAAGTCTTCGTTCTGCCATAATTATTTACGACACTGTACGGTGGCCGAGAAAGACATTTTTTTGATGGCTTATATACAAATCTAATCTCTAGGCCCTAGGGTAATAATCTTACTATTGTGTAGCTAACTTTGTTAAACTGTTAAGCTGTACTGCTAGTGTATACGTACATGCATAATATTATGTGTGAATAGTATAAGTATAATCTTCTGTGCTTCTTGACTTAGTATCTTTAAGCTGCTCAGTTAATTGTATCACTTTGTGAAAGTGTGTGGCACCGGCCTAGCTAGAGTGTGTTATTCATCTATCTTCGAGTTCGTTGTATATTATAGCTGCTACATATTATCATAGCATACTGCATCTAGCTAGAGTAATTATTAGACTAGTGAGTAAATTATAGAGGGTGGAATTCACTGTTTATCTCTTGCAGGGTATACAATGTCATAATGTGCATGGGTTAAATAACAATGATGACCTTGCATGCATGATATTCTGCGTGTGTTGATAAAATATTATAGGTATCGAAATTCTACACCTGTATTCATGATGCCATGATTAAAATCCATGTCCTGCCCTATGCTCAAATTTAAAAAATAATAGCCACAGTTGTACTAGAACTTGGTTATTTGAGGGTGGTCTGAGGTTTTTGACTTCAAGTTTGCTAGTTGTCTCTTGTATTTAAACTTGACACTGCTAGAAAGTCCACATTGTATAGCATTAACTATGAAAGTTGAAATGATTAAGTCAAGGAAAGTGTGGAGTAAAGGATGGGAGATTTTGCTGTTAACCTGTATCATTCTTGCTATTTGTGCTCTCTTCATGATACCCACAGTCTTTTATGCCCTCCCTCCATTTAGTTTGATCAAAGAGGTAAGTTAATATACCACAACGTTCATCAGTTTGAGTATAATAATTGTTATCCACTTCTCACTCTCAGCCAAAAGACTCTCGGAAGAATCATACTGATGAGAGCAATGGATCAAGCTTGAATCAGTGCGATCATTGGAAGAATTATTCTGGTCAAATCTGTTTGAATGAGTTGAAAAAATTACAGTCCTGCTATGCTTCACAAGTTGATGTGCCAGTCCGTGTTCCTTCTAACACCAACCAAGAAGTGGCTCAAGCCACAGCCGAGAGACTGCTACTAGGTCTACCCCTGCTCTCCCCTAGCCCAGAGTGTGAGGCAGCCATCAGACCATTCCTGTGCCTCTATCTGTTTGGGTCATGTGACTCGGACAACCAACCACTTCAAGTGATACAAGCTGACTGTGTAAAAATGAGAGATGATGTGTGTGCTCGAGAATGGGCACTGGCTGAAAGGTATCTTGGTCAAGGAGTCCTACCGGAATGTGGGACACTTTCAAATGAAGAAGGTGAACCACCAAAAGAGGACTGTCAAGGTAGATATGGCTAATATTCTCGATAGCTGCTAATAATAATATTATTATTATTGCCACTGCTATACTGGATTATTTTTTTAATGATTCCACTTTGTTAGCAAAACAAAACAGAGGAGATACATCAACTGATCTCCAGTCGAGCACTAACACTACACAAGATTGTGGTGGAGGGTATTACCTGAGTGAGAGCGGTGTGTGCAGACCTCTTTGCTCTCTCTGGACAGAGCCAGCAGAAGTTGATGCAGACTATATTGGCATCATAGCAGCAGTAATCATTTGCCTACCATCATCGCTTGTCCTAATCACTGTGGCCCTCATCTTTCAAAGAAAAAGCATGTGCGTTTGCATATTAGATACTGTAACACCTAGGATGCCTTATTCTGATGAGTAAAAAAGATCATTATTATAGATCATCCTATTATCTATTAATTTTGCAGGTTAATATTCCCAACATACTACTTGATATACTTATGCATTACAGCAATCCTCATCGGTAAAATTAATAATTTTCATATCATTGCAGTTACTGTATCTTTACATGCATGCAGCTGTGGTCGTCTTAATAGGACTTGCTTCGAGAGGGAAGCTATTCTGCACTTCCAATGATCTACTTGAGACATTTGCCAATGGAAATGCATATTGTACATTCTCAGGTTAAACAATGTCACGATGGCTACGTAGCTAAGCATGATGTTTGCAATAATTATTATTCACGTGCATACAGGTATTGTCTTCACGTATGGAATGTCACAGCTGGGAATTTTTATTCTATTTCATGCCGTTGGTCTCTGCTGGGGTGTTGTTTTTCCATTTCACTTTCGGAAGTTCAAAGCCGAAGGGAAACTCAAATATGTCCACATTACTACGTTGCTCATTGCTTTGCTCCTGCCACTAGTTCCAGCTCTGCTGCAACTCAAAGATGGCTATGTGGTGGCAAACTCACCGACAGTCATTTGCTATGGACGAAGCATTGATGTCACGTTCTTTTCATTTATTCTACCAATGAGCACTATCCTTGCTGTAGCGACATCCATTCTCACCATCATGTTTTGGATAATATTTAAGGTGAACACATCAGATTCTATACATAATGATTGTACCCCTTTGCAGCAATGAGCTCAGTTGTGATTTTCTTTCAGTTTTCCATATAATAGTCCTAGCGTTTCCCCTTTTTTAATACCTAAGCTACTGTAAGAGAGCACAGGCAGGATATGTTTATGGGGATGTCACTCTAGCTATACGTACTGTGATTATGTTACAGCATAAATTGATGCGCGCATGTACTATAGCTACTGGGTATCATCCTATCATGATGTACTATTGAATTCATACAATGTCATAGAAATTGGCATTGAAGAAGCTATCCAAGTCAGTGAAGAGCAAACAGACTGGTGTACTGAAAAAGGCTGAGGCAAAGATCCTCTTCATCATGTGTTACTACATATTTGTTGGAACCCTTGTGCTGACACTGTTCACCTACTTCGAGGCAACTAAAGAGGCCGAAATTCAAGTCATTGAAACATTCTTTATTTGCCAAAGCAGCGGGCTTGAATCAGACGACGACTGTGGTGATACTCCCCAGGTTCATCTGGCAGTATTTGATTCACTGTCCGCCTTGGCTATCATCCTGATTGGACTCTTGCCATCTGTCGTCATAGCATTCACTTTGAAGTGTGAACATCGACAGGAAAAATCTATAAAGAAAAACAGCAACTGTTAAGAATTGGATAGTAATAATGTAGATTGTGATTTATTTATACACTCAGTCTAGCTACTTATAATTATACTGTTATAGCATTGTTATTATAACCCCAATGTGCATTATCGATGTATATGTATAATATCTCAATTGGAGATCCTCTTTTAAAAGGGCCTGACATGGTAGCTATACAGTGTAAACAAGAACCAGCTTCTTTCAACTGACAGGGTTTAATATTGGTATAATAATTATACCGGTACATGGAATGCGAGGTATCTGAATTTATTAATAAGTCAAACAACCACTGCACATGATCACAATATTTTTGCATGTAGCTAGCTAGTTATAATTATATATCCTGAAGACAAGTTATAACAATGATTACAGTAACTATGACATAACACAGCTCAACAATGATTACAGTAACTATGACTAAGCATAATAAGCAATAACATTATAATTATTGTTACAGTACTGTAACATTGAAATTATGCTAATATCATCACTATAGTTATCAGACGTAGGAGCTTATCCTCTGACTACACAAATAACAGCGACAATGCATATTTTTTAGCCGGTTAATAGAGGCTTGAAGTTCCTCTTTTTCCCTTGTATGTGTCTCAGTCATTGAATCCTTTTCTTCCTGAAGTTTATCATTCTTGATTTTTAGCTCATTTTCATCCTTCTGCAGTTGAATCTTTTCCTTTTCAGCCACATTAAGAGCATCGACCATTTTCTTGTATTTTTCATTAGCAACAGTTGCTTCTCGTTTAATTTTCATTTCGTATTCATCTATCATTTCCTTTTGAATTCTTATTTTACCCTTAAGTTTTTCAATCTTCCTTCTACATTTAGCAACCTTCTCTTTCAATAGCCTTACATTCTCACTATTACGTCCTTTAGCAGCCTTAAGCTTCTCTTTCAACTCTTCCAATTCATTATTTTTCAAAGCTAGTTTCTTTTTTAGTCTCTTCTTTTCATTTCTTGCTTCATCACTCTTTTTAATCGCTTTCTGCAGCCTGTCGTGGTCACCCTCCTCTGGTTCAGGTTGCACTGGAACTGCACTCGATACCGACATTAATTTGTGGTTTTCTTGAATTGATGTTATTAGGCTTGGGCTAATTGCATGTGGCATTTTCATTGACAGAATATTAAGAAATATCTCAAAGCACCTTTTATCTATTGCAATATTATCTTTTACAGCTTGCAACAATATTCTGGGTTTGTCTTGATTGTACACGTTTAATATTTGCTCATACTTGCTCTTAGATATAATGCCTTCGGCTAGGCACTGATCTGATATAGTGAGTCTGGAGGACAGGTACTAATAGCACTGACTAGCTCAGGAGTAAATTTTTGAATAACTCTGATTTCTGGAATTACTGTGAAGAGTCTAGCTTGATCATTACCGGTTGCATGTGGACTGCTTTGTGAATTAAATGTCTGGTATTTTTTTCTAATGGCTTGAACCTGGTCACTGCAAAGTGGAAATTTTTCCAGAATACTCATTGAAATTTCAAAGCAGCTGTTACATGCATGAATAGCATCCTTAATTGCAATTAATAGGATCCGGACTTTATTATCACTTGGTACCGGAGACTCCAAAAGTCGCTTATACATCCCATCGGAAATGAGCCCATTAGCCAGAAACCGGTCTGATACCGCCAAAACACTGCAGGTACTAATCGCTGTCACTAACTTTGGAGTGAAGTTTTGAATGACTTTGATTTCTTGAACTTGAGCATCAGTGAAGAGCTCATCCAACGGTTCAGTTTCCATAGCACACTCATTTTGACTTTCGTCAACCTTGTGACGCTTACATGGGGGCATATGCATAGTAACTTTCAATTGTTCTTCAATTTCCCTTACCAATTTGTTTTGACCGCCAAGTGGTTTCAAAATCTTCAACCTGAGAGACTCGAAGCAGCTTGCATCACGTTTGACACACGTTTGAAGAGCATCCAACAGGATCTCAGATTTCTTGATATTTGATTCATTCTTAACAGACTCAGGATCAAGAATACGTTTGTACGTGTTCTCAGAGATAAGTTGTTCACGTAGGCACTCGTCAGCAATTTCTTGGACACCATAAGCACTGAAAGCCATAGTTAGTTGTGGAATATAAGTTGCAAAGATTTCTGCAGCCATCATAAACTGTGTATGGTTGGATATTGATGAATGCACAACTCGGCTTAGGTTCGATCTTCTCAGTTCACGTGTTAGAGATCCACAAAGTGGAGGGTTTTCCTCCTTAGCTCTTGACATGCGCTGTCTCGCAGGCTCCACCCCTGCTGGGTTTACACGTACTACAGGGTACCGCCTCATTTACGCTAATTAATATGCAATAATAAGCCCCTCCCCTCTTACGTGTAGTAGGAAATGGTCGTTAGCTAGCCGTTTTGATGGGTGTGGCTCGTAACTATAAACCACAATGGCGGAGCAGGAAGTGCTTAGCAAATCCAGCGGCCAAGACGGTAAGCAAATAAGTATAGATGAACAGTAACAAAAAATAATTACCAGTATTATTAAAACCCTACTTATTAATTAAATTGGGTGACGTGAAGTGGGCTAGCTGAATCTGCTAGACCCCTCATGACTAATCAATTCACTCTCAGTTCTCCCCAAGGAAGCCAGTAATTGCTTGCTTACTACCCTGAAGGTATAATTGTTATCAAACAAAAGATCCTCGAGATCCAATTGAAATTCACCAAAATTGATATATCCCTCGGAAGACGTCATGATGATGATTATCTTCCATGGGGGTGTGTTCTTATTAGGCCATCACTTATAATATAATAGTTTCCCGTCCCCCGCCCGCATGCTATTTTAGCACCCGCATCCTCACTTATTATTGGCAGTTTCGTTGGCCACACCCCTAATTCAAGGCGGGTTTAGGGGTGTGGTCAGATTCTTGCTTGCAAGATCAGGCTCAAAGTTACTGAACTGTATGCCAACTAATAGTAGCAAAATAATAATATTATTAATACAATAATAAAAAATATCCGCCCGCCCGCATGGGTTGATGGCAAATCAGGGGACGGGAAACAAGTATATTATAAGTCATGGCCTTAACTGGAGTAGCCAAACTTGATAAGTTGCATTGATTTACTGGAAATGAACTTACTATACTTGTAGCAAAAATAGATTATCCTACTCTACTCTTGCTTGTAGCTAACTTGAATATATTATATGGAAATGAATGTTTTGTGTTTGTGAATGTTGTCTACTCTATCCAGCCCTACCTCTCACATTCAATAATGTTTTTGAGGCGGTAAAGATGGTGAGGAACTGGAGAAAGCTGGCCTGGTGGCTGATGGGCTGGCTTGACTATGAGGGTAGTGATGGTGAAAAGAAGTTAAATGCCATCCAAAATCAGCATGTCTCTGCAGGGGCGGATCCAGGATTTGAAGGAGAGGGGAGCACAATGAAGACGCGCGCAAAGCGCGCGCGCAAAATTTTAGGCCACACCCCCCAAATCGATAAACCACGCCTCCTATTTGCCGCGATCGCCTGCTTTCTGGCAGTAAAATGCTCCGTTTCGACGAAGTTTTGAACTTCTGAGCAGAGCTTGGTATGTTTTATGAAAGAATAAGTAGTGTAAACTATAAAAGGTTGAAGTTTACAGATCAATTGTGTTGAATGGGAAGCTCATAGCTGAAGGGGGGGGGGGGGGGGAATTGGCCCCCTGTTCCCTCCCCCTGGATCCGCCCCTGCTCTGATGAGGCTTGCCTAAAAGCTGTGGTGGAACTATTCCTCTTGGGGGAAGGTGAATACCTACCCTCATGGAGGAGACTGATTCATGCTCTATACGACGCAGGGGAGAACAATGTAGCTGAAAGGATCAAGACTAATGCTGAACCACACCAAGGTGAGTGGGTCTCAATGTGGAGGAAACTCTTTTGCATAAGGAAGGCCACAGTAATTATAAATTGATTCATTGTTCTCCGTCACCCACCTGCATGCTTATTCACCTTATTCATTAGTTGATCATGTTCCTTGTAAACCATAGGAAGTGGGTAAGTTTTAGTGTTACGTATTACTTTACTCATAATTATATTCCCAGTAGCAATTTACTTTTGTGTGGTTATGAGGTAATCATGGTGTAACCTACGGTGAAACTATGATGAATTTATTATGCAACCTATAAGGTAATTAGCTATAAGAAAATCCAGGGCCTCACTGGAGCCTTTCTGGGACTTGAAAATCAGTAAATACATGGAGTATCTTATGCCTAGGTCAGTGAGATGAATGAATATTTTAGTTGACTGACATCACCAGATCCCTACAACTATGCCTCATATGTAGCATTTCCATCATTTTTCTAAAAATTTCTGGAATTGCTATATTCTAGTACGCATAGCAAGTGCACTCATTTATTTTACACCAACACAGGCAGAATAAGAATGATAAAAATCTTGCCAGTGTTGGTGTAAAAAGAACGAGCGCACTTGCTAATGCTTAGCTACTAGATTTCAATTTGAGTATTGTCATCTTTGTACCGATTGTGCAATGCGCACATGTCATGTGCTCTACAGAGCTCTAGTTGTAATGAGTGTATTGCTACACACGACTATATTTACCCCCAGATCCCACTATGACAGTAAATAATGTCACTCAAATATACTGAACAAAATATCAGGAGACAAACGGGAGGAGGTGATGGGTGGAGGTGGACTTGATATTTCTGAACCACTGCTGGAAGAGATCCGGAAGAGATACTCCACTGATATAGAGAAGAACTGTGCATGTGCAGACTACTATGTGAAATGCCATCCTCGGGCTGAATGGAAAAATATTGTCACGGAACTATATCATAAGAAGGAATTTGCATTAGCAAGGGAATCCAAGTCATTTATGTCAACTGGTAAAAATGCTGCCACTACCTACAGAGCATAGCTGCTGATACGTTACCGTGTTTATTCTATTAGAACTGAGAACGTAAGCTAAAAAATAATTTTACGCAATTTTCTGGTAAAGGTCATCACACTCTACACAAAGATACCTCCTAGAACGTGAATTTTCTTGCGCTACTTAGATATTGCGTTTTATTAGCATAAACACGGTAGTAATCTTCTGGATTAAACTATTGGTAGCTACTGCTGTGCTTATTAGCACTGTCGACTTCTAGTTTGCCATGCACCCTGCATACTGGCATGAGGTTGTATCATCAAGTGTGAGGTCTAGTAATGATGTTGTTCACTCTCTTTCCCCCAGACCCCACTCTAACGGTGGACAATGTCAGTCGTGTCATGGAAAAGGTCGAGTCAAAAGTGAAGGCGCAGGTATGGAAGGATGCTTGTGATGCTGTAATGGAGAAAGAGAAGGTGACAGAAGTGTGCATATCTGGGAAGGAAGATGAATGTGCTGACTTGTATGTCAACTGCAACCCACATTCTTCATGGGAATGGCTGGCTAAATCACTATACCGTCATCATCAGCTTACTGCACTGGAGGAAGTGAGATCATATCTCCCTCCTAGAGGTGAGACTTACTTTACATAATATTGCAGCTATATGAATGAAAACTAAACCTAAAGCCTAAACTTTGGGTAGGTAATTATCCTAACAATATATAGGGGAGTAAGCAAGTCAATTATTTTTGTGGAATGTGTTTGTGCCATGATTGTTTTGCTTATTGGGTAGCTAATATGCAAACATTTAATTTGTCCGGTTATAGACCTCACTATAACTACTGAGAAACTAATGGAACTGTTTGCACCACTGGACCCAGATAAGCTTGGAGGTGATGACTACCTTGGTCTACCACAGTCTGATATGGACAGAATACAGAAGGACTACCAGAACCCCACCCAGAGGAAAGAGGCCTACCTAGACCTCTACGCCCATCAACACCCTTGCCCTGCTTGGAGCTGGATTGCTAGGGTACTCAACAGTGTCAATCTTCGTCAACAGGCTGACTTGGTGGACACCACTTATGTCAAAGGTACACAAGATACACCATAGTGAGACTGTCGTCTGATAGGAAATCATGTGTGATCATGAAGTTACCACAGTCCTTATACTTGATTATTGTCATGCATGTCTGTTACCAAGCTAGCTGCTAGACACCTGATTAAGCATTTAGCTATATGTTGAAAACAAGGTGTGGTTAGGGTTTTTATTCAGTTGATAAGAATACATGACTGTATACTTATGCTTATCCAAATGAATAAAGTGTTATACGTGTAACTTTAACAACCTTTACCAATTGCTATTCACACTCGTCTGTATAGGCACCTGTGGGGTTACTTGCTTTATTCTATTCCTACAGTTAGTGAAAAAACACAGCAGTGGTTTGATGCAGCCATGATGGAGGGTGAAGTGTCATTGCGAAATGGCAGTGCCTTACTCTTAGGGGTGGGAGGATCAGGAAAAACGCACATCCTTGCAGCTTTTCTCAAGGAAACTCCTCCATCAATACGAGAAAGCACTCCATGTGCAAAGAAGCCAGTGAGAGCTGTAGCTCACTGTAAGGCAGGAGTGAGCGATGATCACTTTATACGAATCACTGATGACCACTACTCTGACATGCTTGTATCAACAGCTGAAGCATTACCACAGTCAACCGATAGTGAAGCTGGTGCTGAACCCACGCAAGCAGAGGCTAAAGATGACTTGAGCAGTTTAGCTTCTTCATCTCCTAATCAGAAGGATACCACGAGGCAGCCATCATCAGCTGTCAAAGTAGATGCTTCGCGAAGAGAGAAAATATGGTGTGTTCATCGTGCTATGAAGAGACAGTACCTGAGTCGAATGCAGGCAGGAGCAAAGAAGAAATCAGATCTCAATGACAAAGATGTGCTTGATGTCGATGACACAGGAGGCCAGCCTATGTTTCATGAGATCCTCCCAGTGTTCATCCAAAACACCATGATTGGCATACTGACAGTGAAGCTCAATGAGCCATTAGACAGTTTTCCGCTAGTCGAGTTCTATGCCAGGGGAGAACGCATTGGAGAGCCATTCAATTCACCTTTTACACACTTGGATACACTTCGCCACTGCATGAGGGTGATACGATCAACCTGTGATCGCAACACATGTCCAAAAATTGCATTTGTGGGAACGCATAAGGATCTCGCACACGAATGCCCACAGGAAAGCATAGAAATGAAGGAGGAAAAACTACGAAATATAATACCTCGGGATATGGAGGACAATATTATCATCCATGGGCAGTCACTGCTGCTTGCTGTCAATGTAAAAACACCAGAAAAAGAAGATGAGAAAACGATATCCACCTTGAGAGAGAAAGCGATCATAGAATTGCATAAATTGAAGCCGAAGAAGATGCCACTTCGATACGTTCCCTTGGAAATGGCCTTTCAGCGAATGGCCAAGGAGCAACGAAAATCAGTGATGAGTAAGGAAGAGTGCTTTGAAGTAGCAGCTACTTACAATTTCACACGAGAATCATTTGAGGTAGCACTGAAGTACCTTCACGGGCTGAAGCTGGTCTTCTATTACGAAGAAATTCTTCCAAATATTGTGTTCATCGATGCCCAGGCCATCCTTGACAAAATCACTGAGCTTGTAGTGCACAGCCTATCATTGCAAGCTAAGTCAAGTGGTAAGCTTCTTGGAGCTCTAAAGAAATTCGTGAAATGTGGAATTGTGACAGCAGAGATACTCAAACAGTTCTCGTCTCATTATGTCCCTAAGCTTTTCATGAAAGAGCAGCTGATCTTGCTCCTCAAGCACCTGAGGATCATGGCGGAGGTTGGGAAAGGTGAGTATCTCATGCCCTGCCTCCTGAGGAAACAAGGGATACCACGTCTTGTATCAGATGTAGTCATCCCCGCTCTTTTTTTCTACTTCGGTCCAGATGGCCCCAAGCTTGGAGTTTACTGCTTTCTCCTTGCTTCTCTCATCACTGAAGCCAAGTGGGAGCTTCTTGAAGAGGACGGCTACCCTGTGCAAGTTTCTCGCAATCAAGTTCAATTTGCTCTTCCTGGAAAAAAGCCAGGCTGTGTGACAATAACCGATCCCTTTTCCTCATATTTTCACGTTATTGTTGAGCTTGAGCCTCCTGAGGGTGCCAGCGCTGATGGAATCCAACACTTCTACGAAGAAATATGTCCAGAGATTCGTGAGACGATTCTCACTGGGATACGAAAGGCATTGCAAAAGCTGAACTACAGCACTTCTATTCCCGAAATTGCCTTTTCTTGCACAAAGCACGACGACCTTCACCCAGCCATCATATCAGAAGATGAAAGATTTCTGATCTGCACCAGCAACCGTCGAGTCTACAGTGAAATGACAGAGCAGCACAAGCTCTGGCTTGGCCACAAAGGTATGCCTCTAGAGATGGATATGCTGTTTTGTTATAATTAGTATGGTATCTGACATTTTTGTTGTAATTAGTATGGTATCTAACATTGGACATAAATGATAGACGTTTCATTTTCTTCTGTTGTATAGGGGACTCTATTTCTAAAAGTCAAGGAGTTTCTATGGTAACCAATGATCCAGGAGCATCATCTTCACAAACAGCCATTGGTAAGTAATTCCTATTTCAAATTGATCAACTTTATGCAGCGACATAACAAATAAATATGAATCCTTCAACAGATATTGATGCCACTCCAACCCTTAAGAATTTATCAATGATGAAGACAAGAGAAGGAAAGAGGATCAAGATAATTTCAACAGTTGCATCAAGATGGCAAGAGCTAGGAGATCAGTTGGAATTTGACGAGTTTGGTGCAAAGTTGGATGCTATCAAAACAAAGAACCACGGCGATCCAGAAGCATGTTGCCGTGAAATGTTCCAGCACTGGTTGAAGGGGAGTGGAGTAAGACCTTGCTCGTGGCACAAACTCATTGAACTACTTGAAGACTGTGACTTTGAGGTACTGGCTAGACAGGTAAATTCTGTTTTTAGCGAATAATAATATTACTAGCTCTGATTAACCTATCAATATTTTTACGCACAACTTTATTACGTCCAGAGTCCCAATTCGCAAAAAAGAATTCGGCCTCGCGATGAGGTAATTATGATGAAATTACGATGAAATGATGATGAAACCTATGATGAAACCTATGATGAAACCTATGATGTAATTGCTGTGAAACTGTTTCAAAATGTTTAGCGCGCATGAAAGGTTGTTGGGACCCAGAATTCGAACCTAGCGTAGAAGAGATCGTGGACTATCCGATGATATCCTTATGGCGTTTCTCTCAGTTCGCTTTCTCTAGCTAGCTCGCTTTCAGGGCAGGGGGAATTCCCTATTCAGTCGAGCACATGGCAGGTGAAGGTCAACCGGCTCAAGCCGCGTGCCCCAATATTGTACGCGTATACGGAGCATGCGCAGTTTGTCGATGTGTTCTAGTTCGAATTTATGGCGGCGTATTCGTGAGGGACTCTGGACGTAGTCTCTAGGTTGTTCATTACGTCCAGAGTCCCAATTAGAAACAAAGAATTCGGCTCTCGCTATGATGAAATTATGATGAAATGATGATGAAATGATGATGAAACCTATGATGAAACTTATGATGTAATTCCTGTGAAACTGTTTCAAAATGTTTAGCGCGCATGAAAGGTTGTTGGGACCCAGAATTCGAACCTAGAGTAGAAGACATCGTGGACTATCGATGAGATATGGCGATTTTCTCGGTTCGCTTTCTTTGGCGAGCTCGCACTCGAGGGGATTTCCCTATTCAGTCGAACACGTGGCAGGTGAAGGTCAACCGGCTCAAGCCGCGCGCCCCGATATTGTACCCGTATACGGAGCATGCGCAGTTTGTCGATGTGTCCTAGTTCGAATTTGTGGCGGCGTATTCATGAGGGACTCTGGACGTAGTCTCCAAGTTGTTCATTATCTCCCCAGTAACAATTTACTTTTCTGTGGTTATGAGGTAATTATAGTGTAATTATGATGAAACCTATGGTGTAATCTATGAGGTAATTATGAGAAAATTCAGGGCCTCGCTGGAGCCTTTCTGAGACTTGAAAATCAGTAAATATGTAGAGTATCTTACGCGTGTATCCAGCGAATAGATTACAACCTGAGCGCTACTTTCTCTGAGAAGTACTGTTGGTTGAACTTCACGTGTTTTCTTGGCTTACGTAATGCCATGGATAAATAAAGCTAGCCTTGCGCTATATATAGCACATGTAGCACGCATCACTGCCACAAGGGGCTGGCCCGCGCGCGACTGCAGCAGCGTGACCAACCTGAAGTTCGGAAGGAATACTGTGTTGTCGAGTTCGTCTCTATGATTGAAGCATCGAAACTTGTCGCTATCAAGGTTGAGAGTCGATCTTAGACGCCATCTCCACGATTTCTGGGGCCAGCATCGATCGATGTGTACGCAGTCTATTGACGACCTTTTACCACATGCACCATTACACTGTGCAGCTACTGGGGAGATGGTCAAGGGTTCATATACCACTCATACAAGTAGCTAGCAAATGATATTACACAAGTACTTCTTAATAATTATTAAATTTTTTTACCATTGTATTCATGATGCATAACGATGCCTGTAGATCATGTTTTCATTTCATATTATTATTCAATGCACTAGAATTTAATTTTGTGTGTGTGTTTGCATAATAATTTTATTGTCAGCCAATGAAATTATCCCTTCATTACAAATACAGTCTAGATCTAATGCTGGTCTAGGATCTGGATGCCTCAAGTTGGCGGTTTGAAAGTAATATTATATAAAAGGCCCTAGAATGCCTATGTATACTGTTGCTATTATTATAATACACTCTTGGTAAAGAAATTGAAACATGCATATGGCCAATACTGTAGGCCTCATCCAAGTAGCTCATTGAGAAATGTATTGTTTTTATGGTTTTGCCAAACACAGGGCTTCAGTCAGGAAGTGGATCATCAATACGTCATAATTGCAATTACCTCATAGGTTGGCCAAATTTTTATTTGTTATTGATTGGCACTCGGGATAATTAAATAATTATGTAGACGACCACAATTACCTTATTGTGGCACTCCCAATGCTGGATCCATGAGCTTGGCTGAGATTACTACTCAAATTATCCTCCTAAACATGATATTGTACTATCAGGACCAATTCTAATAGTATTCACTTCTTTGTAATGACAGTTTGTACAATTGAAACCCGTGTGATGGGGCTCACAATCAAGTCAAGCTTTGGTAATGAGACACCAATCTGATGGTGTAGTATTGAAATCCACACTTGTAATTAAACACCCATATTTTACACCATATAGAATTACGGGTAAGATAAAGTTAGCTGGCTACTTTACCAGTCAGGATTTAATTCTATATTAAAAGAGACTTGACCACAACCAAAAGTCGGTAACAAACCAAGTCTCAATATATCATCAACTGTTGGTGGATCCAAATGGCTGCCATTGTCACAATTGAATTTGTCAAATCGGGTGCCGATTGCTGCTTGAAAGATGGAGAGCAACATAAACCACAACTAGACTCTAAAGTATCAGTATCAAAAGAAGATCTAATCAGTGAGCCTCGTCTTCAAACGAAGTCAGTCTGGAGAAGGAGATTAGAAATCATTGTCTTGACCTGCATCATTCTGGCTGTATGTGCTCTGTTTGTAACACCAACCATCCTCTATGCTCTGCCTCCCCTCAGTGTTATAAGAATGGTAAGTTTAGTACTTGAAATATGTACTTCTCAATTACACAACTCTAGCTATAGCTGTAAATTTCAAAGTTTCAGAGCCCACTTAATGATGGACAAGAAGTGAATCAGTGTGGACAGTGGAAAGAATACGCTGGTGATATTTGTTTTGGTGAGCTAATGGAGCTGCAGTCATGCTATGATTTGCACAAGAGTATGGTAAGAGTTCCATCTGATACCAACCAAGAAGAGGCTGAGGACACAGCCAAGAGATTGCTACTAGGTCTACCCTTGCTCTCACCTAGCCCAGAGTGTGAGGCAGCCATCAGACCATTCCTGTGCCTCTACCTGTTTGGGTCATGTGACTCAGACAACCAACCACATCAAGTTACGCAGGAAGATTGTGAGATGATGAGAGATGATGTATGTGCACATGAGTGGGTGCTGGGGGAGCAATACCTGGGCCAGGGTATACTGCCTGACTGCAGCACTCTTCCAAACCAAGAAGATGATTCAGAATGCCAATTGCAAAGTATAGCTATTAAATTCACACAAAGCCTTGGTAACCATAGAGGCACGTATTGTTTTGTATGGCTATAGGCTTCAACAGCACAAGTAGTTCAATGGAGAATGCAGATTTCTTCACTAATATCACATGTGCTGATGGCTACTATCTCAGTGACGTCAGTGGTGTGTGTAGACCTCTTTGCTCTCTCTGGACTGAGCCTAGGGACATTGATGCAGACTACATCGCTGTAATTGTAGCAGTAGTTGTTGGCCTCCTCTCGGCAATCGCTCTTGTTATTCTGGCTCTTACTCTTCAAAGGAAAACAACGTATGAGCTCATTCTTTAAGCAGTTAGCGAATAATGTATCTAGTGACATTTTATTGTCGATATCCATGATTGTAGGTTAAAGTTTCCGACATACTATCTAGTGTACCTCTGCATGACTGCAATTGCTATGGGTAAGTTAGCGTGTAGTTATTTAGTTATATTATGTGTGGTATGCATGAACTTAGAAGAGTGCATCATGCATTTCTACAGTATCAATCACTGTACAATAATACTATTACAGGTATTCTTCTTCTAATTGGATTGGTATCCAGGGGGAAATGGTTTTGCAATTCTCATGATCTCTTAAACACATTCATCAATGAAACAGCATATTGTACTTTTTCAGGTACATTGCTTATCACTACAACTACAATTCTTTATTAATTCTTAGCACTATCGATCTTCATTGCTACGTAGGAATTGTTTTCACATATATTCTGGCACAACTTGGACTGTGGATATTTTTTCACTCCCTCGGTCTGTTCTGGAGTGTGGCTTTCCCACTTCATCTGAGGAAATTCAGAGCTGAAAAGAAAATCAAGTACATCCACGTCACTACAGTTCTCATTGCACTATTCCTACCGCTGGTTCCAGCCCTGCTTCATCTCATTAGAGGCTATATTCACTGGGAAATACACCTACGGTCATCTGCCTGGGACGTAGCATTGCTGTCACCTTCTACTCATTTATTCTACCGCTGAGCATAATCTCAGGAATAGTTACATCACTACTGATTATCTTATTTTGGATCATCTTTAAGGTAGGAGCAATTTCATTAATAAGTATTTTTCATACTATTATTATGAATTTCAATCATAGAAATTGTTTTTAAAGAAAGGTTCCAGAGCAGTGCAGAGTAGCAGTGGGGCTGGCCTGAGCATACTGAAGAAAGCCGAGGCCAAGATCCTGTTCATTATGTGCTACTACATCCTACTGGGGACAGTGGTGCTCACACTGTTCACCTATTTAGAGGAGAGTGGTGAAAATCCAGAAGTGTTCCAGGCAATTGAGAAACACTTCACGTGCCAAAGCACAGGGATACAGCCTGGCAGAGACTGTGGAAACTCTCTACGTGGCTTTCTTTCTGCTTATAGTGCCCTGTCGGCAATATCGACCGTACTCTCTGGTTTGCTACCAGTGGTTGTCATGGCATTCACTCTAAAGTATTCATGCAAAAAGTGCAAGAGAAGCATTAAAGATTAACTAATGGATAAGTCTAAGCCGTTATCATGAATATGTTAGTTATTAATAATTAATTTTGGTCAATTAAGTGTTATAATTATGTGAAATTCAAAATGTACACAAGGAATGTACAGATTAATTAATAGTTGAAAAGATCAGTCAATCCTCCACATACAGTATATTATTATGATTTGATTAGCCTTTCGCTGTGATGGAATGACTGGAATAAAGAGAGGATCTGTTCTTGCATGATGACTTGAAGGTCGATTGTTTCTTTTACACCTTTTAAGACGTCCATACTAGCCACAGCTTTTTTGTACCTTAGAGCAGCGGAGCTATACTGCTTCTCCACTACCTCCCGCCTCACCTTCCAGAGGAAGTCATTGATCATCTCACCAATTTCAGCGTCATAGTCTGGACTTTGTGGGGACACTTTTCTCCCCTTCACCACTCCAACATCTACAACATCATCTAAAACAAGCTGAGAGCACGATACACTTGCTCTGAGTTTTGCTGCTTGGGCATGTAGTACTGGAATCACTGAAGCTTGCTCACTCTCTTTGTTCACTACCTTTGAGGAGGGGACTTTGACCAATGGCAGGCTCACAACCAGATTCTGTGGCTTCTCATCATTGTTGAGTGTGTCACGTAAGCTTCTGCATGTCTCCACAAAGTCACACTCTTTCCTTGGAGAGCTCGAGACTTCCACGATTGGAATGGCTGAAGAAGAGCATTCCAGCTGCTTCTTCAAGTTGCTGATTAGCATGTCTCGGTGGAAAGAGCTATTGTAGACAAGAGTAGCTGATCTGAGAAAGAATGGGACCTCCAAGGAGGGCTTCCAGTAGGCAGGTGGATTAACTGCTTCAGTCTGCAGTTGTGAATTTTCATCAAATTCCATGTCTTCACCTTTCTTCTTTTCACTTGGAGTTTTTCCACTCATCATCTGACACTGCTCAGTCTCCTTTGCTGGGATTTTGTATTCATCAGAAACCATCTTCTCAGTGTAGTCATGCAACACGGCTGCCACTCGCATTGCCAAGTTCAGGAAGCGTCTGATCCGTAGCAGGCAACGGTATGATGACTTCACTGCTGGGCCACTGTGAGCGTTGTCGCGGATGTGTACCAGACGTGCAATAGTGGTGGCTGTCTGTGTCAGTCTCTTCAGGGTAGAAGTAGACTCTATGGTTAACCTTTTGACCCCTTCTGCAGCATAGAAGGCATTGTTGACAGCTTCCTTCAGCTTGTTGACGTTGGGTCGGACAAGGTTTGGAGTGAGAGCGTAGACCTCCTTCTTGCAAGTATTCAGGCATTTGGTCAGCTGGAACAAAAATGCAGCGGTCTGCTGCTGTAGCTTCCTCACTGGTGATCGTTGTTGCTCAGATACTTGTGAGCTTCCTGAAATAATAATTAGATCTCAGATTACAATAAGGCTAATCAAGGCTAATAATTGTCACATTGAACTTCATTGTACTCACCTGTATCATCAGAATCATCATCAGAGTACTCACTGCTGTTATCACTATCATCAGAATCATCTGTATCAGGGTCAGAATTGTAGTCTGAATCTTTGGAATTGTCCTTGATAATGGTAGCGATCCTTATACTCCTGTGTGCATCAAAGGATGCCTTTCTAGCCTCTTTAGAGACATCAGTAAGGCGAGGCTTGGAGCTTTGTGGGGGAGATTGATGCTGTGGAGGAATCAACTTTTCACTTGTGCTCAAGTACTCCAGGAAAGAAGCCTTGTTGGCCACAGGTACAACAGAATTGTCTCTCTTGCCACCAAGATTTTGTTGTTCAGCGATCTTTGATAAAGGCAAGCTCACAACCAGATTCTGTGGCTTTTCTTCAGTGTTGAGTGTATCACGTAAGCTTCTGCATGTCTCCACAAAGTCACACTCTTTCCCCGTGGTCTCTTCCACCATTGGAACAGCTGAAGAAGGGCATTCCAGCTGCTTCTTCAAGTTGTCAATCAGCAAGTCTCGGTGGAGAGAGCTGTTATAGACAAGACTAGCTGGCTTGAGAAAGAATGGGACCTCCAAGGAGGGCTTCCAGTAGGCAGGTTGATACATCTTCCACGTGTATGCATGCAACTCTTCGGAGACTCGAACAGCCAAATTCAGCATGCGTCGGACTCGGAGAAGGCAACGATGGGATGACCTTGTCAAGGTATTATGCATGCTGTCTGGTATGTGCGTCAGACCAGAGAGAGTGGCAGCTGACTGAGTCAGACTCTTCAAGGTTGAAGTAGAGCTGATTTTCAACTCCTTGATTCCTTCTGCCACATAGAGGGCATTATCAACTGCTTCTCTGAGCTTGTTGACGTTGGGTCGGACAAGGTTTGGAGAGAGAGTGTAGACCTCCTTTTTACAGGTGTTGAGGCACTTGGTGAGCTGGAGCAAGAATGAGATAGCTTGCTTCCTCAGCCTTTTCTTCTTCTCTTCCCCTAGCAGCAGCTGCTGCTGTTGCTCAGACAAATTTTCTAAAAAAAATAAAATAGAATAGGAGTATATACACCCTTGATAGGAAGTAGCTAATTGGATAACCTAAGCTGATTGAGTAGCAACCAGCTACAGTGTGTATTCTAGCATTGCTACATACCACAGGATTTCACATAGGCTGAATCATCAGTGCTGGCTTGTTCTGCTATCAGTGCTGAATCGCAGGTCACGGCAGTAATCCTGTTACTCCTGAGTCTGTCAAAGGTGTTCTTTCTGGCAGCCTTGGAGAGGGTAACGGGACAGGGCTTGCGGCTAGCGTGTCGGCTGGAGAAGTCTCGGCAGTATTCAGCAAACCGTGCGTTCTCATGGATCGATTGGACAACATCATTATTGCTGTTAAGAAAAGAAGATAGGTTTATTAAAGACCTCAATGTTGTTAACGGGATCTACATGTAGCTTTCAAGTTCCACCACTGTGTGCAAACCCAGCCACTCTCACTACGAGGATTGAGACACGCATGCGCTTATTGTCCCCAGACCCGGTGTCATATGAAAATAGGAACCCCCCAAATTGGGGGCCCCGGGTCCCCATTTTCATAGAATAATGGGGACCTGGGTTCCTATTTTAATAATATTTTTGGGACCCCTGGGTCCCCATTTTCACAGGATTTTGGGGACCCCCAGTGCAATAATATTATTGTAGGCATGTACATTGATTAGACAGCACATGACTCAGCCTGTATGGTATACATTAACTAATTTTGCAGCACAACTACTATCATGCCAGCTCTAGGGTTGTGGTTACATGCTAGAATGAATTATAACTGGCTATGACTCCACTTTCAATTATGTTTCTAGCTAGCTAGCTAGCTACTTTGCCAACAAGCAGTACTGAGTAGCTACCTTACAAACCCGAGTAGATTTTATACTCAAGAGCTACCATGGCACAGTCATAAATTTCATAAAACACTGTATCACTATATAAGCTTGAGAGTAGTCAAGGCCGTCAGCGCTTTACAATTGAAAGGCCAATTCGGCTTTGTTGGCTTTCAATTGTAAAGCGATGACGACCTTTACCAAAAGAGCTCTAAATCGATACTTCCATCGTGTCACAGCCTTTTATTCAAGTTAGCCATACTGTTTGTAACTTCTCCTTACGATATGAGTTCTGCTGACCCCAGTAAACTCATGGCAACCGCTGATTCTTCAATTAATATCAAATTACACTGGGGGTCCCGAAATTCACGGAAGATCATAAAAAATTAATTAATGAAGATGGGGACCCGGGGTCCCCAAAATTAATTTTTATGATACCGGGACGAGACTAGCATGCGCTTGGAGACTGGAGTGTCACTCTTAGAAGCTTTTATATTGTGGACTCACCAAACCGTATCCATCTTGATTTTGACAGGGTACTGTTCGTCCGTCTCGGAAATTTGCTGGTTTGTTCACGGTGGATCAGTAGCAAAGCTTTCCAGCACTTATAAATCGATCGGTGAAGTCCAAAATGAATAAATCGGCTGCGATCACGACAAAGAGCAAAAATCTTCTTTCTGGATCGCAAGATTCTTGTAAAATGAAGTCAAGCTTAGCGTATGGCTGTGCTAGGTAACCGCGCGGGATCTTCGCAACCGAACGCGTTCTATGACGTCATTGCGCATGCGCGATCGGGCACGTTCAACTATCCACGAAATTGAAGTTATTGCCGCTAGATGCCATTAGGCATGCAAATAGCAAACGCCATTACGATAATCATGATATTGCACTCTTCCTATGCTCTTCCTGTGCTGATATTTGCCTCTATATAAATAGGCGACTACCTAACACAGAACAAAGGGAGAACCAAGTTTGGCAATCAATTGTGCACTACTGATTTGTAACAACAACCCATCTTGAACTTTGGAATTTTATAATGACCGTGGCTGCAATAACACAACACAACGTACACAAGATTCTGACACAGACTGTCTAGTGTACGTAAATTTAAAGCTAAGCAGAATATTATTATAGTGTATCACTGTCACATGATAGTCTAGTAGATTAATAATTGAGATGGAAGAGGAAGCAGTGTCTGCCATGCCTTTGGAATATGTGCATTCATCAGTAGTCAGTGTAGAAATGAGTCCGGATCCGCCTCCAGAAAGTATGATTCAAGAGACCAATGTGGATCTTCCCACAAGAGCAAGTTCCACCGAGCATCGTGATCACCCAGCTTCAGAGTTACCATCCAAGGTGCTGCAAACAACTCATTCTACAGGCCCAAAGCCTAAGCTTGAGTCAGTGGTTCAATGTATGCATAAAAATTGGAAGACAGCACTAGAAATGGCAATACTGATTGGTCTCATTCTCATCGTTTGGACTCTGTTTTCTATACCAACAATCCTATATGGCCTTCCTCCTAATGTCAAAGAGGTAGGACTTTAAGTGATCAAAAATAGCTAGTATTATATCTGATTCATGTTCTTTTAATAATGCAATCCACAGTCTGAGACCAACTTTGCTGGCAATGTCAACCAATCAGCATCAAGTTGTGATCAGTCGGTGACCTATGAGGGACAAGTTTGTTTGAGTGAACTTACTCGATGGCAACAGTGCTTCTCACCACAATCTGACAAAGTCTACCTCCCATCTGACATCAACCAACAAGAAACTGAGGCCACTGCCAACTTCTTGCTACTAGGTCTTTTAATGCTATCTCCCAGCGCAGAGTGTGAGGCAGCCATCAAACCTTTCATGTGCCTCTATCTGTTTGGGTCATGTGACTCAGACAACCGACCACATCAAGTTACACGAACTGACTGTGAGAGACTGAGAGATGATGTATGCTCAGAAGAGCTTGTACTAGCTGTAGATTTATTTGGTGAAGGTATCCTGCCAAACTGTGATGATCTTCTTCAGCAAGCGGATGAATGCCAAGGTATAGTACATAATATAGTATTGTTTAGACATAACATATATACATTTTCTATAAAATCACTCAGGGAGCTGATTGATATAGCTATTGTCTTAAAGTTTGTCTAAATATGCAGATAACGGCAGTTCAATGGTCCTATTGGAATCTGATCCAAGTATGACAGGGCTAACTCCAGAAGCTGTCACTGACAACCATTCTAGCATAGTCTGTGCAGAAGGCTATTATCTAAGCAGTGATGGTAGCTTTTGCAGGCCCCTCTGCTCCCTGTTGGTAGATCCACCAGGTGTTGGTCTGGACGCACACAATATAGCTGTCTTAATCGGTGTGATCATAGCCTTGTTTTCATCAGGTACGGCCATAATACTGGCTCTTACCATTCAAAGGAAAAGAATGTGAGATGATGCTTCTTTTGCCAATTGTTATGACGTGATCCTTCTATGTATGTAATAGGTTGACATTTCCAACAATATATCTGGTCTTCTTTTGTATCACAAAAGCCATAATTGGTAAGCTGTTTACAGTAGTTGTCTGACTAGATGACGTTATGAAAGGATAATAATAATAATAATATTATGCATTATGATAAACTTTATTTCAGCTCCAATAATATTAATTGGATTCACTAACAGAAAGAAACTCTTTTGCTCCTCTGATGACCTGTTGGATAGTTTTCAAGAAGAAACAGCATTTTGCACTATAGCAGGTATCTTTAAAACTGTAGTGACTTTCAGTTAGTACAATAGATCTCTTGCAGATATATCCATGTTGCTGTAGGTCTTATAATATTATTATATATACGTAGGAGGTGTCCCTATATTTTGTACCATTGGAACCATACGGCATGGGAACATAGTGGGTTTATAGTGTCATAATTAATTTTATTACGATCAAGTGACTTCCAAATTTTCCTGGTTTATCACAAATAAAACTGGTCGCCCATTGTATTCACAGGTATTATCATCACTTATGGTGAGGCACAAGTAGGGTTTTGGATGGCTTTCCATGCTGTTGAGCTCTGCTGGGGAGTTGTCTTTCCTTATAACTTTCGGCGGATGAAAACAGAACAAAAAATGAAGTATTTTCACATTACAGCCATACTATTGGCCTTACTCTATCCCACTTTACCTGCTTTCATCAATCTTCATGATGGATATGTAATCGCCGGTAGTCCCACTACTGTCTGTTTTGGTCGGAGTAGCACTATCACTTTCTTTGGACTAATTCTTCCCCTAAGTATACTGATAGCTGTGGCTACATCGGCACTGATCATTACATTTTGGAAAATTCTCAAGGTATGTGAATTTTGTCAAATTAATATGACTGAGTAATGTATTACATTCTTGTTAATGCCTTAGAGTATACTTGAATAATACAGTGTGTTCATTAACAATTCCAGCAATTTGTCTTAAAGAGCGGGAACCAGGCCACCTCTGTCAGGAAAGCTCAGGCTAAGATATTGTTTGTCGTGTGCTACTATGTTGTCTCTGGAATTATAGTGCTTACAGTCTACAGCTACTACCAGGTGGCTGGAGAAGCCAACGTTCAAGCCGTGATCAGACACTTCACCTGTCAAAGTGCTGGAACACAGTCTGGCAGAGACTGTGGTGACATTCCCAATGTTCATCTGGACGTATTTGATTCACTTCTTGCACTGAGTCTAGTCCTGATAGGCCTACTGCCAGCTGTGATTCTGGTGTTCATGGTGAAGTGGAACTGCAATGATAAATGGTGTGCAAAAAAGAACCTTTCTTCGACAGGGATAACTCTTAATATGCAGTAGTCCAACATTAATTATTTATTCAGTGATACTAATTGTATGTACCCATGAATTGTATTGAGGAGTTACTACACTGTATGACATTGTGGTGTGGCTCTACTCTGTAAAAAATGAAAGTGAATATCACTACTTGGTAGTGACATCTGTTGCAAAATGTAGTAACAGTCACTACACTTTGCCACAGATGTCACTACCAAGTAGTGGCGTTCACTATTCATTTTTTACAGTGTAAGATTAGTAATGGAGTTATCTAGATGTACTTTGCAAGTAAGAAAATTGTCACGTAATACGATGACAGGGATATAATCAGGTACTATAGATCAATAATAATTATTCTTCATGGCCTGACGAGTTCCATGCAATCTGGAAGATGTTATAGGACTCTAATAGAACCCTTGGGATTCTGTAAGGGTCTTTCTGTCTTCTAAATCACATGATACACATCCTATATGAAGATGAAACTTCCATGCATGCATATAAGGTCCTTCATTATTAAAATTTTATGACGGCTACCCTAGCCTTTGTCTAACAATCACAATTATCAACCTTTAATGGAATAATTATTACAATTGGTGTGCCAAATTTGGTTGCTACTGTAACAATACTGAAACTACACGTGCACCTAAAGTTTATCTGATGCAGTTACACAATATTTAATGGATATTAGATAAGTATAGATCCGCCCCAAATGACCAGTTACTAATCTGAATACATCAATCTGGTTAGAAGGTGACAAAATGGAAGCCTTCCAGGAAGGTGAATCAGTTGCTTCATCGGCTACTGCGTATACAGAATACACAGATAGTTCAGCTCTAGATCTCACTGTGAGAACGAGTCTCACCAGTCAGAACCCAGCATCAGAGGTGCCAAGGTTATCCACAATACCTAGAGATACGTCTTCAACTGGACTCGTACACACAGAACAGAGGCCGAAGTTTAATCTTAAATGTGGAAACTGGAGGAAAGCATTGGAAACTGTCATACTGATTGTTACTATTCTCATTGTTTGGGCTCTATTCTCCATACCTACAATATTTTATGCCCTCACGCCCAAGATTAGGGAGGTATCAATTACCATTGTATAATAATCATGATGCTTGCTCTATTGTAAGCTAGATCTATTATTCTCAACTTGTAGTCTGGGATCAAGCCTTCTGACACCGTGGACTCAAATTGTGATCAGAAGGAAGTCTATGAGGGAGAAGTTTGTTTAAATGAACTTGCTAAATGGCAACAGTGCTTTTCTCCAGGGCCAGAACCTAATATAATCTACCTTCCATCTGACATCAATCAAGAAGAGGCTGAGGGAACTGCCACAGGTCTGGTAGATAGTCTAGGCCCACTTTTGCTCAGCCCAGAGTGTGAGACAGCCATCAGATCATTCCTATGTCTCTACCTGTTTGGATCATGTGACTCGGACAATCAGCAACATCGAGGAACACAAGAAAACTGCGAAAGTCTGAGAGATGGTGCGTGCGCAAGTGAGTTTATCCGAGCACAAGGGCTATGTCTCCTACCCAACTGCAATGATCTTCAGTACGAAAAAGAATGTCAAGGTAGCTATAACCAGTGGGTAGCTAACTAGATATACTTTTTGCATAATTACTTTTGTGTATAATTATATAGAAGGTGAAAATTCAACGTTCCTAAAATTTAATATGAGTGACTCGACGTTGAAAGTTGACAACAATTCTGGCATAGTTTGTGCTGAAGGGTACTATCTCAGTGATGACAACTTGTGCCTGCCACTCTGCTCCCTGTGGGTAGATCCACCTGGTGGCATTGGTCTAGGCAAAGTAGCTACCGGAGTCAGTGCAGTCATTGCCCTGTTCTCATCAATCATAGCCATAACACTGGCTCTTACTGCTCAAAGGAGTACAATGTGAGGGAACTATAGGCAATCACATTAATATCAAGTTGTTAATAACGTATACAGGTTGGTATTTCCAACATTATATCTGATTTACTGTTGTGCCACATCAGCCATAATTGGTAAGTACAATGTAACAATAATATTATTATGACATTGTACTTGTGTAGTGCATGCCTCTGTATGGAAGCGTGATTGTATATTCAACCAGGAGCAAGCATATTATTATCCTTGACTGCATGTTTATCTTTTCTTCTATCCAGCTCTGTTCATTTTAATTGGATTCACCAACAGAGAGAAGCTCTTCTGTAGTTCTGAAGACCTTTTTGGAAGTTTTGAAAATGAAACAACCTTTTGCACCATAACAGGTATATACAATACAGTGTCGTGTAGATATGATCATAACACTATTTGGAACTGTAACTACCCTACCACCATGCACAATTGCAAGACTGGATGAACATCTGTCATTGCCGGGATTGCATGCTATAATAATTCTATGTTTTTGTAGGCATTATTTTCGTGTATGGCCTAGCGCAACTGGGATATTGGGTGACGTTTCATGCTATTGCTCTCAGCTGGGGAATTCTCTTTCCATTTCACTTTCGGAGGATGAAAATAGAGAAAAGGCTGAAATACTTTCACATTTCAACTGTCCTGCTGGCCTTGTTCCTTCCAACCTTGCCTTCATTAATTCATCTCAATGATGGATATGTAAAAGCAAGTATGCGAACTACCCTCTGCTTTGGTAGGAGTGCTGCAGTCACTTTCTTTGCACTAATTCTTCCCCTGAGTGGACTCATGGCTGTGGCTACATCAGCGCTGGTCACTGTCTTTTGGAAAATTCTCAAGGTAAGCACAAACAAGGGGTTTATCTGCATAGCATAGAGCCCAGCAGGGTGCGTTCCCACCCCCCTCAAGAAAGTATATCGAAGATTTATGTTTCTTAGATAGCTTTTTGGATCCCCTTCCCATACCCATCTTCTTGGTCTGCCTTATTGGCTCATTAGTCCAGCTCTATATACCTCCTCTGTTCCCCCAAAAATTTTGGGCCAGATGCATGCACATGCGCAAACACTACATGTAGTTACAGGCATTACTCAACATAGTAGGAATATTATAACTAGCACAAGACAGGTTAATATGGCTTTCTACAAAATTTAGGTATTTGTTCTGAAGAGGTTCTTTGACATGAACAAAAGGAAGCAGACTGCTCCTATTGTCAAAGCCGAGGCAAAGATTTTGTTGATCATGTGTTACTACATTGTCCTGGGGACTCTGGTTCTCACAGTGAACACTTACTACCAGGTGGCTGGGGAAGCTGTGGCTCAAGCAGTGACCAGCCATTTTGATTGTCAAAGTGCTGGAACACAGTCTGGCAGAGACTGTGGTGATTTAAGCAACCTTTATGTGGCAGTATTTAATGCACTATCTGATCTGGGAATCATTCTGATTGGCCTACTGCCCGCTGTGGTCCTGATATTCACAGTATCGTGTAACTGCAACAATAAACACTGTAAATATTGGAAGTAAATCTTGTGGGATTCTAGCGAGTATTACTATTATTTTTTTCTTAAGCAATAAATAAGAAAAGTATAATCATGTATAGCAACTGAATGCTAACACAAGGTTGACTTCAGATTCAATTATAGATAGCTAGACACCGCATTTTTGGTGTACACATGTGTGTATACATGCGTAATTATTATGTATGTTAATTTTATATACGGAGGTATTCCGGAATTTCAGTATTCATTCTGAAATTAAGGCCCTTTGTACCTAATTAATGATCGATCCCCCGCGATGGCATGTAGAACTAGGAGTACACCAAATCTAGCAAAAGCTCTATTATTACAAGTGTAAAAATTGGATTGGATATCATCATGGATGGCAGTGCCAAAATTAGTGAACAAACAAGATTTATAGGGCGGATATTCACATCCACTATTATTATAGCTACATCAATCCCTACAATTTGCTGCACGTAGCCCTGACTGTGTATGATTCATACATAGTCAGGGCTACAGGAAATTAATATGGCTACAATCATACACAAGGACTAGACAATAACATACACTCAGTAATTATTAAATAGTCAAAGTGTCACGTCTTTCCACTAGTAGCTATTCTGTTAATATGACATTGTACTGTTGCTACTTTGTAAGAGCCTACTGATAAACCTCTTTACAATTACTGTGGTTGTCACAGTGCACTAGCTAGCTAACCTGAACGAACTAAGATGGAAGGTGAGGCAGCTGCATCAGTTGCTGTGTACATGGAATACATGGAGTCACCAGCAATTGTGAAGAGATCAAGTACTGTAACAGCTCCTGTAGGCCTCATCAGGGTTCAAGAGTCTGACATAGATTTACCTACAAGGAGAAGCATCAACAGTCCATGCTCTGCCACTTTAGAATCACCAAACATGACGCCTGTAAGAGCAAGTCCGACAAGTACACACCCATCATCAGAGTTGCCGACCCTGATGCCTAGAGATGAGTCATCGACTCAACTTATGCCACATGATAAATTCAAATGTGGAAGCTGGAAAACTGGATTGGAAGTTGGCATGCTGAGTGGGATTATTATAGTTGTTTGGATGCTATTTTCTATACCAGCAATCCTTTATGCCCTCCCGCCCAAGATCAGAGAGGTACACCTTCAGAAGCTACATTGTGTAATATGTATCACTACCATTAGTAATAGTTACTGTTTATGTATGCTTCTTTCAGCATTGTATTGCTCTCAATTTGCAGTCTGAGACAGGCCCCACTGATAACGTGGACCAATCAACATCAAGTTGTGATCAGAAGATGATCTATGATGGACAAGTCTGCTTAAGTGAGCTTACACGATGGCAACAATGTTTTTCTCCACTATCCGATGCGGTCTACGTTCCACCCAATATGGAGGCTGCAGAGGCCACTGCCGAATTCTTGCTATTAAATCTACCCCTGCTCTCCCCTAGTCCAGAGTGTGAGGCTGCCATCAGACCATTCCTGTGCCTCTATCTATTTGGGTCATGTGACTTAAACAATAACCTACATCAAGCTACGCAGACAAGCTGCATCAGACTGAGAGATGACGTGTGTGCACGAGAGTTTATACTAGCTGAAGGGATAGTTGGTCAAGGTGTGCTACCCAATTGTGATGATCTCCTTCAGCAAGAAGAAGAATGCCAAGGTCAGAAGGATAATTACTTATTACTATTTAAGGGGTATTCTCTTCTAATCATGTAGATAGTGAAAATTCAACATCCCTCAATATGACCGAAGTGACTGTCGTCAATCGCTCAGCCATAATTTGTGCTGAAGGGTATTATCTCAGCAGTGATAACCTGTGCAGGCCCCTCTGCACCCTCTGGGTAGATCCACCAGGTGTTGGCCTGGACTCGGACAACATAGCCATCATAGTGAGTGCCATCATTGCTGTGATTTCATCCATTACAGTTATAGTACTGGCTCTTACTGTTCAGAAGAGTACAATGTAAGTTAAACTGACCATTAAATTTTTTTCTTGCCAATAATAATAATATTATGCTTCCATATATTATAGGTTGACATTTCCAACCACATACCTCATTTATTGTTGTACCACAATAGCCTTTACTGGTAAGCTACACTACACTGACATGATAGATCACTATAGTGACATGCATGAGGTAGCTTTCCTGTACATTAATTTTACTCATATTTTTACCCCAAACAAAAGTACCTAAAGCACCCAGTGATACTAAACTGGCTGTATTATTCATGCACAATACATCTTTTTCAGCTCCATTCACTTTAATTGGATTCATTAACAGAGAAAAGCTTTATTGTACCTCTGAAGACCTATTTGAAAGTTTTCAAGATGAAACAACCTATTGCACAGCAGCAGGTACCTAGCTACACTATATCGGCAGTCAAGTTTGTGTATGAGATAGTTATTTGTGTGTGTACACTTGCAGGTGTTTTCTCCACTTATGGTCAGGCACAACTGGGATACTGGGTGGCTTTTCATGCCATTAGCCTCTGCTGGGCAATTGTCTTTCCATTTCACTTTCGGAGGATGAAAGTGGAAGGAAAGCTCAAGTATTTTCACATTGCGACAGTTCTGATAGCTTTGCTCTTTCCAACCTTACCTGCTCTAATTAATCTTCGTGATGGATACGTTATGGCTGACAGACCAACCACCCTTTGCATCGGTCGGAATGTTGACATTATTTTCTTTGCACTAGTTCTTCCACTGTGTGTACTCATAGCTGTGGCTATATCAGCGCTGATCATTAAGTTCTGGAAAATTCTTAAGGTACATGTCATACATGAGCCACTCCTAAGCTTCTGATGCAATGTTATAGCCATGCCTATTCTGTGTATTGAATGTCCCAAGTATGCACACTATAGTGCAAATCTTATTACTCCAGGAGTTTGTTCTGAAGAAGTTGTTTGACAGAAAACGAGACCTTGTCCTGAAGAGGGGAAAACAGACCACTCCAAGTGTTGGAAAAGCTCAGGCTAAAATTCTGTTCATCGTGTGCTACTACATTGCTCAGGGGACTATAGTCCTGACGCTGCTCACTTACTACCAGGTGGTGGATAAAGCTGATATTCAAGCACTGACCAGCCATTTCACCTGTCAAAGTGTTGGGATACAGTCAGGCAGAGACTGTGGTGATTTACCCAATATTCACCTGGAATTATTTAATTCACTTACTGCACTGGGAATTGTTCTGACTGGCCTACTACCAGCTGTGGTTCTGATATTCACAGTAAAGTGTGACTGTAACAATAACAATTAATTACATGAAATATCATGTACCACAATAGTATATGTTGTACGGATATCTACAGTTATAGCTATCATGCATAATGGTAACTGCTGAATATATATAATGCATATGATGACTCTTGGCCAGTATTGGATTAAATACATGAATGCTTAGCAGTAGGAAACAATTCTTTTCATATGCAATAAGCAACACATAGATTCTGAATTGAATGCTAAATTATAATAATATATAAAGGTTGACATCTGATGTGTTCTTCATTCTTGGTGTGTGTGTGTGTGTTTGTGTATGGAGGCATCACTACTAGCTATATTCGGCAGTGAAAATTAATACTGATGTAGCTTTACTTTGACAATGGACAATCCCCTGATGTACAACAAAGAGCATACCAAATCTATTCACAACTAGTACTACAAAAGCAATACTACAATAATATTACTATAGTATATGCATAATATATTGCTGTAGCTAAGGGTCAACAGTAGTACTAGTCTAATTGTGACTAATCTGCATTAGCTGAAGCTAACCTGAACAACAATAAAAGTAAGATGGAAGGTGAAGGAGCTGGATCGGTTGCTGTGTATATAGAATACACTGAGTCATCAGCAACTGTGGAAAGATTAACTACCTCAGCTCCTGTAGGCCTTGTCAGGGTTCAAGAGTCAAACATAGACCTCACTACAGGGGGAAGCTTCAACACTCCATGCCCTGCCACTTCAGAATCACCAGTCACGATAGCCAGTCCCACTGATCAACATCCACCATCAGAGTCGCCAACTCTGATACCTAGAGATCAGTCATCAACTCGACTTGTTCAACATCACGGTGATGATTGCACAACAAAACAGCATTCAAAGCCCACATTTGGAAGATCGATTCCATTCAAATGTGGAAACTGGAAAACAGGATTGGAAGTTGGCATGCTGAGTGGAATTATTATCATTATTTGGGTGTTATTTTCTATACCAGGAATCCTCTATGCCCTCCCGCCCATAATTAGAGAGGTATACCTTCAGAAACTACCACTACCCTTTAGATTACGTGTGCTTCAGAAGTTCTTTCAGTTACCAGTAGCTATTGTAATGCTCTCAATTTGCAGCTGCAGTCTGAGACAACTCCCACAGGTAGTGTGGTCCAATCAACATCAAGTTGTGATCAGAAGATGATCTATGATGGACAAGCCTGCTTAAGTGAACTTACACAATGGCAACAATATTTTTCTCCACTATCTGATGCGGTCTACGTTCCACCCAATATGGAGGCTGAGGCCACTGCCGAGAGACTGCTACTAGGTCTACCCCTGCTCTCCCCTAGTCCAGAGTGTGAGGCAGCCATCAGACCATTCCTGTGCCTCTATTTATTTGGGTCATGTGACTCAGACAATAACCTACATCAAGTTACACAGATAAGCTGCATCAGACTGAGAGATGACGTGTGTGCACGAGAGTTTATACTAGCTGAAGGGATAGTTGGTCAAGGTGTGCTACCCAATTGTGATGATCTCCTTCAGCAAGAAGAGGAATGCCAAGGTAATTAATTATATACTTAACAATAAGAATAATTAATCTATTATGTAGATGGTAAAAATTCAACATCCCTCAATATGACCGAAGTGACTGTCGTCAATCGCTCAGCCATAATTTGCGCTGAAGGGTATTATCTCAGCAGTGATAACCTGTGCAGGCCCCTCTGCACCCTCTGGGTAGATCCACCAGGTGTAGGCCTGGACTCGGACAACATAGCTATCATAGTCAGTGCCATCATTGCCGTGATTTCATCCATTACAGTTATAGTACTGGCTCTTACTGTTCAGAAGAGTACAATGTAAGTTAAACTGACCATTAAATTTTTTTCTTGCCAATAATAATAATATTATGCTTCCATATATTATAGGTTGACATTTCCAACCACATACCTCATTTATTGTTGTACCACAATAGCCTTTACTGGTAAGCTACACTATACTGATATAATATGATAGATCACTATAGTGACATGCATGAGGTAGCTTTCCTGTACATTAATTTTACTCATATTTTTACCCCAAATAAAGTGCCTAAAGCACCCAGTGATACTAAACTGGCTGAATTATTCATGCACAATACATCATTTTTCAGCTCCATTCACTTTAATCGGATTCATTAACAGAGAAAAGCTTTATTGTACCTCTGAAGACCTATTTGAAAGTTTTCAAGATGAAACAACCTATTGCACAGCAGCAGGTACCTAGCTACACTATTTCGGCAGTCAAGTTTGTGTATGAGATAGTTATTTGTGTGTGTACACTTGCAGGTGTTTTCTCCACTTATGGTCAGGCACAACTGGGATACTGGGTGGCTTTTCATGCCATTAGCCTCTGCTGGGCAATTGTCTTTCCATTTCACTTTCGAAGGATGAAAGCAGAAGGAAAGCTCAAGTATTTTCACATTGCGACAGTTCTGATAGCTTTGCTCTTTCCAACCTTACCTGCTCTGATTAATCTTCGTGATGGATACATCATGGCCGACAGACCAACTACCCTTTGCATCGGTCGGAATGTTGATATTATTTTCTTTGCACTAGTTCTTCCACTGTGTGTACTCATAGCTGTGGCTATATCAGCACTGATCATTATGTTCTGGAAAATTCTTAAGGTACATGTCATACATGAGCCACTTCTAACCTTCTGATGTAATGTTATAGCCATGCCTATTCTGTGTATTGAATATCCCAAGTATGCACACTATAGTGCAAATCTTACTACTCCAGGAGTTTGTTCTGAAGAAGTTGTTTGACAGAAAACGAGACCTTGTCCTGAAGAGGGGGAAACAGACCACTCCAAGTGTTGGAAAAGCTCAGGTTAAAATTCTGTTCATCGTGTGCTACTACATTGCCTTGGGAACTGTAGTCCTGACACTGCTCACTTACTACCAGGTGGTGGGTGAAGCTGATATTCAAGCACTGACCAGCCATTTCGCCTGTCAAAGTGTTGGGATACAGTCAGGCAGAGACTGTGGTGATTTACCCAATATTCACCTGGAATTATTTAATTCACTCACTGCACTGGGAATCGTTCTGACTGGCCTACTACCAGCTGTGGTTCTGATATTCACAGTAAAGTGTGACTGTAACAATAACAATTAATTAAGTAACAAACATGAAATATCATGTACCACAATAGTATATGTGAATGCATCAAGTAAAAACTGAGGAAACTTTAGGCATAATAATTTATACCTGGCCTGATTATAATATTATTTGACCAGCTGTGAGAAAAGGGACTGTTTGGGATTGTTTTGTTTGTACATGTAGTATGTATGTAGCACGCAATGTACTGTTGCAGTTGCTGTATGCCTCGAGCTCTGCAGTGTGTCTATGGCTAAGGCTACACTGGTCTGCTACAAGTACACTCACAACTACATTATAGTAGTAGTTTGTAGTATGTAGCTTCAAACATTGTTATGTACCATCAAGGGCTTATAGACCCCAAAGGGGGAGAGAGCATGTCTATAAGCCCTTGGTACCATGCAATGTACTCTGGATTTACTCTGTGTTTGTGGTAATAGCTACTCTGGTACAAGTATATATACTCACAACAATTTGTAGAAGCATGCAAGTGGATATTGAGGTAATAATATACTCACAACAATTTGTAGAAAGTATGCAAATTGGATATTGAGAAATGGTCCTTTAACAATAACTGTTGATTTTCTGAAATTGAAACTATGCTTTAAGTTTCCTTTTTATTTGATACATTCACATATGTTTATAGATATCTACAATTATAGCTATCATGCATAATGGTAACTGCTGAATATAATGCATATGACTCTTGGCTAGTATTGGATTAAATACACGAATGCTTAGCAGTAGGAAACAATTCTTTTCATAATGCAATAAGCAACACATAGATTCTGAATTGAATGCTAAATTAAATTATAAAGGTTGACATCTGATGTGTTCTTCATTTTTGGTGTGTGTGTGTTTGTGTATGGAGGCATCACTACTATGTAGCTATATTCAGCAGTGAAAATTGGTACTGATTCGATGTAGCTTTACTTTGACAATGGTCGATCCCCTGATATACAACAAAGAGCACACCAAATCTAGTCACAACTAGTACTACAAAAACAATACTACAATAATATTATTATAGTATGTGCATAATAATTATATTGCTGTAGCTAAGGGTCAACAGTAGTCTAAGAGTGACTAATCTGCATTAGCTGAAGCTAACCTGAACAACAATAAAAAATAAGATGGAAGGTGAAGGAGCTGGATCGGTTGCTGTGTATATGGAATACATAGTGTCACTAGCAACTGTGGAAAGGTTGACTACCTCAGCTCCTGTAGGCCTCGTCAGGGTTCAAGAGTCAAACATAGATCTCACTACAGGGGGAAGCTTCAACACTCCATGCGCTGCCACTTCAGAATCATCAGCCATTATGTCCAGTCCCACTGATCAACACCCACCATCAGAGTCACCGACTCTGATACCTAGAGATCAGTCATCAACTCGACTTGTTCAACGTGATGATTGCACAACAATACAGCATTCAAAGCCCACATTTGGAAGATCGGTTCCATTCAAATGTGGAAACTGGAAAACAGGATTGGAAGTTGGCATGCTGAGTGGAATTATTATCATTATTTGGGTGTTATTTTCTATACCAGCAATCCTCTATGCCCTCCCGCCCATAATTAGAGAGGTATACCTTCAGAAACTACCACTACCCTTTAGATTACGTGTGCTTCAGAAGTTCTTTCAGTTACCAGTAGCTATTGTATTGCTCTCAATTTGCAGCTGCAGTCTGAGACAACCCCCACAGGTAGTGTGGTCCAATCAACATCAAATTGTGATCAGAAGATGATCTATGATGGACAAGCCTGCTTAAGTGAACTTACACGATGGCAACAATGTTTTTCTCCACTATCCGATGCGGTCTACGTTCCACCCAATATGGAGGCTGAGGCCACTGCCGAGAGACTGCTACTAGGTCTACCCCTGCTCTCCCCTAGTCCAGAGTGTGAGGCTGCCATCAGACCATTCCTGTGCCTCTATCTATTTGGGTCATGTGATTCAGACAATAACCTACATCAAGTTACGCAGACAAGCTGCATCAGACTGAGAGATGACGTCGTCAGTGTGTGCACAAGAGTTTATACTAGCTGAAGGGATAGTTGGTCAAGGTGTGCTACCCAATTGTGACGGTCTCCTTCAACAGGAAGAGGAATGCCATGGTAATTAATTATAATACTTAATAATAAAAATAATTAATCTATTATGTATAGATGGTAAAAATTCAACATCCCTCAATATGACCGAAGTGACTGTCGTCAATCGCTCAGCCATAATTTGTGCTGAAGGGTATTATCTCAGCAGTGATAACCTGTGCAGGCCCCTTTGCACCCTCTGGGTAGATCCACCAGGTGTTGGCCTGGACTCGGACAACATAGCCGTCATAGTGAGTGCCATCATTGCTGTGATTTCATCCATTACAGTTATAGTACTGGCTCTTACTGTTCAGAGGAGTACAATGTAAGTTTAATAAGCCGACCAATGTTTCCAGCCAATAATAATAATACTTCCATAATAATATCAGTATAATGTTATTGTAGGTTGACGTTTCCAACCACATACCTGATTTATTGTTGTACCACAATAGCCTTTACTGGTAAGCTACACTACACTGACACGCACATGATACACTATAATAATTATAGTGATAAGCACATGGTGTCCTGCATTTACTTGGTCATTCATACACAACACATCATTTTTCAGCTCCGTTCACTTTAATTGGATTCATTAACAGAGAGAAGCTTTATTGTACATCTGAAGACTTACTTGAAAGTTTTCAAGATGAAACAACCTATTGCATGGCAGGAGGTACCTTATAACATGCTATCAATAATTAAAGTCAGCATTATTGGTGTATGTACACTTGCAGGCATTTTTTTCACTTATGGTCAGGCACAACTGGGATACTGGGTGGCTTTTCATGCCATTAGCCTCTGCTGGGCAATCGTCTTTCCATTTCACTTTCGGAGGATGAAAGTGGAAGGAAAGCTCAAGTATTTTCACATTGCAACAGTTCTGATAGCTTTGCTCTTTCCAACCTTACCTGCTCTAATTAATCTTCGTGATGGTTACATCATAGCCGACACACCAACTACCCTTTGCATCGGTCGGAATGTTGATATTATTTTCTTTGCACTAGTTCTTCCACTGTGTGTACTAATAGCTGTGGCTACATCAGCGCTGATCATTATGTTCTGGAAGATTCTTAAGGTATATACCTGACCAGGAGCTTAAGTTCCTGAATTTAATATAATAATATTATTATTATTATAGCCATGCTATACATTCTCCATTTTTAATGGGCACTATGCGTGATACATAATATTATTATTATTATTATAGGAGTTTGTTCTGAAGAAGCTATTTGACAGGAAACAGGAATTTGTCTTGAAGAGGGGGAAACAGACCACTCCAAGTGTTGGGAAAGCTCAGACTAAAATTCTGTTCATTGTGTGCTACTACATTGCCTCGGGAACTATAGTCCTGACACTGTTCACTTACTACCAGGTGGTGGGTGAAGCTGATATTCAAGCAGTGACCAGCCATTTTGCCTGTCAAAGTGCTGGAATACAGTCCGGCAGAGACTGTGGTGATGTACCCAATGTTCACCTGAAACTATTTGATTCACTCACTGCCCTGGGGATCATTCTGACTGGCCTACTACCAGCTGTGGTTCTGATATTCACAGTAAAGTGTAACAACAAATGTTGCAAGAAATGAACTTAAATTTGTATATTATACCATACCGGTAATAATATAGTTTAGTGGTATTAATAATAATTATTAGTAGATAAATTTAATAGCTATCATGCATAGTGGGTAACTGTTGAATATTAAATCATCAAAATGACTCTTAGCTGGTATTGGCAAACATTAAATGATAACTGAATGCTCAGCAGTAGTTACATGTATATAATATTATTATATATGAGCTGTTACGGTGGTACTCGGCTATTGTGGCAGGAATAAAGATGCTGAAACAACAGTTGATGGACATTAGTGTCTAGTTAATAAGGTTATTAGAACACATCAGACGTCAACCTTTATATTAGCATACAGTTGCTATGCGCTTATCCAACCTTTAATTTGCAGACATTGGTATCTTTAAAAAAGTTTTGGACGAAAACCTAGTCAGTGTTGCAATAACACGTCAGGATGGTGTGACGACCATTACCACCTCCATTTAGCTGGATCAACGTGAAGAGGCGCAATACTAGAACATCATGGCGACTGAACAGGTCCACAAGCTGCTGTTAGCTACCCTTGCAGCGGAAAAGGAATTAAAACAAAATAAATCTAGTGCTATTGAATCGCAAAAGAAAGGCAGTATCAAGCTAGAAAAAGATTTGATAGCCCTGGAGGAAAGAAGCAAAAAAGTTAAGCAATCGGTGACCAGTTTATCTCAAAGGGAAGCAGAGTGTGGCAAACGTTTAACAGCTATGAAAAAAGATCACGATGCACGATTTCAATCTTATGATGCAGTAGTAAAGAGAGAAGAAGGGGTGGTTCTAGCAGCTAACCAAATTCTCACTCGTGTCAGGAAAATAGTAGAAATGACAGACGAAACCGATCCTTCTAGACGAATGCACATCCCTCTCAAATTTTGTCTGCGTGGATTCAAGAATCGAAAAAAGAATGAGGAGTGCCATGATACTCAACCTTTCTACACGCATCCTTCTGGATACAAAATGTGTTTAGTGGTGTACTTCAATGGAAACCAAGAAGGAAAAGGAACGCATCTTTCAGTCTATCTAAAGGTGCTACCTGGTGAATTTGACGAGATACTTGCCTGGCCATTTTGTGGTGAATTGAATATTCGGCTATTAAACCAGCGCAAAAATAGGTTCCACCATCAACAGGTACTGCCCCTAACTTCCGATGCAAATCTTCATATCCGAAAGAAGCCCGATGCTGGTGCTAATCCTGCGAATCAGTCAAGCTGGGGCTTTCAAAAGTTTATACCACTCAGTGAACTACCTGCAAAGGGGATGTTTGCTGATAAGGAATACCTAAAAGATGACAGTATTATCCTACAAGTGTACAGCGTAGAAATCTACAATCCACGACACTAATGGACTTCAGACTTAGTAGTTAAGTGTAGCAAATTAAAACTGATTTCTTTGCTGTAGTTCAGTTTACAACTGTGTCATAAAAGTACTGTATGAAGGAGCTTGGGAGGTATATTACACAATGCTATAATCAAACTTGCATTGTACCATCATAACCAAAGCAGTGTATGCCTGGCCTGTTTGACTGGCTGCTCTACAGATACTCATGACTGTACCACTCCCTTGTTGATTACGTATGCATGCATGCATATGATGCATACCTACCCCACCACACACAATCAATTGGTCAACCACAACATCGTAATAGATTAATATCAGATTCCACATACTGAAAACAGACTTTGTTACAAAGAAACTAGTCATGCATGCAAAACCATTCCGTCATAATTATGTGTGCTCATGAGCTTTGTAGGTGATATAATTCATTTCTGTTTATACATGGATTTCAAATTGGGTAATTAATTAAATTTCAGATGCAGCTGGCTATAACTGCAGAAAGGATTATCTCTGATGCAGCACAACAGCAACCAATTCAACGCCAAAGATGCATGGTTGATATTAACATAATAATAATATGCCACTCTGGGATCCCTAATGAGGTCAATCACAGTATTATAAATTAAAAGGATTCCTATTAATAATTTTCTCTTGGATACCTACAGTAAATACCCTATAGACCCTTACATGTATGTAGCTACTTGGTTACAGAATCTGATTATAATACGAGGAGGGCCTTGTCTGACATTGTTGGGCCCAGATCAGAGTAGAGATTATACAGTCAACCATACATGTGAGTGTCACTGTGCCATAGCCCCAATCAAAGCAGTGGTGGTGTTTTGTAAAAACAGGACAAGTGGGATCGTGATAAATGATAAGAAACATCATCAGTTAAATCAACAGTATACGCCCTTAGGCTAAATTTTTGCAGCAGGTGTTCTTAGGACAAAAACATGTTTTGCGTGAGGTCAATACCACTACTATGCACTTGTTATCATTATCACAACCTTCCCATAATGATGCTTCGTGTAGCTACCACGATATATTATCTTATCAGCTGTGTGTGAATAATATGTGCAGAATTCCCCTCAGATTATAACTGCATTTTGTGGCTTGCAGGTATAGCTTAGTAGGGCTGTGTAGGGCAGAACTGATGGTGTGCACCCACATTTTGGGTGTGTGCAGTCGATTATCTTACTCAAAATCAGAACACCCTTATGGTTGTTATTTTACACTCTAAATGATTCTAACCCATCTGCATTTTTTCAGGACATGAATAACATGGAATTTTAACCGCATCCAATCAGTTTTCAGTATGTTATCCAACCAATGAACTTGTGTTTTAATAGCTATAGTAACAGCTGCATCCCACCTGAACAACAGACCTAGGATTTTGGGCGATCTTAGAGTGGTTATCTGCAGTTTGTTGCTGACATTCTGGTTGAGCCCTAGAATTTCTTATCAGCCATTAACAATGAATAGTGTAACATCAATGTCATGTACAGTAAGAGGTTCATGCCCTTGTGTCATATTATGTGCTCCTGCATATTATCATCGCAGCTATTATGTTGGTGTGTATACTGTGCATAATGATGGCATTGTAGCTAGCTACCATACAATTATTAGCAGGACTGCCCACACAGCGAAGAAGGAAACTAGATATGTATATACACCATTGACCCTTCAACGCGCACACACATGCATACACTCCATGATGGAGTCACCTCTCCCGAAGGATGATTCAGAATTGATCGTAGAATATGAAATGAAGGCTAATGATGAAAGGGGATCCTAAAGAGCATAATTCTTTAGTAATTATTTGGATAACATGATGTACCGGTGTTCCAGTCTACTGTGACATGTTTCCCAGTATTAAAAATTAATTTTAGTTGGCACATGTGCATGTACACACACTAGTGATTCCGGAAGTTTGTAAAATCAGCAAAATTTTATACGTGCATTTGTATAGGGAAAAATGGTACAGAAAAGTGGCATAATAAAACGATTTCTTGCAGGCACTCACTCCAACCAAATTTTATACTTAAATAGTGTTTCAGAATCAGAAAAGATAGAAGATTCCAAAAATTTATGTTTCCCAGAGAATGGAGCAATGGTTCTACCGGAAATTCCACTTTAAAATCTTTAAATATTACGTTGTGGTTTACGATTTATTCCTTTCATGTGGAAACAGTTACCATTCACTTTCTCGTGCCAAATAGTACAAAGAATCATCAAAAGTGTATTATTTGAAGCATTGCTAGTACCTGCAAGAAAAACTCCCAATACAAAACTATAGGAGGTGAAATACTAGTACCCAGATATTGAAAATTACAATTATTGTTATTGCAAGCCATTGTGGGCGTGGCTGTAATCGCCATGTTCAGCGGAACATTTTGGCGCAAGAACCATCTCTTAATTCCACTGTGTTGCTGAGATATGGCCTGAAAACTAGGATGAAAGTTTTTGAAAGTTGTACCATTTTTACTACAGAAACTTGGCAGAATATTTTGCCCTACCTTGATCACTAAAATCGTGAATATCTCGGGATCTACTCAACCATTTTTTACCAAACAAGAACCATTAGACTCGCAATTGAATAACAAATCATTTCATTATATCATTGAGATGTTTTCTACCACTTTTAGAAATGGCCCGGAATCGCTACACACACCCACATGCACAACGTCATGTATGCATAGACTACACTCCACACATACATAATTCTGGGGGCAGGGGGCTTGGGCATCCAAGATATCACTGAATTCGGAACCAATAGCCACCTAGCTCCCTCAGCAATTAGATGTTTAGCTCGAGATCCCGTTGCCTCAGTCTAGGTGAAAGCCCCTTCACAAGAGGCAGACTACCTATGCTGTCGCCCTCCCCCTCCCGCCATCATCCCTCTCTCCCCAATTTTCTCTGCTTATATGACACACGCGCGCGTATACGTGCATGGGGGAGGGGCTGCATGCTACCGCACGCGTTGTCGTCTCTTCCAGTGACAACAGATTTTGAACTTTCGCTGCACACAGCACCATTATCAAACATGGCAGAAAGTGGTAACCTATCCGACGATGAAATAGATCGTATTAAAAAAGAAAATGCTCGTGCAAAGCAAAAGGAGATTGAAGAATATCTGAATCCAGACTCGGACCGTTCTATACCAGCCAACAGAGGTCCCCTCGCTGGGCAAAGCCATATGAGTACAAGAGGAAACCACGGGCAATCTCAGCCGAACCAACAGCAACAGCGACAGCCTCGAACTCATCACCATCAGCAGCTGCAGCAATTCTCCCATGGAGCTGAACAACTCTCTTTAAACAGACAACAAGCACATCATGATCCGATAAAAGAGTCACCAAAAACTACTGTCCCTGAAATCGAAAATCCATTGGCTGGTATTGAGTGGGAGTACGTGGATGAGCCCGATGAATCACTTGCATGTGAGATTTGCGTTACATTAACAGAAGATCCTCGCCTACTAAGCTGCTGTGGGGAGCACAATGTGTGCAGCAGATGCATGGATAGAGCAACTGTGCTAAACAAAGGTTGCCCGTTCTGCCGAGCTGAAAATTTTAAGTTAATTCCCAACAATGCCCTCAAAACAGCAATAGAAAATCTCAAGGTATGGTGCCCCAAAAAAGGGCTTGGATGTGATTGGAGTGGACGAAAGAATCAAGCCATGGAACATCTAAGCGTGTGCCAGTTTGCAATGATGATGTGCCCCCAAGGATGTGGAATGAAATTTATGCGCCATGAATTAGATGAGCATAAGCTTGCTTGCACCAATCTGCCAGTTTCTTGTCGCTTTGCTACGCTTGGATGCAAAGAAAAATTTCCACAGAAAGATGCTTCACAACACAGTAAAGATAATGTACACGACCACCTCCTCCAAATTGCCAAAAGGAATGAAGCCATCCGTAGAGCAGCTCTTTCTTCGTCACAGGAAGTCGCCAAGTCAGCACAGAAAAGCCTTGCCGAGAAATCATCAAAGCTAGAGGGCCTGAAGAAACAGTTGGCCAGTTCACGGCAGAGCATAAGATCACTTGAACAGAAAACTGATACGGCCAAGCAGAAGTTACATGCTATCAGAGACGAGCACCACACAAAAGGGGTTCATTACACAGCTCAGCTTCAAGCCAAAGGAAAAGAAGTTCTGCAGCTGCTGACTACAAGCAGAGGGATCGAAGGAGTCGTTGAGAAGCTACCAGTTCCACCAGTTGAAGGATACACAGCTATACCAATCATATTCACAATCGACAACTTTGCCTCCAAGAAACAAAATGATGAGGTATGGGTTAGTCCCCCCTTCTACACACATGTTGCAGGTTACAAAATGCGAATGGAAGTCTATCCCAATGGATACGGTATTGGCAAAGGAACCCACATTTCCGTCTTCCTTTCTATGATGCAAGGCGAAAATGATAATTATCTTCCGTGGCCATTCCAAGGAGCGGTCATAACCATCCTCTTCCTCAACCAACGAGGAATAGTGAAAAACAAGATGTTCGAATCGTTTGGTCATGCTGCTGCATACCTCACCATTCAAGATACCAGTCTACAGTTCTGTGCAAGAGTGACTAACGGAACACATGGTCCAGGACGAGGATTCATCAAACTTGTACCTAATTCCCAAATCGGTCGCTATGTAGTCAATGACACCTTGAAGGTTAAATTACACAAAATTGATTTTCTTCCCTTATAGATTGTGTTATCATTGTACGGGACAATAGCATTGTATTATACAATTTCTGTAAAAAGTGCAGTAGATATAATAATAATTATATTATGACTTAGCAATTTAAATAAGAGTATGCTAATACTATAGACTAAGTATCAATATACACCAACATTAGTAACACTAATCTCAAGCTTATCATCTACTATATATTTGAAATCAGGGAAAAGCGTGAGAGAGCTTGGAAAGAGTACAGATTGTGTTATGAAATTCCAGTATCCCAGATTGTCATCAGCAAAATATCCTTTAGTTACTCGTTTACGTGTCTCACAGTTAGGATCGGTAGTATGATCAAAGGTTATTGTTTTCACCTGATGATGGCTATTCTTTAGCTTATTCGGAATTGTGATTGTAAGTTTTCCAGAGAATGGCCACTGAAGCTTGTGATCGTTCTCACCTCGGATGATTTCGGCATAAATTGATAGCCATTTTGAGTGGCCTCGGTCAGCTCCATTGCAATAAACTCGGAGGCAAAGTTTGTAACCACCTCGATGTGTAAAGAATGGTGGACTAAACCACAATTCATCGTTAGCAACACGCTCTGTGAAGTTAGGAATCTGAAAGGTGACGGGTGCAATAAAAACTTGGTTACCCATTGGTTGAGTTGGCCTGGGAACAACAGGATATGCTGGGTATCGAGGCACTGCAGGGCCAAGCTTCTTCACCTTCAATCGTAATTGTAAACTATTTGCTTGCTGGGTCAGTCCATTGGCTCTGAACTCCTTTGCGGCTATGTCTGCTTCGAAAGCTTCTTTGCTAGTCTTGCCTTCTGCTTCAGTGTACAGGATTTCTCCTTCAAGATCAGTTAGTAGCTTACTCAGAGCTTTGGCTCTCTCTTCCGTTGCTGCAATTTCCTTGATGACACTGCCAATTTCATCATCCACTGCTTTCATTCTCTTGTCATAATTAGTAACCATCGTCTGTTTAGCCTGCTTCACTGCATTTGCTACGACTTGGCTTTGTTTGTTGACCATGTCTAGATGATCTGCTAATAATTTCTCGTAGTGCACCTTAAGATCTTTATTCAGCACTTCTGCAGTACACCCAACAATGTTAAACGGACACTTGATCTTGCTCAAAGGACAAATTCGCTTGTGTTCCTCTAGCAACGAACGTACAACAGTTTTGCCACACTTGCACGTCAGGGGGACTCGTTTGCACGTTTGCAGATGACTTTCAAGTTGGCTTCTGACAAGATTAGCACCGCAATTGTGCGGACATTCAATCTCCACGTATTCACACTGGTCGACGTGTTTAGTAATGGCCTCAAATTTCTCAGTGGTTTGACAGCCTTTATCTTTTCCTGGGCAGTAAACTTTGCTCTCGTTTATGCGATTTCTCACTTGTCGATTTACCGAGACTATCAATGGCGTGACTTTGCAGAAAGGGCAAGCTTCTTTTTTCTGTACCAACGAGTCGATGCACGTCAAGCAGCTGGTTTTTCCGCAGCACTCAGCAATCCGCGGCTCTCGAAGCACAGTCGAGCAGGTGGAGCAGTAGAAGGAATCGGGAGATGGTTCCACGAACTTAATTTGATATCCGTTAACAGACAGACTCGGTACCTTGGCCATCACTGGTATCTCCTATCATGCAAACTCTAACTGTATTGTGGTTCGTCGGCCGTTTTGTAGAGTTGCCAACAAGCCCATTGCGCATGCGCACGTGAATTTTTGTGGGTTATTAACACTATAATTGGGGAGTGCTACAATCATAAACAAACAGGGGCCTAACAATACTCAAAGAAAATACTTAGATCCATGCATGCTATAGTCAGTCTACTTGCATAATAGGTTCCATCTATCATCTTTCACTACATATTGGTGGCTGCGATGAGTATGGAGTGCATTTTGAAGGGCAGATAAACTGGGTAATACGACAGTTTGAGTTGATTTGCTTCCACGACGGTTTGGTTCACGAATAGCTTGCTGAATGCGTGCTAATACCTTCTTTGTTTCCTTTATGACAGCTGACATGGCAGAAAAATCAAATTTTTTCTTTCGTTCTTGAAGCTCTCTCTCTGTTAGATCGAGAAATTGTGACATTAGTTCTGCTTTGGTACTATAGGCAGTCTTATTGGCTGAAACATCATGTAGCAAAGAATTCACACGAACAAGTGACTTTGAACATTCAAGTACTTCATCGGCAATTTCGTAGGCAAGGCAAATTGCAGAAAGCTGTCCTAGGGTGAGCCGAACTCCATTTGGAAGGGAAAATGTAGTGTATGCAGCCTCATTTTGCTGTACATTATCTTTTATTAAAGCAAGTTTGATACTGATTGATAGGCCATAGAGTGCGTGAAGAAGAATTTGGCCAAAATTAGTTGCAAGAGGAATATCTTCTGTTGTCAAACTTACGACATTTGGGTCGTCTTCACCGATTTGAGTTATGCTTCCACCGTTACCGTCCACTAACACAAATTTGCAAGATCGTTTCAGAGGACAGCGGCGTATATCAACTTCCCCATAAGAATACTTGAATGCTCCTTTGGATTCAATGTTTGTTCGTCGACTGAGAACAAATACGCTGTTGGATGGTTCTTCTTTTTCCTTTAGTTCAACTGTCTGCTGCTCCCATTTAAGGTAAGGCTCTGGAGGAGTTGGAGCTGTCATGTGTTTCCCACCGTAGCCTCCCTTGGGTAATGGCAAAGGTTGATCCACACGCACTAGATGCTGAAGGGCAGAGACATCTCCAGGATCTTGAAATCTTTTAGATTCCAAGGGAGGAGATGGAGAAGGTGGTAGTAGCAATATCATGCCAGAGCCAAGATCTGATCGCTGGTCTAACTCGCCATGAAAATGTTGAACAATGTGAGATCCCGTCAGAAATTGTAGATTGCAGTGGGGAAACATGATCAATTTGCCATGATAGCGTCCAAGCCAAGAAATTGAATGACGTGATTCTGTGCTGTTATCAATAGAGAATCCATGGTAGCGAATAGTATCCCAGTAGTCAACAGTGCAACCAAGAATTCGAAATATGCGTTCCCACAAGACAAAAGTAGAGTGAGAGATGTCTGGGCTGGTAACCATAAGAATATCTCCTGGTGGATCTCGTGGTATGTAGATTGGAGAGATACGTATCTTCTCAAAATTGTACTCGACCACTTTGCCACGAAGACAGAGATCTGCTTGCCACTGACAGTAATCAAAGAGTTCTGCATCACTATCCATTTGAACTGCTAAGTGCATGGTGACAGTTTCCTTTGGTTGAATGCTAGTAACTTGAATATACAAGCTATCTTGCTTTGTGGAATCATACATGATGTTGTAGGGAATATGTTTATCTTTTGCATTCCCTTGAGCAACAGGAATGAGACGAGCATCCATGTGAATTTTGATTCCCACCTCTCCAGCAGATCCCTGACATGTACCATAAGGTTGTGTTGAGATATTTTCCACTTGTACTTCGAATATCGTAACTTCTCCTCTGCCAACATTCTCATTGCAACGTAAGAGTTTAAGTTTCACAGGATACTCTACATCAAGCTTTTGTGGAAGACATGATTTGGAAAAAGGGCGACCAAAAATTTCAACACGAGACACAAAATCAGCAGCAGTTTTGAGACCATGTGTACCAGGTGTATTTGGTGGAGGGCGATCATTGATGCGACCATAGAACGTGGTAGGGACTTTCATACTCTCTCCTGGTTGAATTTCTGGCAGTTTGAATCGAATTGGTTCAAAGTTAACTGTATCAGATTTTGTCTTCTCCATCATTACTTCTGCCCCAGCTGGAAGGGGTAGACCACCCACATTTGCAATGAGTACATCGTTAATGGCAATTCTCTCATTTGGCTCAAAAATATTGTCATTGTTTTCGCATGTGACTTGATAGCTTTTGACTTGAATGTCGTATCGAGTCCCTGCCTGTTGCAGCATCTTTCCTTCTTTGGAATAAATAACCCAAGTGATGCTTCCATGTGGGGCTGGTTGACCGCTACTTCCATTGTTACCATGCAACCCATCTGCTCCATAGGCTCCTTTGTTTCCTGGTGTTCCATTTGGGCCATCACGACCGGGTGCATTTGAAAGCTTTTTCTCGCTTGTCAGAAACTCTTCTGAGAGAGCAGAACCTTTCCCACCGGGCCCACCAGGCCCTCCATAGCCTTCCATTCCTCCAATTCCCCCTCCTCCTCCTCTTCCTCCAGTGCCTCCTCCGCCTACATCACCACTTAGAGCATCAACTTCAACAAGCATCAGTAGTTTCGGATCAGCTGTACAGATCACACAGGTGCCCCCAGCTCCAGCATTTCCTCCATTTCCGCCATTTCCACCGCTACCACCTTTCCCACCATTGCCACCATTCCCTCCATTTCCACCTGGTCCTCCGTCTCCACCTCGACAGTGTAGTCTTCCAGGTGTTCCTTGACGTCCAGGGGCTCCATCACCTCCTCTTCCTCCATTTCCTCCTGCCCCTCCATTTCCACCGTTACCGCCCTTGCCACCATTCCCACCTCGGCATTTCACAAAAAGCACTTCTTCATTATCTTGGCCACCAAGATGTGCAGTAAATTTGTACGAGCCACTTACTTTCAATTCCGTCGAATTACCGTCCAGGAATAACAATACATCACTAGCTTTTGTGCCAGCAAGTGCATTTAGGCCTGGTGCACCATTATTTCCTTCATAACCATTTCCTCCATGATATCCATTGTCTTGCTTTCGTGGTCCACAAGATCCAGGATTACCATCTGCACCACACGCTCCTGGCCGACCATCATATCCAAAAGATCCATCTCCTCCACAGGCATTGAGTACAACTCCATGAGGTTTGGTATAAGCTTGTTGTGAAGCTGTCTGTACAATGTTTGGATCTTTACAGATTTCATATTTGCTTTGGAGGGTGGAATCGTGCATATCACGGAACTCCAGTGTCTTTTTGGTTACTTCCATGGGATTTCTGCGACGTTTACGAAGATCATTATTGATTCGCTCTTTTGTATTGTGATCCAGTGTGATGCATGATTTGAGGAAAGGGTCCCATACTGCTTGCTGACCAATCTGAAGTCCAATCTCTTCTCCATAACCCAGGCTTATGGGTACATACACATCAGGCCCAACAGGATGCCTGAATGTATCATCCCAAGGCCGGCGTTTTGTAGGGGATAAAGATTTTTGAGGGTCATAAAGTGGCAGTGGTTTCGAAAAGGGAGTTGTCATAGTGATAGATTCAGAAGTGGTAATATCGATGGACGATGGTTTTTTTGAGAAATAAAACTTGTTTGGAAGTTGAATTATCGTTTCTTCATAGTGCATAATTGGTCTCTTCATCTGCTGTGGTGTAATACTGTCCCAATATGCTTCTTCAGCCTCAAGAGTGGGAGGTGGTTGGCTTGAGGAAATTCCTGCCCCTGATGATCCCAGAGAGGTCATGAATCGACGCATCTGAACGACATCGTCTGTTCGAAACCTATCGAGCTCTTTTTTCGTTGTTTGATTGATCAATCGAACTCCTAGAAAATCATCACTCTTAGGATCTGTTGAAAGTGGTTCTAAGAGAATATTTGGACACTGAATCGGGAAAGAATGAAGAATTTTTAGCTTTTTTCCACGTTTCCTTATTTCAAGTAGTTGCTTTCCTGCAATATATATACATAAAAAATTAGCCCAGGAACATACGACAGCAAGCGACGCTACCAGTTATTCAAGTCAGACTCTATTATTATATTATTATGCCTACTATATACACACACCCCGCTATCTTCGACTGCACTTGACTAGAATTGCACCTACGTATGATTGCATACATGCATAACATACCAGTGACAACAGTTATAGGCTTTCTGTCCTTCCATCGCTTGAGAATAGCGCTTCGACGAGCGACGTAGCCCTCGTAAGCACACACTTCTTCGTCCGTTGTGCTTCCTTCGTTACGCGCAGACAGCGCAATGCCATCAGTTGAATCGTGGGAGGGTGATTGAAAGGAGAGTGGAGAACAAATTCCCGATCCAGCCGAGGATGGAGACCGTGGTGACAAGGGTACCGGCGGCGACTGTGGTGAAAATGGTAGCGATGTAGGTGCTATCGCAGCTTCTGTCGCCGGTATCGATTGTTCCTTCGTAATCGACGGTGATGTGGTCGACATGTTTGTAGGCTCAAACTTAAATATAACTTCTGAACAAAGACCTTATGCAAAGAATGCACAATAATAATATGCAGCAAGTAAATTACACTGCATGCAACGGTTATATAGGCTTTAGTACAATATTTTTGCGGTTTATACGCATGCACGCTTTTCGGCGCACGCGGCTATAATTATAATAGTCAAACTTGAAAAGGGGGCGATGTGCGCATGCACGCTTTTCGGCGCGGCGCGCGCGGCTAATCATAATCTCAAACTTGAAAGAAGGGGGAGTTCACTACACAAACAAGAAAAAAGTGAGGCTGTATATGTATATCTAAATGCCACAAATATGTGTTTACCACTAGACTAGTACTGAATCAGATAGCTAATAAAAAAAGATAAGATGAGAAACTACGGGGGGTGTTTTCTAGCTATCAGCAAATGATCGAGATAACACTACTATGTAGTGTTTCTGTGCATATACTCCTAGTTTTAAACTGATACTATAGCATATACTGGCTAGCACTATAATATTACAGCAAAAAGAAAAGTTAGCTATAAAACAGAATAGATGTATCCTTGTAAAGACCTAGCTATACACTGTATGTACTATAGAAATAGCGACAAGTCCATTTAGCTTGTCACGAGATTCCAGCGGTCATCTTTTATCATATGCTGGTGGCTGCGATGTGTATGCAACGTATCTTGAAGAATCGTTAAGCTTGGCAAAATGGACTGCTTGGCTTTACTTGAGCGTCGTCCCGACTCGCGTACTGCATGTTGGATTTGGCTGACTAATTTCTTAGCCTCTTTTATAGCTTGGGAAACAATCGGATTATCAGCTTTTTTCTTTCTTTCTTGAAGTTCTTTATCGATCAGCTCTACAAGCTGCAACATTAGCTCGGCTTTAGATGCATACGCAGCTTTGTTGGCTGTGATATCTGCCAGTACTTCCTTGGCACGAATAAGTGTCTTTGAACATCCAAGTACTTCATCTGCAATCTCGTAAGAAAGGCAAATTGTGGAAATTTGTGCAAGGGACAAAAGTAACCCATTGGGAAGAGAAAACGAAATCTGTGCGATATCTCCTGCTGCTGCCACTTTTGTGCCCTTTATGAGTGAAAGCTTTGTACTTATGGGTAGGCCATACAGTGTGAATAGGAAAGCTTGACCAAAATTAGATGCAAGAGGAACTTGATTCATGTTTGAAGGGCTTACATTCTCATCGTCTCTGCCAATTTGAGCAATACCACCACCCGCACCATCCACAGCCACAAATTTGCAAGATCGCTTCAGGGGACAACGACGTAAATCGACTTCTCCATAGGAATACTTGAATGCTCCTTTGGATTCAATGCTACTTTGTCGTCTAAATACAGCCACTCCATGTGACGGGTTTTCTTTCTCTTTTCGCTCAAGTGTTTGCTGCTCCCATTTGAGAAAAGATTTATCAGATGTTGGTGATGTCATATGTTTTCCACCGTAACCCTCCTTGGGTAAAGGCAAAGACTCATCAATGCTTGCAAGATGCTGAAGAATGGGGACATCCCCACGATCCTGAAATCTGTCAAGTTTAACTCGTCGATGTGGAGACGGTTTCATTAATAGCACCATGCCAGAGTTGAGATCTGGCCGTTCTGCTTGCTCACCGTGAAAATGATGGATGATGTGTGATCCACGAAGGAAAGGAAGATGACAATAAGGGTAGAGTATTAGTCGGCCATGGTAACGACCTACCCATGTGACTGAATGGCATGAGTTGGTACTGTAGTCTTCTGAGAATCCATGATAGCGAGTGACGTCCCAAAAATCAACTGTAACTCCAAGAATCTGAAACATGCCTTGCCACAAGTTAAAAGCCGTCAGTGAAATATCAGGTCCAGTAACCATTAGAATATCACCAGGTGGTTCTCGTTGTACATAGATTGGAGAGATACGGATTTTCTCAAAGTTGTATTCAATCACTTTTCCCCGCAGACAAAGGTCGGCCTGCCACTGGCAACGATCAAATAGCTCAGCCTCTGAATCAATCTGTGCAGCTATGTACATAGTCAGTGTTTGTTTCGGTAAGATGCGGCTGACTTCAATGTATAAGCTGTCTCGTTTTGTACGATCATAGGTAACAATGTAAGGAAGCTTTTCTTCTTTGCAGCTCCCATACGCAACTGGAATTAGGCGAGCATCCATATGTACTTGAACTCCAACTTTCCCAGCAGATCCTTGACAAGAGCCATAAGGCTTGGATGAGATATTTTCAATTTGAATACTAATAATGGTAACTTCACCTCGACCGACATTTTCATTGCACTGTAGCTGTTTAAGTTTCACAGGATACTCTACTGGAAGTGGTCTTGAATGAGGTCTTCGAAAAGAGTTTGTAAAACAGCGACCTAGAAGGTCAACTCGGGACTCAAATTCAGCACATGTTATAAGCGGACCAGGTTTCAAAGGAGGAGGTTGATCATTTATTCTGCCATAAAAAGTGATGGGTACTTTAAAACTCCCTTGTGGTTTAATTTCCGGTAGCATAAATCGAGTTGGTTCAAAATTCACCGTATTTGATTCGGTCTTCTGTATTGTCACTTCTGCTCCAGCTGGCAATACTAAACCACCCACATTGGTCACGAGAACTTCACTGACTGCAATTCTCTCATTTGGCTCAAATACACCATCATTGTTTTCATCGATTACTTCATAGTTTTTCACTTCAACGTTGTATCTAGTACCCGATTCCTGCAGGACATCACCTTGCTTTGAGTAGATAACCCAAGCAATGCCACCAACTGGAGCTTGTTTTCCATTACTGCCACTCGAAGCATCTCTTCCTTGTTTGCCTTTACTTCCATCTTGTCCAGGTCTTCCAGGTGGACCATCGTTACCTGGCATATCGATGGTTCTCTTTTTCTCTATATAGTATGAGCCCCTGTCTTCACGAGTTGTCTCAACTATATATCCTATTCCACCAGCTCCACCAATCCCTCCGTATCCCCCATAACCACCTTGTCCTCCTCCACCCCCTCTTCCTCCTGCTCCTCCCTCTCCAGCCTTACCGTTTAAGGCATTGACTTCCACGAGCATAAGAAGTTTCGGATCGGCTGCACAGATCACGCAGGTGCCTCCTGCCCCAGCGTTTCCTCCGTTTCCACCAATTCCTCCACAGCCACCTGCTCCACCATTGCCTCCCGTACCACCGTTTCCTCCGGGCCCTCCATCTCCACCTCGGCCACCACCTGGATTATCCCAGCCTTTCTTACCAGGAGCTCCATCTCCTCCTTCACCACCATCTCCTCCTGTACCTCCATTGCCACCATTGCCCCCTTTACCACCATCTCCACCTCGACAGTTCACGTAGAGCACTTCTTCATTGTCGTTTCCACCAAGGTTTGCATCAAAGGTGTATGAACCACTTACTTTGAGTCTACTCGAATTGCCGTCCAAAAATAAAGTTACATTACTTGCACTTGTTCCGGGCTTGCCATCGATACCTTCAGTTCCGGGATTCCCAGGAGCACCGTAATCACCATTTTTTCCTCCGGCACCTTTTGACTTTCCGCAGTCTCCCGGACGTCCATCTACACCAGGAGCTGCTGATCGACCATTTGGGCCATGCATTCCTCTGACTCCACTTGCATCCAGGATAAACCCACGTGGTTTTATTTTCAAATTTGCTCTCTCTGATGTTTTCTTGATTATGTGGGGATCATTGTAAATACTATACTTGTATTTGAAGTTAGGTGCTGGACGCATATCACCAAATCTCACACTACTTTGTGTGACTTTCTTTGGATACTTAAATGGCTTGCGCGAATCTTTGCTGATGTACTGTTTTGTGTTGTGATCCAATACTACACATACCTTGAGGACTGGATCCCATACTGCTTGCTGACCAATTTGAAGCCCCACTTCTTCTCCATAACCCATACTTATGGGCACGTAAATGGCCGGCCCAAGTGTAGGTCTGAAGGTGTCGTGCCACGGTCGTCGTTTCAAGGGGGCCAATGGGGTTTGTGGATTGTAGAGTGGAAGTGGTTTAGCAAGAGGGGTGGGCATGGCTCCAGCTGAAGTGGTCACGGTGATACCAGATGGTTTCTTTGAAAAGTAGAATTCAGTAGGGAGAGAAGCAAGCAGTTCTTCATACTGCTGTGCAGACTTATGTACTTTTGGGGGTGCCATTCCAGCCCAGAATGCCTCTTCAGCTTCAATTGTTGGTGGAGGCTTGCTTGTGAATACTCCAAATCCTGAAGTTCCCAACGACTTCATGAATTGGCGCATCTGAACAATATCGTCCGTTCGATAGCGATCAAATTCTTTCTTTGTTGTCGAATTTACTAATCGAAAGGCTAGAAAGTCATCACTTTTTGGATCACTACTGAGAGGCTCTATGGTGATATTTGGACTTTGGACAGGAAATGAGTGCATCACTTTGGTGGTTTTTCCGTGCTTTTGTATTTGCAATTGTTGTTGGTCTATAAGTAGAAAAAATGACACAATAAGTTAACAACTGGACCACAGATGCAATTAAAGTTTTAGGTAGCTATAATAACAATAATTACTATTAATTTTTAATGACAGTAGAGGCTAGGAGGCCCAATAGTCAGAGCAGTAGCTATAAGCATTATAAAAAACGAAAGTGATTAGCTATATAGCCAATTGAACAAAGCCAGTATAAAAATTAATATGCCCACCATGATCATGAAACACAGCTAGCTAGCTAGATGACCAAGGTAGCTCAGTATTCATACATGCATGTGCATGCAGGGTGTATATATCATGATTGAAATGATTCAATGCTTTTCTGATCACACGCAGAAAATACCATGCATGACGGGGACCTACCGGGAACAATAGCGTAAGGTTTTCGCTTCTTCCATCGCTTGAGGACTGAACTTCGACGGGTAATATAGCCCTCGTAATAGTGTGGTGCTCCTTCTTTCGACAAGCCGAATCCATGTGGCGGCGGTGAAAGTGGAGACTGAGGGGGGAGTGAGGACGTCGTGGGCGAGCTGACTCCAGAACTTGCGGAAGACACGGACAACGGAGACGACGGACTCTGAGGCGACGTCGGAGAGATGGGTAAAGTCAGTGGCGCTGGCCCATTGGGACTGAATACCTGCTGATCGGGGATAGGCGGGAGCGGAGTACTCATTTTTAGTAGTAGAGATATGCTCAATGCAGCGGGAGAATCATGCACCTTCGCTTCAATAACTCGACTTAATATTGCTCGATGATCGGCAGTTGCTGTTCGACTTCCGTCACGTACATGCACGCGTGCAATTTGCACTCGTGGTTTTATTTGGTAAAGATGAGTAATCTTGATATGAGGTAGACTAAAGTTGTGAAAGCCAGAAGTATTTCTATCTTCTCCACATTGGCTAGTCACCTCACCCACGTACGTGTAGCGTCGTCGTCCCCCCCCCGCGCGGACGGGCTAAGATCACGCATGCGCACTACATGTTAACGTCCCTTACCAATCGCGTTCGTGGTCATTGGAGCAGCTATACAGTCGAGCCTCTGATAACGGACCCATAGTTGCCAACTGTCCCGAAACTGGCGGGACAGTCCCGAAAATATTGGATATGTCCCGCTCTTGTCCCGAATTCTCCATCTGCTGACATAATAGTACGTCACTACGTATAATGCGCAAAAGGGGTGTGGCACAAGCCTAACCTTAGTATACTACCACGTGTTTGTCCGTATATCTCCAGATTTAGTTGGCGTGGTAGATGGATTTTGTGCGTAGTCGCGGACGTTGCCGAAATAGTGGGTGTGGCAATGCAAAAAAGGGCGTGGCCCCAAAATTTCGCGCGCGCTTCGCGCGCGTTAGCTCATCTGTCCCGCATATGTTTTTTATAAGGTTGGCAACTATGCGGACCCTCCGAGAAGCGGACAACCTCTCTACAGCGGACGAGTGCCGTGTTACCGATTGAATTTAGCATAGTTATAGTACATTAGCAACCTCCGAGAAGCGGACGCTTCTTGATTCCGGACAGCGGACAAGATCCAAGCTCCCAACGTGACTTTTCAATGCAAAACTGCCTCTAAATAGCGGACATCCGGAAACCACGCCCTTAAATTAACGATGCCACGCCCACCTTTGCCGCAATCTAGGCGGTCGCGATATTATGCCGCATGCGCGATAATAATATTAGCCTTGAATCCAGATAATGATTTGGAGTAGCCAGTACTTCAGAAACAAAAAAAAATTCAGCCTGTGCTATGTTGATACTGAAAATAGAACATACCAACCACTTGATTATCATCTCTACTGCTCTTATCATGCATTTCAGTGCATTTACTAAGGATAATACAATCAAAATGGGTTGAAAAATCATGAACCTCCGAGATAGGGACAACCTCCGAACAAAGGACAAGAGGCCCGTTCCCAAAGTGTCCTTTGTTCGGAGGCTCGACTGTAGATGACAACACACTGATTATTAACTATTAATATTAACATTACACCATAATTATCTCATAACCACAGATTTTAAAGTGAATTGCTACTGGGGTTGTAACGAGGGATGTAATGACAGTGTTCATATCAAGTATTTCATTTTCTCAATTACACTGTGCAATGAATAAACACTCACAAGCTAATTGCTAGTCAAGAAATCAGTCATTAATTATCATTCTTGTAGTAGGTAGAGTATAGCATATACCCAATCAGTACCAGCACAAAGATAAAAACAGACGTGAGCATAGATTTTCTATTTTCCTTTCTCAGTATTGCGATCTCTTCTTCTAGAAAGAAAAGATATAAAATTATTATTATTTGATACCTCCCTACAGTAGCCGAATGAGAGAGAGAGAGACAGTGAGTGCCACAATGGCACAATGGTAGCAAATTCACTCCGTGGTGGTCCTTAGTTGGCACCAGCTACGCGATCATGCATGGGCCGCCACAGTGACTGATTTAGGCTGCTCCTGCCAAATTTCAATTTCAAATTGATAGGAACAGCCCTAAGTCAGTCAATGGTGGCCAATGCATGATCGGCCAAAGGCAGCTGGCTGTGATAATACCGTATAGCGGGAAATTTTCGAGGGAGAAAACTTTCGCGGATCGGTAGGAAAGGAGCATTTCGCGGAGAAAACTTTTGCGGAATGTTAAAATTGGTCGCATAATGGGTGTGGCACGCCTAGAATTTCGTAAAGAAACTTTCGCGGATGGCGGAAAAATCGCGAAATTCGTGAAAGTTTTCTCCCTCGAAAGTTTCCCGCTATACGGTATCCTTCAAGTTTGTATTGCACCGTACTCACTCTAATTATCCGAATAGCCGTTCAGCGTTGAAATAAAGTTTGGCCAGTGGCTTATTCAAGTATAAATAGAACGGATCCAGTGAAAAAATGGAGAATGCACTACCAACGAAGAAACAGCAGTCGATGGTTTATCGTCGTCAGCTCTAGAGCTGTGCTCTGAGTTGTTATAAAACGATCGCTGTCTGTGTAAGTCTGTGCTGTCCAAGATGTGGTGGCCGCACTCTTCGATGAATGTGGAAGAGTTATCTTGAGCTCCTGGCATGCCATACCGTGTGGCCATTCAATTAATACTTGAAATTTAAGATGTTCGATGAATTAGGAAGGAAATAAATTACTTAAATTTGCCATTCTGGCTATTAGAAGGTTCGAATAGTAATTAGAGCGAGTATGGTAGTTACTCTAGCTCAATATCACTTACCATAGGTCTTGACTAGAGTTTGCAGTTGGTCTGATTCCTCCTTTAATTTTAACCTGGGATTTAATAGTGTATTAAAGCCATAAGCTCATAATTACAAATCGTGTGTTGCACCGTTGAGCTGATAAAATTAACATCACTTACCTGTGTTGTTCTGAATTTGGACCCCTACGTAGTGTTGTATTGACTTCGGTCAACCGCTTATTACAAGCTGAGAGATTTGCCTCAGCAGTCTCAATCTGTTGGCATAATATTATTATTTGTTAGTACAATATGTTTAGGATTCTTGCCAACTACTTTGGCCAAATAATATGGACCACATGCATGAGATAATGTGCCGGATCTGCCCTGCTATGGCGTGGATAGCTGGATGCCACTGAATTTCCCAGACGGCCAATGATAGAGTTATGATGAAAGGATGATGCCCTGGTAATACAATGATTCACTGAACTTGTTACAGAGGGATAGACCAATGTGAATGAGCGATAGAGTCAGTCACACATAGTATGGCATAGCAGACACATCAAGTTGTCAAGTATTCAATAAAATTTTGCTGCCAGATCGAACCTAGCCAACGCTCAGATACCACTGTATGTCTACAGCTTATTACCATTATTATATCGCCTATTTATTTGAACTTGACCATACTACGTGACACAAAGTCAAACTTACTCGAGCAACTATGGTGGACATGTTGAATCATCTACTGTTTACTTAGTTGTTTGGTAAGGATCGCTACAAGGCAGATTTTATGACGACCTTTACCTGCTAAAGCCAGAGCACAGTGGACATGAGTGGAGGCGGTAGTTTTGAGGATTATGCTTGAGTAAATGCAAATTATAATCAAGTATAGCCTGGTGTAGATCTATGGGTTAATAATAGTCTCCACTATCTGCTACAGAGTTGTTCTTATTATCAGCCGCAGTGATGTGGATGGTTGGTTTCTTTGTGCGAGGCTTGACCTGTGGCTTCTTCCTCTCCACTGCCTCACCCTGCCGGGAGTCTGGGGCTGAAGCTCCTGCCAGTGGTAGTTCTTCAATCTTAGAGTACTCTGGGTGATCTAGACTATCATAGTCTGTAAAGACGAAGGGATTGTAGCCCACATCTAAGTATCCAGCAATGTCACTCATTCGGTTGTCTAATAGTTTTACAATGTCACTAAAGCTTGGTCTCTCTCCAGGATCCTCATTCCAGGACATCATCATTATCTTATACCTATAATGACAAGCATTATCAGATAAAGCATTACAAATACTGCAAGCACTTATAACATAGGTAGCTAGTAGGTGATTACGGTGACTTTATACACAGACCCGATTCCTGTCCTTGTGGGTAGACGAGTTTGGCATATCCACAAGACAGTAGACTCTAGCTTAGCTGCTATGGTTTAATATTTTCTTACATTTCTATGCTACAGGCAGCATTGTTTGGTTTTTGTAGCCTTTCTCCACTCTCGATCATCTGAGCAACAGTGTAAGGGCTCATTCCAGGGTAGGGATTCTTTCCACCATTGAACACCTCCCAGCATGTTACCCCAAATGACCACTACAGCAAATTAGACAACAAGATGAAGTGTTAATTATTTTTACAAACTTTTATTGTTGGTATCTTACTCTATCTGGTGTGAGCTGTGTGTAATGTGCATAAGGAGGTAGCAATATTAATAGTGGAACCTCTATTATGCATATGGGCACTCCACACCATTGGAACCACATGAAATTCAGAATTTTCATAAGTGATTTTATACACTTTCTCTATGTAATTAGGAAAACAAGCAGTGTCCAAGTGTCCTTACTTCAAGGTCCACGCGCATAGAGAATCTCCACATATCAATTTGACATGCAGACTTGAAATGAAGCCATAATATTATATCCACTGACTACCTGTTTTATCAAAACATGCTTACCACATCACTCCTTTCAGAAAAGATTCCATCCTGTAAGCTTTCAGGTGCCATCCATTTGGCAGGCAGCTTGACTGAAACATTGTGCTGCTGTTTGTAGTAATTGCGAGCGTATACATCTTCAGATAGACCAAAATCAGATATCTTCAATACAAAGCCGTCATCAAGCCTTCAAATGTGGAAGTCACATCAGCTTTTTTACACACAATGATGCAATAACTTACATGCAGTTTCTTGCAGCAAGATCCCTGTGCACAAATCTCTCCTCTGCTAGGTACTTCATTCCTTTCGATATTTGGCTGCACATTGCTATCAGTCTCTTTTCTGCATCTATAACCTAGTAACAGTTACGGTCACTCTTCAGTATGGAAAAGCTAGCGATTAGGGAGCAGGCCCAACCCAAAAGCAGCTTTCTTTTGTATCAATAGGGTTCAAAAAAAATTACTTACAACGTAGTCTTCCAAATCTGTAGAGTCCTTTAGCAATAGATTAACTCTTTCTTTTCTTAGGAATTCCAACAGGCTACCATTGGGCATGTATGGCATTATGATGTATGGCGCAGGTCTTGCCTCAATGCAGACACCAATCAGACTCAAAATATTTTGATGATTAAAGTGCTTCATTTTCAGACTTTCTTCCATAATCTTATCAATCTCTCCCTGTTCAAAAGTACCTACAAAATTCAGAAATTCGAGTATGAACTCACCTCAATCCTGAACATCACTACTTGGTAGTGATATCTGTAGTGATCGTCACTACATTTTGCCAAGTACGTAGTGATGTGCACTATTCATCTTTACATAGTGTTACCTTTCAGTGTTTTAACTGCTACGGTACGAATTGTTTGCTGTGACTCCAGCTTGCTTAGCTTCAGAAATCCCATGTAGACTATTCCAAACTCGCCTGTACATGTACATTGCATTGGATCAGCTCGATTCACCAAAATTAGTCAGTATCATATTATGCACGTATAGCTACCTTCTCCGATCTGCCGTGTGAGCTCAATACTTTTTAGTGGTATGATAAATGCCTCAGTCAGCTGGCGAACAAAGCTTGCTCTGACCCAAGAGAGAGATGAAGATCCCTGCATATGCTCGTACTGAGCAATCTGCAGTTGGTTACAAGTCCCTCCCTCTTGGTGCTGTCGGTACTCATTGGGGATGGCATTCACTGAAGAATCAGCAAGATCAAGATCAGCTTCTTGCCTTTAGAAAATATCATGAATAATAATAATTATTAAATTATTTTTCCTTACTCATCCATATGCATTATGATTGGCCTTGATTTCATTTTCCTTCTGCAGCATATCAAAGATAGTACCACAATCAGCAAAAGTGTGACAGCAACTATTGCTCCAGATAGAGCAATCCCAAGGTTTCGGAAAAGAGTCAGTTTGCCATCCGAACCCATTGCCTCAGTCTCAGCAGTAGTAGTAATAGCAGCAGCTGAATGTGAAGCCGAGTTTTATTTTGGCACAAGTATAATTATTATTAACACTAATAGACTATTTTACCTAGATTTGGTAGGCAAAGCACTGCAATGTCCTCTGAATGTCCACAATCATGACTAGTTGGAGGGTTATGTCTACACTCTAAGATGGCTGATTCTGTTCCAGTACAGATGACATCATCCAGAAAAATGGGACCTTGGCCAACTGGCTCAAGACCAACCCAGCTTCTTGCATCTATGTACATGTGTATATACACCAACCATGTCAACTATATTATACAGTATTCCATTGAATTTGAGAAAAATTAGCTATAGCTTATTATATCGCTGCGCTTACTACTGCTTTCATATCCTAGCTGTCGACACACAACTTCTGAATTTTTGTCTGTCCATTGATCATCGCACACACTACCCCACACTCCAAAGAGACACACCTCCAACCTTCCTTGTGTTGGGGAGTCAATGCCAACTAACCGTATGTCACTATCATTGCAAACGGGATCTATAATTATGCATTATGACATAAAGAACATTCACCAGTGAGCAAATGCATCTAAACAACAAACATCATCTTACTAATCTCGCAAATGACTCCAACAGATGAGAGGCTTGATCGGCAGGCAGTATTTCGAAGATTATCGTTTGAACATTCAAACAATGACGCTTCATTCCCTGAGCATATTCCTTCATAGCTGACAGTAGCACCCTCAGTAGTTACAGAAAATGGCACTGATGCTGTTATTCATGCATATTATATTATTGAATTTGTTAGACACATTACTGAATTTTCATGGACATACATTCAGTTGAGATTCCCATTTGTCGACAAGCAACAGATGCATGATTTAGATTCCAGGAGCTGCTGCAAATTGCAGCCCACACTCCATTTATGCATACTTCCAGTGGTCCACCCAGTCCATCATAGAATTCAGAAGTGTTATCCACTCTTAGAGTAGATTCTACACATTCTGATACATTTTTGAGTATTATTATGTATGCCTCAGATCTGATATAACTAGTATGAACCTGGTTGAGATTCTGATGTGATGCACACAACACCTGCGTCTTCCGAGTGTATACAGTCGTGAATATTAACTCCTACGCTTCGACACTGCAGTAGAGATGTCTCATTTCCCCTGCACCGAAGATCATCAAGCATGATTGGACCACTGCCGGCTCCAAATCTCCCAACAATTGCCGCTAATTTCATAATAATAATCAATGCTAGCATTTGTATAATATCAGGTCTAACTTGTGACTGAGAGTCCCATTTGCCGACAGGCCACCAGTGCATCCATCCGACCCCACTGATCGTCACAGACAGTTCCCCACCTTCCATCCACACAAATCTCCACCCGTCCCTCCATCGAGTTTCTCCCTCCCACTAATCGAATATCATTGTGGTTGCATTCTGTACAAAATAATTAACATGGTTGATCATGAGATCAAAGCTCTCTATTTTACTGCTACTGTTATGTAACTGCCAAGGCTGAATGGTTACGCTACTCAAGCAATGTTAGTTCATAGAACCAGCTATCATTGTCGACTCAGTAACTATTATATTAGTATATAGATGCTCAGAAGAGACTCTAATAACTCCTCTTCCCACTGAAACCTATTAAAGTTGGGGCAACGTACTTACCAATTTCCACCACACAATTTACACCCAGATCTTGTTCATGTGCACATTCATGAAAGTCATCAAACTGCTCATGTGGGCAATGTGATAGCCTTTTCTCATTTCCCAAACAATCCACTGAGTTGATGAATATCGGTCCACTTCCTGGTTGCGCTTGTTGAGTGAATACAGCTATGAAGCACATGCATGGATGGACATAAATTTTTACGTGCACTTGTTGATAATAATATCGTTAAGCTCTATGGTACATCATATCTTATTAAATACCTGTAGCATTAAACCCTAGCTCTCTACAGACCACCCAGGCATCTGTTGGGTCTAGGCTCTGTGGACAAGCCGTACCCCACACTCCTTCATGGCATATTTCTAGTCTTCCTTCAGTTGCGTTTTCTCCTTCCATACTTACAAGCCGTATCTCATCCTCAATACAGTCTGAAAGTAACGTGCATCCATACAGCATACATATAGATATTAGCTCAGCTAGCTATATCATACCATTCTGTCTTTGAATATCAATGCACACTACACCAGCATCTTCAGAATGGTCACAGTTGTGATCTCCAATCTGGTTTCCAGGGCAGTCAATCAATCTTCGTTCACTGCCAATGCACTCAACATCGTCCAAGTGTATAGGTCCCACACCACCAGGATATACCAGAGGATAAGCAGCTGCGTGTGAATATCACTGTGACTCTAGCAATATCCATTAGTATGGAATTCATATAATATAGCTACCTCTTGTTTCTATTCCCAATTGCCTGCATACAACATTTGCATCTCTAGCATCCCAGAAGTCATCACAGACAGTGCCCCAGAAGCTGTTGTGACATATCTCCACCCTGCCTTCGTAGGAAGTTGCCCCATCAACCAACCGAATTGTGTTGTTAGCACAACCTGCCATTCAGAAACACAATGCTGATTGTTGGCTACACACTGCAGCATGAAGTACCTATTTCAATGGCTGATGCACGAAACCTAAGAAATAATAGACTACACAAGACTGTCCAGTAGAACATCTTTACCAACACTCTATTCACTGACTCAGTGAGTTGTACCAGTATGTGTTTATCTAAGCATGGAAGTTGTATCATGCATTCATAAACACACATATATTTCTATTCCTGCTACCGTTTCTTTTGTTGATGTGCTAGAGATAATAGTATTAACTTTTTGGTGAATGGTCATGAAGCAATACATGCACAAGTAATTGCCTTATTAACTGATGTAGCTATGGTTGAAATTCTGACTCTACAATTGCTAAGCATGTAAAATTACATGTACGCTCATGCACAACAGTGTCATATTATTATGATACAATGCTTAAACATTTACTAACAAGTGCGTTGGATCATTTACTAGGGAATTATTGTATATAGCTTGGAAAAATGCATCACTATCTGAATCCACATCAAGGAACGTTTCATAAAGCACACATCCACGAAGAGAGTCAGCACAAGTAAGGGCAGTTAGCTATAGTTACTGATCATAGCCTTAACGGTTCTGTAATTTGTGAATTAATTTTGATCATGTCAGATAGATGTGGCATAAAGATTATGTTGCTGCTATTGAAAAATTGTATCTTTTACTTGTTGTTGTTACGTTCTGGAATAATGTCAGAGGAAGTTCCACTCAATCCTCCGGTACAAATTAATAACTTGTGTTCTGAAGATCCCAGCTGTCTTAGCCTTTCAAAGCTAGCTCACAATGTCAGCAAGTATCTGAGAGCTACCACTACTTTGATCTTTTTGCCGGGAAATCACAGCCTTGAATCTAAGTTATCTATTGTAAACATAAGCATATTGACTTTGTTTTCCATCAATTCTTAATGACAAAGAAGAATTGATCATGTATGCTGAAGGCCCGTGCGTGAGCTCACCACTGTCTCAAAGAAGGCTGAGTATTCAGTTTACTGCCTGTGATTCTTGTCCAGTGGGATTCGAGAAACATGTCGATGAAACAACAATGTGTGAGTGCATATGTGACTCCACACTCAAACCATACATTACAAAATGCAACGCTTCAACAGAACAATTGGAAAGAGCGGGAACTTTCTGGATTAGTTACATCAAAACTAGCAATAACAGTACCAGTGGATACTTGATCTATGCTCATTGTCCATTAAATTACTGCAAGCCGTCTACCTCTGTTGTCGAAATCAATTTGAATATCCCTAATGGAGCAGATGTGCAATGTGGTATTGGTCGTTCTGGAATGCTATGTGGAACTTGTCAATCAAATCTCAGTTTGTCTCTTGGCAGTTCTCGTTGCATTCCATGTTCTACCAGCTGGCCTACAGTTTTAGCTGTCCTTATTATTGCTTTCTTTGCTGGAATAGCTTTAGTTGCTCTATTGTTGGTGCTTAACTTGACCGTTGCCACTGGAACACTCAATGGAATAGTCTTCTATGCCAATATTATGGCTGCAAATAGAAGCATGTTTTTGCCATTCTCAAAACCAAACTTTGCAACAGTCTTCATATCATGGCTTAATCTGGAGATTGGCTTTGATATTTGTTTGTTTGCAGGAATGAATGCCTATTGGAAGACGCTGCTCCAATTAGCCTTTCCAATGTACGTCATTTTCCTAGTTGCCACAGTGATATTTGTCAGTGAGTGTTCTACTAAATTTGCTCATCTTGTTGCTAAAAGGAATCCAGTAGCCACTCTAGCCACACTGATCCTGCTCTCCTACACTAAGTTTCTTAGTACCATCATTTCTTCGCTCTCGTTTGCTATCCTCAATTACCCAGATGGCTCACATCAAACTCTGTGGCTTCCTGATGCAACTGTTACGTACCTTCAAGGAAAGCATATTATTCTCTTTGTTTTAGCAATCGTAATCCTCTTGGCTGGTTTTGTTTACACAATGCTGCTTTTCTCTTGGCAGTGGATTCTTAAATATCAAGATAGAAAAATATTTATGTGGACTAGACATCAGAAACTCTGTCATTTCATTGAGCCTTATCATGCACCGTACACATTTGAGCAGCGCTATTGGACTGGCTTGCTACTATTCAGTCGTGTGATTCTTTATCTTATCTCAACTGTTAATATAGCTGGAGATCCTAGAGTTTCTCTTGTGTCAACCAATATTCTTATTGGTCTATTACTCTTAATGAAAGGGGTTCTAGAGAAGAAGATATATAAAAATTGGTCAATGGATCTTATGGAAGTGATCATATATTTTAACATCATTTCATTCGCAGTGTTGACCTTGCTAACTGAAAGTATGAAGACTCAGGGTATCCTTGCATACTGCTCGATCATGTTAACATTCTCTTCTCTCTTAATCATTATTCTACTTCATCGCTACACTTGCCTTTTCTCTGTGATAGAGATAATTAACACTGCTTTGGCTAAATTACAGGCATACAGGAAGAACTTCCATTCCAGAACAGATAGACCACCACTTACTGAAGAACATTGTCAGCTTCTGGTAATACATTCCATTGTAGAATTGCCAACAGCTGCTTCAGAAGAGTTAAGACCAGAATGTGATGCTCGGGGCCTAAACACCAGCACTGATACTGCAACTCCTGAATCTAATACCATAACGATAGATTGTGAAGAGCATCTCACTGATGATATGGATTTAACCAATCCATCCTAACTTCTAATGCACAATGCCATCTATACAACTGAGTTGAAACATTAATAACCGTACAATGTTTGATGGTATAGCATGCATAGCTACTCCTACAACTTTCTTTTTGTAGTGATATATATTACATTATAACTACTATAGTTATGATGTCAATGTAACATAATAATATTGTTGGTAACCTAGAAGAAATCCAGGACTATTCTGGAGATACAGAAAAATGTATATACTATGGCATTGTATTAATATCCAGTATACATAATAATACACAATTAGTATGATCATGATTAGGTTATAATTCTGTAGTACTACTGTTCACACATTCCATTCTTTGCTAAAGTCAACATACACTGTAAAAGTGCTGGATTTTCTGGATATTTCCCTAGCCTTCTTAGTTTTGCACTTCACACACTTTACACTGAATGCTAGGATAACTGCTGGAAGTAGGCCAATTAGGATAATCGATACTGCTCCTAAAACAGTGAATTCTTGCAATCGTTCATCGATTGATTCACCACAGTCACTGCCTTCCTGCATCCCTGCGCTCTGGCAAATGAAATATTCTTGAAATTTCTGACGCTCACTTGCACCCTTCACTTCAAAGTTGACAAACACCGTCAGTGCTATTATTGCTGTGATGATGTAGTAGCACATGATGAAGAGGATCTTTGCTTGAGCTTTACCAATCAGTTGAGGCCGTTTGCCTTCCACAAGTTTCTTCAAGACGAACTCCTATGCATGTGTAAAGATGTTATTCTGTAATAGTTTACTTAAAAATTGAATATTCTTGTCCCCAAGTCTGTTAGGCCTGGGGATAAAGATATTAGGCTACCTACACTTATAGCCTCCCAGCAAAAAGATGAATTATCTATTTGTAACATGTTCTTGTGTACATAAATACCTTCATTATTATCCAGAGCATAATAATGAACGCTGATGTTGCTATTGCCAGCAGTATGCTTAGAGGAAGGATCAGTGCATAGAAAGTAAACTCGGGACTTCTACCAGCGCAGAAGGTAGTGGGAGTGTCTATGATAACATAGCCATCTTTGAGAAGAAGAAGCAGTGCAGGAATTATGGGCAACAACAGAGCCACGAGGACGGTTGAGATGTGGATGTACTTAAGCTTTTTGGCCAATTTCATCTGCCGAAAGTGGAATGGAAAAAGAATTCCCCAACAGAGGCTGATAGCATGAAACGTTATCCAGAGTACCAGTTGAACTAGTCCATATGCTAACATGACACCTGCAATAATACGGATCATAGTAATATATGACATTGTAGTTCTTTGGTATCATCGTACCAGCAAAAGTACAAAAGTGTGTTGATTCTCTTAGAAACACTGTAATTAAATCTTTTGAGGAACAAAAGAGTCTCTCTCTGTCATTCACCATGAATCCAATCAGGATTGGCAGAGCTGCAGCAGATAATAGACTAGCTAGATATTCTAATAATGAAGAGCAGCAATAATAAAATTTTGTGCTCTAGTTTACTCACCAATGGCGCCAGCAGTGATGCATACGTAATTCAGATAAAATGTTGGAAATCGCCACCTGTAAAGAATATAGTATGTATATCCTCACATGATGTACTGAAACCATGGGTACAACAATAATTCAAGTTATAATTTTACATGAAGTTCCTTTGAACACTGAGGGAAATGATCAACAAAACGATCGCTGATAGCACAGCAGTCACCACTGAGATTAGGATGGCAATATTGTTTGCATCGAAGGAAGCACCATGGAGTGGATCAACCCAGAGGGAGCAGAGAGGCATACACAGCCCATCATCAGTGACATAGTAGTTCTCAGCACACACAGTGTTGGATCCATTGGTTGAAATGTTATTATAATCCAATGATACAGTTGTGCCATTGATAATTGATTCAGGCTCTGTATTATTATTGTCAGTGGTGTAAGTGTGTACGTTTGGAGCACCAAGAATTTACAAAAGTTTCATATAGCTACTGCATGGTTCCTAGCAGATCCTTACAAGCTCAAGAGGTTGATTATAATAGCTACATCATAGCTACCGTCACGCACTTATACTGCATGAGCACGAACGAAATAGAACTGAAGTGGCTATATAGCCATCCACTTTATACCCCTCAATCCTCTCCCCAGGTCAGTCCCTACTATAAACTTACCTTGGCATGATTCCTCTTCTTTGTTAGAAAAATCACTACATTGAGGTAGGACACCATTTCCAAGAAATCTCTCTGCCTGAGCCCACTCTCGTACACACACCCCATCTCTCAATCTCTCACAGTCAGCTTGCGTAACTTGATGTGATTGGTTGTTTAAATCACATGACCCAAAGAGATAGAGGCACAGGAATGGTTTTAAATCAGTCTCACACTGTTGACTTGGGGAAAGGAATGGCAGACCAAGAAAAAACATCATAGCTGTATTTTCAACTTGTTTTGGGTCAATGTTTGAGGGTAAGTAAATGTCAGTCCTAGCAGTGGCGGCTTGCTGTGAAAAACACTGCTGCCAGTAACGAAGTTCACCGAAGCAAGCTTCTCCATTGTATGCTACCGGTTGCTTACAGAGATCTGGTTGGGAGACCACTGAAAAAAAAAACAAAACAAAACACAATACAGTCGAGATAATATTGATCACAATGATTATCAAAATAATTATTATGCAATTAACCTCAGAGTAACCTTTCAATTGCCTTATTGAGCATAAACTTATTATATTCTTGGCACAAGACATTATTAGAGCTCATCATGTGTGTACATCATTGGATAGATGGTATAATATTATAGGTTTCAGTTTTTCAAGATCTACAGATAAAGCTATGCAAAGGCTCTCCCTCTCTTTCTGAATAGTATGCTCTAGGGGCCTGGGTAAGGTTCCTTACCTGGCCTATAATATTATACAGATATTGTGCGAGTGAGAAGGAACAAACCTCCAGGTTGATAGTTATTACCAGGTCCTTGTTTGTCGGTTAGGGCGTAAATAAATGTAGGTATTGCAAAGAGAGCCCACACCACTAGAATGATGGCACTGAGAACGATAATCTCCACTCCTCTGAGCCAGTCAATATCATTTCGCAGATTTGCAAACTTGCTCTTGGGATTCGATGCGTTTGAATTATGTTCATTTTGCAACTCAACTTCACTGGAATCAGCTTCCTTCATCTCAAGAACTGACCCACTGCTTTCTGATCTCTCCACAGTATCCATATCAGCTTGCAGCTCAGTGGTTGCCATCTTGCACTTCAATAGACAGCAGCAGTTGTGTGGAGAATTTGGCTAGGTACGAGGTAGCAAATGTTCAATGGGCTGGCTGGTATCAATGCAGCGGCTTCACTTATCAGGAGGGCAGGATCGTGTTTACTGAGCTGCATACCTTTTTTATGCAGCTGCGCAGTCTATGAATAACCGTTATGTTGAAGCAATTCTGTGGGGGAGTAGCTATGTCACGAGTTGACTGTTAATGCTCTCTCCCTCCTACCTTAACTTCTGGATACGAGCTCCACCCCCTCCCCGCTACTGCGTGGGTGTGGCTCATCCAAGCGGCAAGGGTCGTCACCACTGAACGTGAAGGTGAGCGTTGATTGGAGATATTCTACATCGAGCTAGAATCGTATCATGTCAGATTCCCTCACAAATGACATCCGCCAAGAAGCTAACACAGCTCTCCTGGAAGTAGACAAAGGTCTGTAGGTATTAAACTATTGCTCAAGTACCATACTTGAAAAAAGGCTGATATAATGTGGCATGATCTACATGTACGTACTGCTGATAATTGGGTCAGCCACTGACTCCTGGCAGTGTAGCCAAGATAAGAGTGCAACATCCTTGATAACTATAATTTGGTTTTCCACCCTCACTATCCAGGACTAAGGTCTGCTCGAGTTGGAGATCAGTGTGAAGCGATTGTCAAATTTCCCTCCCTAGTGGAACGATTCCCATTCCCCATTCTGATCAATGCTGCATTCCTCAAGTTGGCTGAAGTATTTAGAACGGGGTAAATATTATAATAGCCATGTGGCTGTATGCTATGAATATGTAATCAATGAATATTGTTTTCTATCGTGTACCTGGAATCACCAAAATTGCCCTGGACTATGCTTGATTCCATAATAAATATTTCTGCCTTAATTTTCGTGATTTTAAATTTTGTGACAGCAACCAGTCCAGGGGCGTGGCACTGCTGCACAAACAATGATGTAATCGATACATGCGCTCGCGATCTTCTTTGTTACTAAGCCATACCTACAGAGACTTGGACAAATAGCATGAGATAGAAGAATAATGGTGTCGAAGATCTATCAGCTGGATGACAGTGGCTACTGTTGCTTGCTATACTGGAAAGTGTTGGCCACGCTGCCACGTACGATGTTTGTGGCCACGCCCATCATCATGGACTCGCATATCACCGTAGGCATTAATTTTCGTGGGTGGGAAAATTTCATGACTGCCAAGTCAACCACAAAAATAACAAAAATTAGCACCCCACAAAAATTACCCGCCATACGGTATGTGCTGAACTGATGATGATAGGAATAATTTTATCATACATCCAGGATCAATTTTCTCCGGTTGAACATCCTAAAGGTGTTCCAGTTGAGTGAAAAGCACATTACCAAGATAACCAGTGTGGATGAATTTCTGCGTCGAATCTTCTCCGTAATACACAGCAATGACCCAGTGGCCAGGGCTGTCACACTGAGGTAGGTACATGTACATGTACATCAATGCTTAATTTCATTCGCAAAATTTTTGTGTTAATATTTTCATCTTGAAACTTCAAGTGCATGCCATACATTTGCTATATAAGTTAGTACAGGTAAACTATTTTTGTATAAAAAAATTTCGTCACTTTGCGCAAAACAAAAATTTTTAACAATGAAAATTTCATGGATTACGGCAAAACATCAGTGGATTATCGTTATGTTGTGTAGAAGTGTGGATTTTCACGAAGGTATTGAACATTGGTGCTTCATTTACAGGGTGTTTGGGAGCATCGCTTGCATCATCGCAGAGAGAAAGAATGTGCACCACAGGTACCACTATGTAATACATTGTATGCTTAATGTACATACATGTACATGTACATACGTAATTAGAGCTGAAATGTGATGTTTTATTGTGATGACCATTGCATAGTATCCTGAGTAAATGCCCACTCATGGTTAATTGCCCTTGTATACATGTATGTACAATGTACCAAATTTGAAATTGCCTTGATATATTATTATACTATCATATCATACAGTCTCCATCCTGAGTGTGTGTCTATACATGCACATACATGTGCGTAGAAAGAATATAATGACATGGGGTTAATCTTTTTTTGTGTATCTGTGTGTGTTTGCATACAGCATCCACCAGGGTTTGGAGTCGAATGATCAGGTAGAGGTGGAGGCTGCCATTTATGCCACCAGCTGTCTCTGCCGGCACTCAGCCACCTTTGCCTCCAGCGTCTCGGAGAAGATAGCAGGAATGGTACAAGGTTAGTGCCAACTCCAGTAATTAATTTATACCTGATCTGTAATAATAATGTAAGCTATTGTTGTTCATGCAATTCGGTAGGGGTTATGATAAAGGTCAAATAGGATGGGATGGTTTGGGTTCTGCACATCATAGTGTCTGTAAATCAGGTATTTTTCTCCCTTGATAGCTTCCTGCCATATGGTACATGTGTGTATATTGCTTTTTTTTTTTTGAAAATCAACTCATACTCCATACCATACCCCCTCCCCCCAACGTATACATTTAATCCTTTCATCCTGATATTATGTTCTTTAAAAGTAAGCGGTACCATCTGAAATTCTATAAACATAAATAATGAACAGTATAATAAAAACATGACTGGGTCAATGTCTGAGTACTAAAGTAGAATTGGCTAACTAGCCTAGCATCATTATGGACAAGACTCTGAGTGCTGTGTATCAAAGTCTATGTGTGCTCAGCGCCATTTCATGTGTGCATGGTGTTATACTTAAGAGTTGTCCAATTTGGCATATTCCAATCCAAGATCATAGTGGACACACTGAATGTGTTTGCAGTGATAAACTCAGAAGCATTGTCAAATGCAATGGCGATCTTCTTTCCATACGATATGGCTACTGTTTGACATGGAATAACTCTACCAACTCTGCAGAAATTCACAGATGTCTGCTTGATTACTGGGACAGAAATAGTTTTGTGTGTATTCGCCACTATTCTTCTGTCTATCATTTACCTGTAAATATCAGCGGTATGGAACTCGATTATGTAACTTGTCAGAAGCTAAATAACCGGCAGGGTAGTCTCTGTGAGCGCTGTATTGATGGGTATGGACCGGCATTATTCTCCAACAGCATATCGTGTGCTGACTGTTCAAAGAATAGAAACTTGTGGATTTTAAATGTTTTGTTTCAGCTGTCGATGGTGACACTTTTGTGCTTAGTAATCATTCTGCTACAGATCAAAGGAGCTTCCAGTCCACTCAATGTCATTATTACGTACTCCCAAATATGTGCAGTCGGTCTAAAGATAGGTGATGTCACACGCAGCCGACTGGTCTGCTATTTCGGTCGAGTATTTGTGGTTAGCGTTAAAACTGTGATCGATGTTCTAAACTTGGATTTCTTTCGTGCACTTATTCCACCACTTTGTATCAGTCAATCCACGAATGCAATCAACAGTCTCCTCTTTGACTATCTGGTGGCTTTTTATCCACTTATTTTCACTGTCTTTATTTATATCAGTATCGAGCTCTATGATAGAAACATTAAACTTTTCGTACTTCTTAGCTATCCCATAAGAAAGTGCATGGCAATATTTCGTACCTCTTGGGACCCTAGGCGAACAATTCTAAACACTTTCGTAACTTTTTTCTTGCTTTCATATTCCAAACTTTTGTTTGTATCCGTCAACCTTCTTATTGCTTCTCAGTCACGTAACAGTAGGGGTGAGAGAGTACCCAACACAATCGTGCTACTGTATGACCCTTCCACCAGATTCTTTCACTCTGAGCATATTCCTTATGCAATATTTGCATTGCTCGTTATTGTATTGTTTATTCTGCTCCCACCTCTGCTGTTAGTGCTCTATCCAACTCGACTCTTTCGGTGGAGCTTGCTCCATCTTAGATTTCACAGGTGGGACATTCTTCACCACGTTATGGATGTATTCCAGGGATGGTACAAAGATGGCACTGAGGGCACAAGAGACTTCAGATGTTTCTCTGCTCTTTATTTGTTTCTTAGGGTAGGATTTAGTTGCTTGCTTGTCACTGTACTTATGGCACCAGCTACTGATCGGTACCATTATATTCTTCTAGTATTTGGAGTGGTTCATGTCTTTCTTGGAGTAACAGTTCTCATCATCAAGCCTCACAGGAAGTCATGGATGAGTAATGCTGATGGAATAATTTTTACCCTACTTGGTAGTATATTCTTGCTAGTTAGCTTATCTAGCATGTACATGTACATGTACATCATGGCAGCTGTCATCACTCCTTTGGTACTGACTCTAACATTTTTGTATGTTGCATGTAAATTTGTGAAGGAGCATAAACTACATGTATGTTGATTTTCTGTTATTTCCATTGTCCATTGATTCAAGTGTTGCATGTATTGCAATTGATTTACCAGCACAGTATGTTACGCATGTGCTCATTAAATTTGGCTAATATCGTTAGTTGCATGTACAAATATCTGACAAATTTATGTGAGAATTACACATGTAGCTAAGTCTCTATTAACAGTGATGCTAATTGTTGGTAGGCTCTGTGGCCTATTAAGTATGCCTCCCAAACACAAAGTAACTAAATCCACCATTTTTTTTTGCAATGGCAATTACATGTACATGTATGGCTCCAACTGCCAAATTTTAATTCCCACCAAACTTATAATGTCATGATAGTAGTCATTGTCTCTAATCATTCTTCCCACTCCAGGGTTGACCACTCCTGTTGGACTGAAGCTGAGGCTGGTTCCCATCCTCACTCTGATGCGTCACGACATCGCTGCAGCCACCCAGGTTCGAGAGCTCTGTCTCAAGCTACTCCCCTCCTACCCCTCTCTCTCCTTCGTCAATGTCATCCTCCAAACACTGACAAAACTGGCCACGGAAACACTCGTACACGTACCAAGTCAGGTGAGAGGGACGATAGCTACAATGGCAGAAGTTTTCCTAGTCTATCTAGCGAGCTCCTTTTTTTGCACCTGATGACCTTTACCTACTGTATTCAAGGTTGTTGGACGAAAGGGATCTAGCTTGATAGACTACAATTTAATTGCCATAATAATTATAATAGTGTGTAAGTACATGACCTCTCCAAGTTAACATGTCTGTTGTTATTCCTCCAACAATGACACTTTGATTAAGGAAAAAATCTATACATGTTCAATAGACACATTTTCTTATTAAACTCTTGCAGGTTCAGCTATTGTTGTGCTATGCTCAGAGTGACGCTAGAAAGGCTGTTCGGCTGACGGCTCTGCTGGAGCTACAGCAGCTGGTCTCTGAAGTACCCCACACCTGGACGAAAGACATGGTCCATGTAAGTATACATAGCATGAGGCTATATACATACAGTGCTCTCCTTTGTATATCTCTCTTCTCAATAATATTTTGATTTAAGCTTGTACATGTATATGCCTACAACGTTTTTCTAAAGGGTCTTCTTTCTACTGTGGAAAAGGCTACCTTGGATCGAGAGAAGGAGATTGGCTTGTTCGTTCTTTACAAGCTGTCCAAGTCATTAGCAGTGCACAACATTGCTCCATTCAAAGGTACATGCTGCTATGCACATACATGTACGGTAATTACATGTATGCATGTACATGTACATGTACATGTACATGTGTATATGCATTGGCTTCATATTCACTCCTTCCTGTGCAACATTGCTGCATATGAAGGTTGCGCTACTTGTATCTTCATTAATAAATTTTCGTCTGTTTCTGTAGATCAGCTATTGCCCTACTGTTACTCTACCAATGCCTCAGTGGCAGCCTACGCAATGGGGGTCATGACCAACATCACCATAGCAACGAGTGGAGTGGGTGGAGCCTTGGACAGCAGTGCAGAGGTCGTAGAGGTCGGCAGCATGGTGACAGAGTCTCTGATGGTGATGGACGTCAGTGAGATGACCGTCTCTACCAAGCATGGCGACAACCCATTCAAGGTAGCCTGGTGGGAAGCCCCTTTTGATAAGCTTTAATTAATAAGTGAAGCTACATGTACATGTACATGTAGTTGGGACATGGTTAAGTTGAGGGTAGGTACCCTTTGTTAATTGATACTGATTGGTGAAATGAGCAATAGTATGTTTCTGGTGATATTACCTCGTATTGATATACCTCCTATTGTTGATCAGGTGATTCTTTCAAGTTTGGTTCAGCTGGCCACCATCAATCATCAGGTTAGCTCAGAAGCCTTGGATGTCCTCCTCAATCTCCTCTCTTCTCTTCAAGGTCAGCAAAGTCAACACATCTATTGCCTTTTGAGAGATGGCGAGAAATCAGGATTTTTTGTTATCCCTACTCCTCATTGTGTTGCGCATTGCAGGGCCTGAAGGTTTGATGGTGTGCCAGACGTTGGTTGACATAGCTGCTCATACCACCAACATATGGGATCATGTGACGCCAAAGCTCATGACTTATTTGGAGTCAAAGGCAGAGGATCACCATGAAATTCTGGTACCATGAAAAATGCTAGTCTCTTGCTCTCTCCCGTATTACCTCCCTCTCTCTGTCTTTCTCCCCCCACTTCCCACCCCCACCCCCCTCTCTGTCTATCTTTTTTCTCTCCTTCCTCCCTTCCCTCCCCTCCCTCTCTATCACTTACTCCCTCTGGACATACACACACACACTTCTCCTTAGCTTCCTGTGTCGGCAGTACTGATGCAGATCCATTCAGGAGAAGCAGCTGCCACTCAAGTGGAGCACTTTCATTCTTCAGTTCTTCCCTCCCTTCTGTCTTATGTATGGGGCATGAGGCACCCTTCACAGCTCTGGGTGGCTTACAAGATTGCTAGAAAAGCCTCTATGATGGTCAGATATACATGTATTATTATTGCTGATGTACATATATATCATAAGTAGTTTCGCTCGCTAGCCAGACCACTCTAACTTTCTGCTTTAGCTCTAGGTATCTTGCAACTTAGTATTTTTGAATAGTGCATGATTATCAAATTCATTATTATTTCATACATGTACAGGGATTTCACCAACTATCTGAGCCCATTTACAAGAAGCTCTCAAAAACCGTGAGTATTTTAGGTCAAAAATTATTCACTTTGATTGTCTATTGAACTTTTTCCTCTTGTTTCTCTTGTTAGGTGACTACAGTGAAATATCGTCACTGGCTGAGCGCTCTCCATCAGTTCTCCCAGGCTCAGTGCATTCTCCTCTCCTCTCAGCAGCAACCACCAGCTACCACCAACCATAACCTCATATCAGCTCTCTGTAGGTCATCAGCTGTCATTTATGACGCCATGATGCTAGCCAAGGTGACTCTACTCAGCTCAGTTAAGGTACCATTTAATTGCGTGGGCGTGAGCGTCAGGAATGGCTAATTCAATTAGCGAATCGTGAAGGGGCGTGGCCGAAGAGGCCATACGAGTGCTTTTGGTCGAAGGTGGGCGTGTCCAGAATCGGCCAGGGATGATTATGCGCGTGTAATTAGCGACCGGAAGTGGCCCCTGAAGAAAAGGCCGGTAATTGCCCACATCAAAGCAAGATCAAAGCATTCTTTCTTAACTATTAACCGCAACGACTTATTACACAACAAGTAGAAAAAAAAAGCAAATTTAAATAATTAAATAATTAAATAATCTAATTCATGGGGGGTTTGGGAGCACTTGGGGGGATAATTTTTACATGGACACGCAGAATGGGTCAAAACTAGAATTTTGATGGCGGGAAATTTTGATTCACACCTTACAATTAAAGTTATGGCCCTTTGAAGTTTCCCCATATGTTTGTATAGGAAGCCATGCATTTGCAATGTTTCCGCCCACGCGCTACGTGAGGGGCGGGGCTACGCGCGCACATAGACGTGTCGACCTTTACCCAATTTGGCCAAAATTGGAGTATAGGCTGCCTGCTTGCATTGTATGGCTCTACTAAGCATCCAGCTCAACTATATCATGGTTTCCGGACAATTTTTTTTCTGCTTGTTGTGTGGTCTCCTTGTTAAACACTAAGTAGAAAAAAAAAAAAGATTTTTAATTAATTAATTCAGGGGGGAACTGGGAGCACTTGGGGACATAATTTTTGCACCGGCGCGCAGAATGGATCGAATGCAGAAATTTGACCTTCAGGAATTTTGATTCACGCCTTAGAATCAAAGTTACGGCCCTTTGAAGTTTCCCCATATGTTTGTACAGGGAAGCCATGCGTTTGCAATGTTTCCGCCCACGCGCTACGTGAGGGGCGGGGCCACGCGCGCACATAAACGTGACGACCTTTACCAACTTTTTGACAAAATTGAAATTTAGGCTGCCTGCTTGCATTGTATGGCTCCACTATGCACCCAGCTCAATTATAATGGTGGTTTTTGGACAATTTTTTTTCTGCTTAGTGTTCAGGTCGCCTTGAAATTACACACTAAGTAGAAAAAAAAAGCAAATTTAAATAATTAAATAATCTAATTCATGGGGGGTTTGGGAGCACTTGGGGGGATAATTTTTACATGGGCACGCAGAATGGGTCAAAACTAGAATTTTGATGGCGGGAAATTTTGATTCACACCTTACAATTAAAGTTATGGCCCTTTGAAGTTTCCCCATATGTTTGTATAGGAAGCCATGCACTTGCAATGTTTTCCGCCCACGCGCGCACATCAACGTGACGACCATTACCCACTTTGGTCAAAATTGATGTATAGGCTGCCTGCTTGCATTGTATGGCTCTACTATGCATCCAGCTCGACTATGTGGTGGTTTTCGGACAATTTTTTTTTCTGCTTAGTGTTCTGGTCTCCTTGAAAAAAAAAAAAAAAAAAAAAAAAAGCTTATTAGGCCTAATTAAGCATGTGGGCGTGTTCCTGGCACTGTGTGGAGTGTGTGCGTGTGCGTTAATGCAGGTTTTATTGCTTCCGATTGGGCGTGGCTTCACGGGCCAGTGCTTGGACATCGGCGCCTGGGACTTGGCCTCGGCGATAGGTGGGCGTGTCCCGGAAGCGGTGGTGACCTTTAAACCCCGCGAGGAGGCTTCGGGGGCGTGGCAGGAGGTCAAAGGTGAGGCCATGTCTGTTAATGAGGCACTGTACGGCGGTGCGATCGAGGGGCCTGTACGGCTGGACGGAAGCTGACGGTGGTTTGAAGCGGATGTGGTTGCGATGACGTGTTGTTACTCCGCCCACACAGGAAATGAGGTGAGCTCTTGCGTGGGCGGTGTGGCAGAACGGCCTCCAAGTGTTTGTGTGTGTTTTGGCCTTGAGGAAGCTGTGTGTTTTAATTGGGATTGATTGTGGGCTTCCGGTGGACATCCGGTGGTTAGTAGGCACTTGATTGAGAATGGTGGTCCTTGGGGAACAGGGTGGGGCTGTTTTGGGCGTGGCCTGGCCCCTCCCTTCCGGCTCGGCTTCCGGTCCATGGAGGATATTAAATGAACACTTCCGGCTCTAGCAGCCACACCCCTGAGACCTGTGCAATTAAAAGGGCGTGGTTACACAACATGCACCTCACTAATGACTTTGATGTGGTTTAGGTGTCATATCCCCCACCTCACGCCCACGCAATTTAATGGTACCTTAATATCATGTGCTAAAATACTAGTGGTGATGAAAATCATCTGTGCGGGGCGAGCCTTCGCCAAAGTCACAAGATTTCTTTGAAAGCACACAGGGTATGCGTGCGCACATGAGGTTGGTACCCCAATAGCTAGGACTGAGACGCTACCACGACAGTGAAAGCCTCACAGATTGCTAGTATAATAGCTATAGCTAGTCCAATAATGTTGATAGTCTAGCTACATGCCATGACCATGAAGTCCAAGTACCTGTAGCCAGGCCCTGAGGGGATAAGCCTCCATGCAGTCATCTTCATGCTCAGGAAAGTGGAGTCTACCAGTGATGTTAATCGTGGACCTAAGCCTTACCAGAGTGGTACAGCACTCACCTACTTTCCCTCAGATCGACGGTGCAGTGCGGGCGTATGCGCATGCGCATGACGACCATTACCTTACGCGTTCAAAATTTAACTCTCTCCTCACCGAAATGATCACCCCACAAACATACAAATATATATATATATATATATACATATAAAACCGCTTCCTGTACCTCGTGTATTCGGGGCTCGCTCAGGCTCGCCCCGAATAATAGTTAACCTTCTCTCTCTCCCCCCCTTCTTCCTTCTCCTTCTCCCTCTCCCTCTCTCTTCTCTTCTCTATCTCCCTCTCTCCCCTCTCCTTCAGGCCTCCAGTCCTCCTTCCTCATTTCCATTCGAACTGCTGACAGTTCTGGCTTCTTGGTTGAATGCTCACTGCCAGTTGCTTTCCACGTGTGTTGGTCTGCACACCCTCCCTCCTCCCACCAGCAGTATGGGAGGCAGCTTGGAGAAAAAGGTACATTGGTGCACATAATTTATTCTAAACGGTATGCTGTAGTTATATGTGTGCAGTTTATTGGTGGTCATTTCTGTGTACATGTACATTGTACAATGAATGTTTGAGTATACTTCTAGAAACATAAAAATCACTCTCTCTTCTCTCTCTTCTTACCCTGTAGTTCCGTCAGTGTATGTCTCTGTTCCAGTCTCTCTCGGAGCAGGTCTATGAGCTCTACTCGTCTCTCTTTGATGCTGATCCTGCTACTCTCAACTATGTCAATCTGTATCCATCCTCTCACATACATGTATAATGTAGTACACATATAGTATACAATATACAAGTATAACGCAAGTCACAACAGTGTTAGCCTTGACTTGATCGAAGGCTGCAGCAAGGCTGTCTACTGATGGCCAGCGTTATCTCATTCATCACTCTCTCAAGAAAGCCATTGGTCAGGTAAAAACTTCATCTTAAAGCATTGATGAACTTTGACTATGAATCTCGAGAGCATATAGCCGGAATCATACTACTTGATTGACTCTTAGACTGCTATAATTCATTACAATTCTCATGCAGCCCTGGTAGGGTATCCACTCCAGTGTCAGAGTCTCCCATGGATCACGTGGAAATATCTGACAATTTCAATACGGATTTTCTACTGGGTAAAGTGTGCAGGAATGTCTACCATCATGCTCAGGTGAGCAAAGGATCATTTGTATCATGACATTAGCTTATACTGATGGAATGATATTGTTTTAGGTTGCTGCAGGCTCTTTGCAGTCACTGCCAATAGGTGAAGAGGTAAGCTGTGTGTATGTGTGTGTGGAGAGAGAGAGTACAAAAAAATAACAATTACATGTATAAGCATAATTTTCACGTGCAGTTTATTGCTAATTCGCACCTCTCCCTATCACAGCATGGCCAGGTGCTCACGGAGTGCTCTAGGATGTTATTGAATGTGCCAGTTATACTACCAAGCTATTTCTTCATCGCTCTACAGAGAACAACGGTCAAGGTGCATATTTAGCATGCGTAAACCTCAACTCTCTTAATTATCATGTTATGGTTGACTGTAAAATATCGTACATGTAGCTGGCTCTGTCTCCTCCCCTCCCGTCTCCGGGGCAACAGATCACTGTACACCTCAACACTCACCTCAGTCTAAAGGTCGAGGGGGTCATTGAGCACTCGGGAAATGCAAGTGAGCAGCCCATACATACAATGTCACATGTCACTTGTTTCACTTTAGTTGCTGTACGTGATACGATCATGTACGTCCATACTGTTTGCATCAGAAATACATGTAGCTGGGTATTGTAGTTATCTCCTATTCTGTGCTCGCTCACTGCTTCCATCAGGATACTGAGATGCTTTCCTTTGCTTCTCAATCACCTATTAACAATGCATAACATTATTATAATCATGCAGAATTGTACCGCTCACCACAAGCCGTTTACATTCAAGTGGAGCCTAGGTTAAAGAAGTTATTAGCTCATGATGAAAAGGTGCATAAATTCAAATGACCGTTTCTCTGTGTTGATACTAACTCTCTCTTTTTTTCTCTCACTTCCACTCACACACGCACACCAACAGGCTCCCGACCTGAAGCCCCTTGAAAGGACAGAGCCTATAGAAATGGACTACTTCCAAGCCCAGTTCCTCCTCACCCTCCCCGTGGCCGGCTACTACACTGTTCAGATTGAGGCCAGCCTGCTGGACAACGAGGGGAGGGTGTGGCACACGGGGAACCATGCCTCCATGGCCGTGCTGGTCGACAGTGAGGAGAACCTGAGGCAGCACCAGAGACAGAGAGAGGCAGTTGCTACAACGGCCACTAAGAGTGGAGGCAGTGGAGGTGGACATGGTGGACACAGTAGGAATCAATGATTGTTATTGCTTCGTGTGATTATGATTATACCTGTGTACATGATATCATTATTATAATAATACTGCATTATTTCTGTAAATAAATTATAGCCTAAATGAGATGTAGCATTCATGATCTGCTGGCCTGGATATGCTCATGCGTCATGCGTGCAGTGGGTGGGGTCTGGGGACGATATTTTACGTGGGAGTGGCCTGGGGATGAGATTAATTTTAACTTTCACTTTCTAGATAAACTTACATGAGCTCACTACCAACGCTAGGCCCTCGATCGTGGCCCTGAGAAGAGTAGATCATAGCTCAGCCGATCCAGTTATACTCTGGAGAACCAGTAAATGAAACCAGCATCTAACTGAGACCATAGCGCGTTTTAACTGAGCTCACGTCAACAAATGCGTCAAGGGGGTGTGCATGGCACGCGACACTAGGCACTGAGTCATTTTGGGAAAAAAGTCCAATATCGACTAGCCTCGTACCCGGGACCCAGGCTCTAGGGGGAGGGGAAAGGAGAGCCTGGTATCAGTTGGCGTTGTCCAGAGTAGTTTTACGAATTCAAGCAAGCCTCATTGGGCATCTGTCTATCAAGATCAATGCTTACCTCCTACTCCTTCGAGCAGTGAAAAACACCGAATGAGGCCAAGAACGCTTAGTAAGCCATTGTAGCACAAACACAGCCCACTCGTTGCCTGAAAAACCTTCGTTGTTCGGTCCTTCTCGTAGTTCTGCTGAACGCTTGCCTGGGTTAAAGGTCAAGTACACGGATAGTATACGGAAAATATCCGATTTTCCCCAGAATCTGGGGAAATTAAGCGCATGCGCACGCAACTGATACCAGGCTCTCCTTTCCCCTCCCCCTAGAGCCTGGGTACGAGGCTAAATATCGACATGATCGATGCTTATGTGTTGAGTTCAGAGGATGATAACATAGGATCAGGAGCACATTAGTTCCGAAGAATTAAACGTTGGTTCAAGTTGTTTCGTATGACTAAAAATGAGTCTCTATTTACTAAACGAAACTAAACGAGTACTCTTTCAATCGTGTAAAGGCGGCTCTTTAGCCACAGTTCAACAACTGCTGACTCAGCACTTCGACTTAAGGACACACATCAATTCGCTAACAGACGATGATGGAAACCCGGCTTTGATGATCGCGAGTGAAAATGGACACACAGGTATCGTTAAGTTACTGCTACAATGTGGTGCTAATGTTGATCATAAAAATTCGCGCGGGTGGACAGCATTAATGAAAGCAAGCGAAAATGGAGACTGTAAATTAGAGATTATTGATCTTCTCTTAGCATACGATGCCCAAGTAGACCTACAGAGTAACGAAGGCTATACTGCTTTGATGGTGGCAGCTCAAAACAGCCAGGTTAAGGTTGCTACTAAACTAGTACGAGAGTATGGAGCTATTGTTGGCCTAAAGCAAAAGCACTCTAGCAGGACAGCTTTGATGGAGGCTAGTGAAAGTGGGAGTATCGATATCGTTAAACTCCTTATTGAGTATGGTGCTGATGATTTGGGGTGGGCTTTAGTACTAGCGATCCTGAACAAACAGTATGATATTATTGAATTGCTTTTGGGACATGGTGCTCAAATGGATGACGAGACGTACTCATCTGATGAGCCACCATTGGTAGTGGCAGTTGAGAAAGGGGATACTGATGTAGTTAAACTATTATTACAGCATGGTGCTAATGTTAACCAGAAAAATTCACATGGATGGACAGCATTAATGAAAGCAAGTAAAAAAGGAGACTCTAAATTAGAGATTATTGAACTATTATTAAAGCATGGTGCCCAAGTAGACCCACAGAATGATGATGGTAAATCTGCTTTGATGGTGGCAGCTCAAAACAGCCAAGCTAAGCTCGCTACAAAACTAGTACGAGAATATGGAGCTAGTGTAGGCCTAAAGCAAAAACACTCTAGCTGGACTGCTTTGATGGAGGCTAGTGAAAGTGGGAGTATCGATATCGTTAAACTCCTTTTGGAGCATGGTGCTGATGATTTGGGGTGGGCTTTAGTACTAGCAATCCTGAATAGAGATGATGATATCGTTAAATTGCTTTTGAAACATGATGCTATAATAAATGATGATGATTGGGCTTATGTCTTTAATAAACCTCCTCTGATAGTGGCGGTTGAGGAAGGAGATATGGACATGGTTAAGCTATTATTAGAGCATGGTGCTAAGCAAGGATTAGATTTGGCCATAAAAGAGGCAATCTTCAATATGAATGCTGAAATCATCCAAATACTCTCAGAACAAGGTGCTCAAGTGGATAAGATGGACTGGTCCAATCATTCTCCATTGGTAGAAGCAGTTGAGAAAGGGGATATCGATGTAGTTAAACTCTTATTAAAGCATGGTGCTAATAATATTATTGATGAGAAAACTTCAGATGGGTGGACAGTATTAATGAAAGCAAGTATAAAAGGAGACTCTAAATTAGAGATTATTGAATTATTATTAAAACATGGTGCCCGAGTAGACCTACAGAATGATGATGGTGAATCTGCTTTGATGGTGGCAGCTCAAAACGGCCAAGCTAAGCTTGCTACAAAACTAGTACTAGAATATGGAGCTAGTGTGGATCTAAAGAAAAAGCACTTTAGCCGGACCGCTTTGATGGAGGCTAGTGAAAGTGGGAGTATTGATATCGTTAAACTGCTTTTGGAGCACGGTGCTGATGATTTGGGGTGGGCTTTGGTACTAGCAATCCTGAACAAACATAGTGATATTATTGAATTGCTTTTGGAACGTGGTGCTCAAGTGGATGACAAGAATTGGTCTCTCTTTCTTTATCAGTCACCTTTGGTAATGGCAGTTGAGACAGGGGATGCTGACATAGTCAAACTGCTATTATTGCATGGCGCTAAACAAGGAATTGAAGTCATCCGTATATTCTCAGATCAAATAGATGAGATGAACTTGCCTGATCAGCTTCCTTTGGTAGAAGCAGTTGAGAAGGGGGATGCTGATTTAGTTAAGCTGCTATTAGAGCATGGTGCCAAACAAGGAATATATAGGGCCATAGCAGATGCAATCTTTAGGAAGAATACTGACATGATCGAAATACTCTCAAAGTATGGGGCTCAGGACTGGTTTGATGAGCCACCTTTGCTAGAAGCAGTTGAGAGAGGGGATGCTGATGTGGTTAAGGTATTATTAAGCCATGGTGCTGATGTTGATCAGAAGAATTCAGATGGTTGGACAGTATTAATGAAAGCAAGTAAGAAAGGAGACTCTAAATTAGGGATTATTGAACTATTACTAAAACATGGTGCCCAAGTAGACCTACAGAATAATGATGGTGAATCTGCTTTGATGGTGGCAGCTCAAAACGGCCAGGCTAAGCTCGCTGCAAAACTAGTACGAGAATATGGAGCTAGTGCAGACCTAAAGCAAAAGCAAACTAATCGGACTGCTCTTATGGAGGGTAGTAAAAGTGGGAGTATCGATATTGTTAAACTCCTTTTGGAGCACGGTACTGATAATTTGGGGTGGGCTTTGGTACTAGCAATCCTCCACAAACATGATGATATTATTGAATTACTTTTGAAACTTGGTGCTCAAGTGGATGACAAGAACTGGTCTCTCTTTCTTGATCAACCTCCTTTGGTAGTGGCAGTTGAGATAGGGGATGCTGACATTGTTAAACTGCTATTAGAGCATGGTGCTGAACAAGGAATAGAATGGGCCATGACAAAGGCAATTTGGAGTGAGTGGACTGAAATTGTCCAAATGCTATTAGAATATGGTGTCCAAGTTGATGATGATTTATATAAAGATGGAATAGTTGAGGAGCCTGAGTTGGTGGCTGCATGTAAAGTTGGAAACATTAATAGTGTTAAACTCCTCCTGGAGTATGAAGCTGAGGAGACTGAGTATTATGGGTGGGCATTAACAGAAGCGATTTTGAATCAGAATGCAGCAGTTGTAGATCTGTTGATAGAACATGGCATTTGTATTGCGGATGACGGGGATCGCCATGAGTTGGATCTCTTACCTGCTATAGTGGAAGCGAGTGAAAATGGTGATAGTGATAGTCTTAAATTACTTTTGAAGTATGGAGTGAAGGAACAGTATCAAGATTACTTCGGATGGGCACTGTGCATGGCAGCCACACCTGAAATTGTTAGTTTACTATTAGATGATGGTGCTGAAGCGGATGAGATGAATCCTTTGTGTGAAATTCCTTTGGTACAAGCTAGTAGTGAAGGAAACATTGAAGCTGTTAAACTGATGCTAAACCATGGAGCTAAGATGCTAAAGTACTTGCCAGAAGCTCTATTTAAAGCTATTGAAAACTGTCACACTGACATGATTGAAGTACTAACACAGCATGGTGCTCACGTGGATGATGAGAGTTGGTTTGATTTAGATAAAACGCCAGCTTTGGTAAAAGCAAGTATGCAGGGGAACATAGAAACTGTAAAAATGCTTTCAAAATATGGAGCAGAAAAGAACGTAGACTGGGCATTGGAAGCAGCAAGCAAGGGAGGGCATACTGAAATTGTTAATTTTCTGTTTGATTATGGAGTTGAAGTGGATGATTGTGATATGTTTGATACAGCTGCTTTAGTAGAAGCAAGTAGAAATGGGAAAACTGATACTGTGAGATTCCTGTTGGAGCAATTAGGAATAATGAATCGCTTAGGACTTGCTTTGAGGGCAGCGAGTGGGGAAGGCCATATTGATATTGTGCAGTTGCTATCCGAGTATGGAAATGCAGATGACTTAGGATATGCTTTAATCGAAGCAAGTCGGAGTGGTCATACAAAGGTCATAAAATTCCTTATTGAATATGATGTGTTTATAGATTTTCAAGAAGAACAAACTACAGCACTAATAATTGCAGGTGGGAATGGACATACTGACTCTGTTAAGCTTCTAATTGAATGTGGTGCTGAAGTAAATATGCAAAATAGTCATGGAATATCTGCTTTGATGGCAGCAAGTCAAGCCAATCACACTGATGTGGTGGAATTGCTGCAAAGGTATGGAGCAAATGTTAATCTCAAAGACAACAATGGCCAAACTGCAGCCAAACTTACAAATAATGATGATGTACTTTCTTTGATAACTGCTGCTAGTGACAATAAATTTGATACTATAGAAGGTGAAGTTGATTTACACGAGGATGTACAACTCACACAAGAAGAAAAAGAACATCTAATTGCTATTGAAAATGCTATCACAGAAACGGGTACACTGGATCACACTCTTGTTCATGGCGTCTTTGTTGGACCACCAAGATCTGGTAAAGATTCTATAATGAAACGTCTTTTAGGGCAAGCTGCCTCTAAAATTTCACCCAGCACTGGAGCTGTTGAAACTGCAATTCATGTAAAAGTGGAGGAGTCTTGTACCTATGCTGCCACAATTGGGCAATCAAACTGGACTAGACTAGAGTATGATGAAGAGGCTCTTCATTTAATGAGAACAACATCAAATAATAATAGCTCTGCAAATTGTACAATTGAAGGAGAGATGTTTACTGATACTCAGACAGCAGATCCACCTTTAGCTGTGAATGAGAGTACATCTGATAATTTTGACAATCCATACAATAAGACTGTGCATTTGCAGACAGAGAGTACTTCAGAAAGCCAGTCAGAAATTGATTCCCAATCTGTAGTCTTCCAGGATGAAACTTCCTTTCAGAAAAATAAAAGTGAGCAAACACAACAGAAAAGAAAGCGTAAGACTCCTATTGAGATTTTTAAGGAAGCCATTAAGAAGAAAGGTTTGGAAGGTCTTAGAAAGCTACTCACAAACTCATGGTCACTTTACCTCACTAACACTGGAGGACAAATGGAATTTCAAGAGCTCTTGCCTCTGTTAGTGTCTGGTCCGTCAATGTTCTTTATCACTTTTCAACTGCATAAAGATGTCAATGAATGTTTCCAAGTTGAATATGAGCTTCCAAATGGAGAATCATCAAAGTGCTATCAATCCAGCCTCAGTATACTAGATTCAATCCTTCAGACTCTTTCAACAATTGCAGCAATGGGCACATTCGTTTATAATGGATTGCAAAAGAAGTGTGTTCCTCTGAAACCAAAGGTGTTTCTGATCGGGACCCACAAGGACCTACTTGACAAAAACTCTGCAGCTACTATTATCGACAGAATCGATGCTAAACTCCAAGAAGTTATAAAATCAACTTCACATTATCGTGAAGGAATTATTCAATTTGCTTCAAAGGCTCGCATGATATTTACTGTAAGTAACCTCGATCCTAGTGATTCTGATTTTCAAACTATCCGTTCTGCTGTTGAAAAAACAGTAGAAAAAGGAGACTATAAAATGAGATCCCCCACCCACTGGATGATTTATAGCCTTGTGGTGCGGCAGCTTCAAAACCGAATTGAATCGTATAGTGAGTGTTTTGCAATCGCTAAGGAGTGTGGAATAAAAGATGAAAGTGAATTTAATGAAGCACTTCATTTCATTCACACTAAAATGGGACTTGTCCGGTATTTTCCTCATGAAGAATTGAAAGATATTGTTGTAGTGGATCCTCAAATTCTATTTGAAAAAGTGACAGAGCTCATTGTTGAAACATTCACATTTGAAAATCTTCCTAATCATTTCAAGCTAGAAGCCTTTGAACATATGGGAATATTTGATTTGAGTGACTTCACCAAAATCAGCAGCCGAACCGGTCAGAAGCTGACGCCAACTCTCTTTGCTAAATTGCTGGAATATCTTCGAATAGCTGCTCGGTTTAAACAAGGTGGAGACACCAAATATTTTTTACCTTGTGCGCTTACTCATGCTCAAGTAAAGCAAAATGTTTACAATTCAACAATACCACAATTGATAGCTACGTTTCAGTGTGGTTACTGCCCCAAAGGCCTTTTTGGCACCTTAATCACCTACCTGATCAATAATGAAATGCAATCAGATATTGAGTGGGAACTTGACACAGAGAATATTTATAGAGATGAAGTATGTTTTCGTGTTGGTCCTTACGATACTATCACTATCAGATTCATGCCAACACACCTGCAAATATCATGTGCTGAATCTAACCCTGATTTATCACGAATCAATTGTATACAAGAAGATGTATGCCAAGAGGTACGTGAATCGGTGGAGAAAGGGATCAAGAAAGTCACCTCTGCCATAAATTATATCAATGCTCAACATTCATTCACTTTCTACTGTACGTCTGATGTTTGCAGTGAAGATCCTCATCCGTCCAAGCTGAAAGAGTTCAAGGGAAAATTGTGTAGTGTCATGTGTAATAAATCGAAAAAGTGCTTCCGCTTACCTTCGGGATATGAAAAATGGCAACTGTGCTCAACTGAGGTATGCCATGATCTTAAAGAAAGACTTACTAAATGCCATTGCAGCTTTCTAATCCAACAATTGAATAGCTGTGCGTACAAGTGGAGAGAAATTGGCACATATTTGAAATTTCAGCAGGATGAATTAAACAATATTCAAGCCAATCAATCACTAATAAATGGTACTCCAAAAAGTTGGTTATCTGCGATGATATCAGATTGGATGGAGTGGGCTCCAGGAGACAGCCGTGGAAGCACTAGCTATGCCAATCTTCATGATCTAAAGTCTGCTGTATCCAAAGCTGGATTTGGTGTCGTTGCAGAGGAGCTGTCACTATCACGAGAAGTAGCAGCAGGAGAGAGTGTTCAATCCACTGACACTGGAAGAAAGAGAACCTCATCATCAGGCGCAGAAAGCTCATCAAAGAGACCTCGACTGTCTTGACTGACTGTATGATAGCAAAATTAATGACGACTACTTAATAATAATATTTATTATGGTAATAACAGTTACTATGACATCCAGCTTAAGTGAAAATTTTGCAGCTACAAAAATTCAAAGAAGCAGTTTATACCTTAATTTGCCTACGAGTAAGAAAATTGGGAACTGAAGTAAAAAAAGTTATTTACAAAAAATCATGTCCCAGCAAGAATTAAAAATTTTGATGTCCATGTTACTCCATTCATGTAGTGTGAGCTGGAGAGAAGTTGTAAAGGTCCATGGCATCCATAGCCACTATCATTGAAATACATGCAGTATTCAAGAAGAAATTTATCCTGGTTCAGGAATCTTAATTTTTTGCACCAAGCTGTGTCACAGTGGTGTTTTTGCCATGAACATTTTGTAAGGATTATTGATTAGAATCTAACCGCCAAGCTTCTCTTTCAATTGCATGAAGACGGCTCGTCATGAGCCACAATTTGACAACTACTGATTCAGCACCTCAATCTCAGAGCACATGCAGATCAATTCACTAACAGGTAATGATGGAAACAACTCATCAAAGAGACCTTAGTGACTGCAAGATAGCAATGACATACAACATGATTACAGTAAGATTCACTGTAACTGCAATGGTATTAGTGATCTGATAATTTCCACGGTAAAAGAAACTTGGTATAGCTCATGCAACCTCTGATCATGAAGTGTAAATTATGTCTTTAACTACTGAATAATATTTATTAGCCAGCAAAATAGCTGCATGTGCTACAAGTACAGCGGTGAGTTATGAGAGAAAAGTTGCAACAGTCCACCCAGTAATTAAATTTTAGTCAATGCCCCAGTATTCACAAGAAGATAATTAATTTTGTCCTGGTCCAGCAGTCGTATAGTTTTCTCCTGTGAGCATCAAAATTTTGTACTAAAAATGAAATTAAGTGATGAGCTATACTCTTTCAATTATTGTGTAAAAGAAGATATTGCCAATGGTTATCTCGGACTTAGCACCCAATCTCAGAGCACAGATCGATGCACAAACAGGAAACTGTTACACTTCTTTGATCGTCACAAATGAAAATGTCATAGACTTAGTGTCGTTTAGCTGTACTGTTAGAATGTGGAAGATGCCAAGCACATGCATCATAGCACTAATAATTGCGGGTCAGAGTGGAAAAATTGGCCCTGTTTCTATGTGGTGCTAAGATAAATTTATAAGACAGTCATGGAACACCTGCAGAAAGTTATGCCAACGTGTTGATGTATTCTTAATTTTGGAGCCAGTATTAATCTTAAAGGCCAGAGTGAAACCAAAAGTATCCTTTGCTTTCAGTAGTGCATGGTGATAAGGTGGACACCACAAACAGTGAGAGTGATTTACATGACAAAGCACACTAAGAAGCACATCTTAATTATTGAGACAACTCATCATTATTACGATGAAGAGGCTCTTCACTTAATGAAACCAATATCAAACGATAGCTCTATATTGATGATAGATATGTATACTGTATTAAGGTAGCTAGGGCCGGATAATGTAAGACACAGTTGCCTATCCGTATTGTATATGTAAAAATTTTCACCAAGAGAAAATTTTCGACAATTTTGCCACCTTACCTGCTCTCATCGGTGAGCCTCCTCCTTTTCCTCTCAGAGTGAGCACTCCTTTAGCCAAATCATCCATTAATTAAAGCAAACAGCTCTGTCAGGGTTAGGGATAAGGGTCTTTCTTTTGAGAGAGCGACAATGTCTCATAGAGAAGGAGCTGTCTTTTGGGAGCGAATTTCGGTGGAGATGTTCAATAGCTTAATTGCTGAGGGCATTAAGAGTTTCAAGCCTGGTACCAACCCTGGGGCAATAGCTGAATACCTACCAGTGCTTTTGTCCGCAAGTGAAGATCTCCAGCTTAGGAGCACACTATTAGCACACATGAGATGTACAGAGAAATGGATTAGGAAGACACCACTACGGTGAGTCATCGTGCAGAATACATTGCAATAAGTCTTCCCCAGTTATCCGATGTTGATACTCTTATCTACACCCATCAGTGGATCGAACTCCATGTACAGATCGACAGTGATCAACAACAAGCTTGCAGCCTGAAAAGAATGCTATTTGATGGTTTGAAGCATGCTGCTGAGGTGCAAAAGTATAACATCACCCCTGAGGTTGCTTTCCTCTGTCCACATGAGCAAGAAGAACCGAGTCAAGCTGCTGAAGAGAGTCAGCCATCATCACTTCCGCCTCACTTGGCTACAGTCACTCGCAATAAGCAGCGCATACGGTGCAAGCTGGATAAACGGATTAGCATGCCATTTGGATCTCACACGCTTCAGGCAAATCAACCGAGTCCAATGCTACAGCAGACCATGAAAACCGTAAGTTCATTCAAAAGTATGGGAATTTCTGGTATTATTCAGTGCTGTAAATATTATTATGCTTAAGATAGCTAACATTAGCATGATATTATAGGTATGAAATGACAGGATTAAAGTTTGCTGTTGGTATTACCGTTATTCAGGATCTGTGCTACTTCAACATCTTTCTCTCATCAGATGGAAAGATGACAATGGATGCAATCGGAGATTCTACCTCATGGACTCGATTGAATACAAGTGGCGAACTCTAGGAGAGCTCCTTGGTCTTCCCTTCTCCATGCTTGAGAGCATTGCAGCTGAACATCGAGACAAACCTAAGGAGTGTTGCCGAGCTATTCTCGGTAAATGGTTGGACAATCCTCCTCCAGACTATCCCACCACGTGGCAGGGACTCCTGGAACTTCTCGAGGACAGTCAGCTAGGCCAGGTTGTCACTGAACTAAGGGAAATTCTGTAGTGCTTTCAAATCTCCAATTCTCACTAATTTTTTTTTCTTTTTCAAGTTCTTAGATCTATAATATCTGTGTAATAAAATTTGGGTGTATAATAGCTACTAGTATGGTGGATACAACAAGCCGTTGGTTGGGTAATGGTCGTTCCACGCAGTTGCATGCGATTTTGCAAGTGTCATGCGACTCATTGTCAAGGCTGAGACTATACGTTGCACTGCAGAACATGCCCTAGCTATTGTACATCTAACACCCACACACCTTGTAAGCAGGAATTGTTGGAGAAAAGGTGGCAGATTTTTATTATGTTAAGTACATACATGTATTAATTTTTTATACAATCCATTTTGCTTGCCGCTTTCATTGAAAATCTTCATTCCCTGCACTCCACTATGATACCACATTTGCTATAAAAATATTGCTGACATCAGTACAAGTAGAACTCCACCTACAGGTATTCAGTATACAAGTACATACACAATCATGCATGCGCGTAGATATTATTATGATCAAGAGTAAAACCGGCCTTAAACCAAGGCGAAAAATTGGTTTCACAGTTTTGTTTGGTCTCTATTCCATTCTGAATGCTCTCATCTAGTGCCAGATACCAGTCCTACGTATTTTAGTGTAAAAAATAGAGTTTTATACCTAGAGTATAATATTATTATAACTCATGTGACGATTTTACACCAGCAGAACCTAGAGTAACTCATGGGATGATTTTACACCAATACAACCTAGAGTAACTCATGGAACGATTTTACACCAGCAAAATTGGTGTAAAATCCTGAGTATTTTATTGTATGCCAAGCATAATTTACACCACGTCAAAATTAAATGCATCTACTTTTATAGCCTAGAGCCCATGCACTCGTTTATAGGGAAAGAGAGCCTGGGTTCGAAGTTGCTCTCTGGAACAACTGAATGATGTTGTGCATTGTTGTGTGAGTGTCACTGATAACTGTTAGTCTTTGTCAGCTTTTCAAGAATGTGTTTGCTTGTCCTCAAGCAGTAGACTTTATATCAACTATAATATTGTGAGAGTTTGAGGTATCATCGATCCCTGTTGTATTTTATACTCCATTAATTTTTACTGCTTGCATTGTGTACATAGATTCGGCAACTATAATAGTCAACTAGATGTGGTATAACTGGGAAAGCCAGCAGGAATGATTTGTGATAAAAATGTGGGATATTGAAAAGTAGCAAATTGTATATCAAACTGATGCACACTTTCGCATCATACAGTGGGTCTATAATATGGCTACATTATTATGTTGTCTGCACTATAGTTGTCAACATCTAATAATATTGTCATGCATGCATGATCCACACATCATGCATAATATTATGTTTGTTGACCATCGCCTAGCAACCAAAGTTTATACATTGTCATGTATACACAAATTTTCAGCTATCAGAGGGATGAGGGTGATCATGGGGTAGGCCAATTGCAATGATGAAAGGGGATCATGGGCCAACAAAATAGTTGCATGACCTTAAATGGGGTGTATTTGACCATGCATCTCATGCATCCTGATTAAGGTCTTGCAACTAGTATGTATAAAGTTTGCAGTATAATGAAGTATCTTATGACTCCATTAAATTAAATATTAATTTAACACAATGAACGCAAATAAGCCATACTCCCTGAATTATGAATAAGATTTGGCACCCTTTTTTGAAGTTTGATTAGTTTTAAATTAGTTGATATGTTGTTAGCTATGCATCAATTTTAGCTTCCTGAACTAAGATGAATTTCTTCTGTTGCTGTAGCTACTTTTTTCAGATAGATACATAGAAAGAGAGGTAAGGGTAGCATCACATGTGTAGACTCCAGACTGAGCTCTTCCAAATGTACCGATTGTTACCCTAGAGGTGTAGGTCAAGCCATACACTGAATTCACAGTAGTGCTCAGAGCATTTCCACCTCCCCTGTCCGTAACTGTTACAGCAGTGAAGAAAAGCTTGACGTAATGTGATATTTGTAGTCTGATACTGTAAATGACCTTAATTGTTTTGTGAACTTAGCCAACTAAGAATTTGAAGTTGTATTTTTCAGTACAGCGCAAATACTGTACGTATAGTCTTGAAGATTTCATTCTTTTGCTAGAATGTTCAGTATAACTCACAGGGTAGTAACATTAGTTCAATTTAGTATATATACTGCTAGACTGCATGTACATGTCTATTATGGTGCATATACTCTGTATTCCTTACTAGTGACAAGTATAGTATAATGATAGTAATAGTATACGGTATGGTCAGTAATGTAAACAGTGTGAAGGATAGAGGTTGTAAACTATATAATCTTTGCATTATGGGATAGGAAGTGCATTTATTTGGCAACATGCATCAGGTACGTGGCCCCATACTATCTGAGTGACATGTATAATAATTATTGGTACAATACGGTTAGTAATAATGACATGTAATATTATATTAATTATGAAAGAGTACCACAAGTTGGAGGTTGTTTGAAACCACACGATCTCGATTTTTGTTTGTAGACATGTGGATACAAAAAAGCAAATATTGCGTTCTGACAAAATAAGCAATCCAAAAAAGTTCACATCGTATACAGGTACTAAATCTGATGTATTTAAGCGTGTGAGGTAACCAGTGTTGCTCATGCAACATTGCCCAACGCTCATAGAGTGCATGTCAGAAGAATGCCTTTAAACTTTAGCCTTTACCAGTTGGTGATTCTTCTTCTCTCTGTGGAGTTTTCCACTGTGTCATGTGACACCTTCTACATAGTGACATCACCAAGCAGCCCCTGTCCTGGAGAGTACATTGGAGTGCCATGTCTCACTCTGCAACAGTATGCCTCTAACCCAAGTCAAAGCGAGAACATAACACTATTAATTGAACCAGAAACATAATATGATCTTGCATCAGTACTGACAGTATCTGATGGCTACAACTTCACGATGTCATCCACCAATGCAACAGTGATGTGTACATCAGCTACCGCCAAATTTGAATTTAATAGAGTTGAAAACGTTCATATCAGTGGAATGACATTTCAAGGATGCAGAAATGGAGCTACAGTACAAATGACAAGCGTTACAAGGGTTGTTGTTATCAATAGCAACTTCACTGCAAATCAAGGTAACAGTTTACAAATCAGTAACTCTGAATCAGTCACAGTCAATGAAAGCAGTTTTTCTGAAAACCGTGGTAACTGTTTATCTGCCATCAGCAGTAGTTTAGTCATAATCAATGAAAACAGATTTTACAACAATGGAAGGGCATACTCTTATACAGGCAGAGCAGTTTATGTATTCAACTCAATGGTTGTGATTAGTAAATCATTCTTTAGTAACAATATAGCTAATCGTACAAATGGAGGTGCCATATATACTTACAATTCTAACATCACAGTTGATAGCTCAGAGTTCAGCAACAATGCTGTTACAGGAACATCATCCAGGACGACATATTCTGGCGGAGCAATATACGTATAGCTACAATAGAAATGGAGATTATGAACTTCAAATTAATGATACTGTATTTTATGGGAACAGGGCTTATCGAGGACATGGAGGAGCTATATATGTATACATATCTATGTCATACAGCAACAGGTACGAGAATGTAAGTTACATCCATCATCTTCAATTGCATAACACAGTGATTTATGGCAACAGTGCTGATCAAAGAGGAATAATACATGTATATACATATAACTATGTTAGATACAGAACCTTACTCTTGAATCTTCAACTTGAAATATATAATACAACTATCTATAGTAACAGAGTTGGTCAAGGAGGAGCTGTAAGTGTATACAATGACCGGTACCATCATAATCATTACAGATATAATTATAATTATGGGAATTTAACTTTTCAATTTGTAATACACAATACAACAGCCTACAGCAACAGAGCTAACCAGGGAGGAGCAGTATATATATACAGCGTCATTGGACAAGGAATTTTAAACCTTTATCACGAAATACGTAATGCAGTTTTTTATAATAATGATGCAAATCAAGGAGGGGCAGTATACATATACAATACTGGATCATATGAAGATTTTCAGCTTGAAATATATAATGCAACTATTAATAACAATAGAGCTTCTTCAGGTGGTGGAGGAGCTATATACATAGATTTACGGGGAAGTGCCAACAATAGAGTATCAATAACAAATTGCCAGTTCATCAACAATGATGCAAGTCGGGGTAGTGGAGGAGCAATATACAAATCAATATCAGGCAGCAATGTACATGTCAATTCATCTGTACTAATCAACTGCCAATTCATAAACAATACTGCAGACCAGGGAAGTGGAGGAGCATTATATGAATCAATGTCAGCCAGTAATATCAATTCATCTGTACTAATCAATTGCCAATTCATAAATAATACTGCAGGGCAGGGAAGTGGAGGAGCATTGTATGAATATATGTCAGCCAGGAACGATATCAATTCATCTGTACTAATCAACTGCCAATTCATAAACAATATTGCAGGCCAGGGAAATGGAGGAGCACTATATAAATCAATATCAGCCCGGTACAGTATCAATAATTATTCATCTGTACTAATCCACTGCCAATTCATAAACAATACTGCAGGCCAGGGAAGTGGAGGAGCATTATATGAATCAATGTCAGCCAGGAACATCAATTCATCCGTACTAATCAATTGCCAATTTATAAACAATACTGCAGGCCAGGGAAGTGGAGGAGCACTATATAAATCAATATCAGCCTGGTACAGTATCAATTCATCTATACTAATTCACTGCCAATTCATAAACAATATTGCAGACCAGGGAAGTGGAGGAGCATTATATGAATCAATGTCAGCCAGTAACATCAATTCATCCGTACTAATCAACTGCCAATTCATAAACAATACTGCAGGCCAGGGAAGTGGAGGAGCACTATATAAATCAATACCAGCCTGGTACAGTATAGATAATTATTCAGCTATACTAATCCACTGCCAATTTATAAACAATATTGCAGACCAGGGAAGTGGAGGAGCAATATACAAAACTGGAAACAATGTAAAGTTATTAGTAGATCAAAATTCCTACAATAACAATACAGCAAGTGAATTTGGTGGGGCAATCTACCACAGCGGTACCAATAGTTCAGTTGATGTCACAGGTACTAACTTTATTAACAACACAGCAATAACAGAAGGTGGGGGAGCCATATACTCCAATGGACGATACGCTAATGTCACACTCACTTCATCAACATTTCATGACAACTCTGCCTCTTACTGTAGTGTGTTGGATGTGGACAACTTTAACCACTTCAGTGTTAACTTGACCAATAGCATATTCACATACAACACAGCATCTGGACAAACCTATGGAGGAGGTGTGGCCTGCATTAGGAATGCCTCTATCGATAGCACCTTTAAACACAACTTTGCCAACCACCATGCAGGTGTGCTTTACATAGACGAGAGTCAGACCACTATTGATGGAAGTTTATTCATTAACAACTCAGCAGCTCTGGATGGTGGGGTGTTCTACACATACATACACGCATCAGATTACATCATTAGGAGGAGCCAGTTCAGTGAGAACATGGCCGGGGACGATGGAGGAGTGATGCTGATTGGACGACTCAATTGCTATGTCAGCATTGATGAGACCATCTTTGACTTCAACAGTGCAGGGGACAGGGGAGGAGTGGTTGCTATAATTGCCAGCTCCATGTTCATGGAAATTAACAGGACAAACATCTTCAACAATACGGCTCAGTTTGGTGGAGTGATTAGTGCTTGTAACAGCCAAGTGACTCTATTGGATGATGGTCTGTTTGTCACTGTGGATCCTCTGCTACCATTTTGCATACTATATGAAGGAGATATCCAAAACTATAACATAACAGCACCTAGAGATCCTGAAGTATTCACAACAGAGTTTCTAACCACAACTGATCAACAAACAACAACTGAGCCCGTGACGACTACTCAGAGACTAACTACAACTGAAGCATTAACAACAATTGAACCTTCAACAACAACTGAGCCTCTGACTACTACTGCGCGGACTACAACTGAATTGCAAACAAGTGAACTGACTACTGAGCCAATAACAACTGAAGTCCAAATACCAACTGAGCCACTAACTTCTGCAGAGCCTCTAAGTACAACTGAGCAACCAGCTGCAGCTATAACTGAATTATTAACCTCTACCGAGTTACCAATTACGACTGAGAAGAGCATAGCAAATGAATCACTGCCAACTACAACAGATCAAATTATAGACGTGAGTCCGTCTGCTACAGTAACATCAAACACAGCTCCTATATCCACAGTGGAAGGCATAAATGCTATTACTACATCAGGTGGCACACATACACGTACAACAAATGAATCACTGCCAACTACAACAGATCAAATAGATGTGAGTCCATCTGCTACAGTAACTGTAACATCAAATACAGATCCTACATCCACAATGGAAGACAACACAAATATTATTACTACATCAGGTGACACACGTACACTACCTACAACAATAATTAAGAGAAGAACATCTACCACCTCAGAGGGCTCATTTTTGACAACCTCTGCTACCACTATGAATGAACTAACAAGTACTACTGAGTCACTGGGTAAAGGTATTGACCATTTCACTACCAGAGACCAAACAGAAACAGGAGTAGTATCAGACAAGGAGAATGATGTATCAATTGCGATTGTGGATTCCAAGTTCAATTTGGCTATATCTCTCTCAGCTACAAGTCTTGCAATTGTTACTGTTTTAACAGTGGTTGTGTTTGTACATAAACTTGTGCACTGTGCACATAAAAGGAAGGCCATAGAGTCAAAATCAGCAAAAATTAAGCTTACGAAGATGAAAGAATTGACAACAAAAACTATCAGTCCAACACACAGTTTCAACACTTACGCCTCCCCTATCCATGACCGTTACTGCAGTGAAGAAAAAGTTGATATGATGTAATATTATACCATAATTATTATTTGACTTAATTGTTCCATTGTATATGTACATGTATATGTAGCTATAGTTTGAACAAGCATTAGCTGCAGTGTAAAAGGCTTAGTAATACATCCTTTCCCCTATATACACTGAGTTGTTATGTGAGTTTAGCCAACTAGACTGAATTTGATGACATTGTTGTGTTTTTCACTGATGTAAATGTTGTAGCTAGTTCTGACCATTTTTTTTTTTTTTTTTTTGCTATTACCCGGTACTATCACAGGAATGGATGACATTACGTTTATTACATACACTGCCAGAGCCACACTGTGTACAGTTAATTTATGGTGGGAAATGTGAGCTCCGTGAGGGATCGATGGAGATTGTTTTAGTTACTAATACATCTTTGGAGTGACTGTCACAGTGTGCACACTAAAGCTTACTAAAGTTACTAGTGCTGTATCGGAACTTGTCACATCAACTCACACAACCGAAACAGGTTCAGATAGGTTATTGTTTTTCTCAGCATCACTTTTAATAATACATGACAAAGTCTTTAAGAATAATATAGTTGAGAGAACCATAGTACTGTGACAGTAACAATGCATTAAAAAGGCATGAATGAATGCCTTGAATGTTCCAGAAACCCACACACATCTGCAGAGCAAGCTTTATTTAAGACCAGAAGTTGAATTGTATAGATCTTTGTCTTTGTCAAATGTATAGACTGGTCAGCGATTGAGGGGTGTGGCTAATCAGATCTATTTACTTGTGGGTCCTTATAGCTACTCAGTCTGATGATATAGACTAGATCTAGTACATATCTATAGTTGGCTTTATCAATTATAGGCTAGGGTCACTCTTTCCTTCAGTAAAGTTTACAGTCTCAGAGACTGAGCTGTGATACAGCTATAGGTAACTGGTTCTACACCATTTGCATGGTTTCAAATTGGAACACTCTTTCTTTTGTTGGAGAATGTGTCATCTGATCCCAAAGAGGGCAATCAAATTGCAATGGACTATCTTGTTGCTGATCTATGAGATCGATGGTCAAGGGATTCATCAATAACAGATGAGCTGCATTTAATGTCTACAGACCAAAATTAATAAGTCAGGGTGATAAAGATAATTATAAGTATCAACAGTTGTTTCAGGAAAAGCGTGAATTTATTCAGATGAGGTGACAAAATAGCATACATGTAAACAAAGCTATGGATCGGACAATAATTATTAACGTTTACATTCAGCAAGGCCAGTAGCTAGTTATCAGCACAGTTTGAACAAAAGAAAAATTAATAGGTAAACAGCTAGCTTAGGTTTGCCATGGCAGTATCAGAAGCGCCAGAGATGAGAATGTTTTTAAACCAAAACCAAGGAGAAGAGGTAAACTAATTGGCTACAAACTCTGATCATAATCTTTTATACCTTTGCACATAGTAAAATTTAATATAGCTATGCTATTTTTTGTGTGCATTATACATAGCTGCATGCTTCTCCACTATAATGCAGGTGTACTATCCCGGTCAGTCAGTGAGTGGATCGCTTCAGCTGGTATTGAAAGAGCCCAAGTGGTATCAATATGCAGCTGTGTCGCTGACAGGGAAGGGAAAAGTTAGCTGGACTGAAAGTCACACTGTAAGACGTGGAAACTACAGAGTGCAACAGACAGAACGCTACTCCGACAAGAAAACATACGCTGACATGTTTATTGTTATTTGGGGCGACAAAAATGCATCTCAACCTGTAAAAGTTGATTCTGGAACTTCAAATTTTTCATTTCAATTCACCATCCCAGCTCACTGTCCACCTACATTTAATAGTATTATTGGAAAGATTGGATATCAGCTTTTTGGCATCATAGCAAGCCAAGTGAAGGAATACAAGGTTGAAACGCCACTCATTATTCGTCCTCTAGTTGATCTTAATTCACAACCACACCTCTTGCAGCCGTTTAATGAGACAAAAACAAAGAATATTATGAAATGCTGCTGCTGTTGTGATACTGGTGAGGCTGAGGTGACCTTTAAAATGCCACGAACTGGATTTTGCCTAAAACAGGATCAGATTCCGATTGTGATCGAATGCATGAATGGAAGCTCTGAAGAAATTTCGTTAGACGTTGAAGTCTCCCAAATAACTACCTATAAAGCGAATGGTCACACAAGGATCGAGGTAAACAATGCAAATATTTTCTTTTGTAACATACCAGCATCAACGTTGACATCAGATACGAAATCAGCTAATCCAGATATCCCTAAGTCTATCATCCTTGGCTTTAAAAGCAAAATGATCGAAATATCCCATTTTATTGTCCTGTCAGTGAGCCGTGCTTCTTTATGCTCTTGGCCTTCAGATATCATTGAAATACCTGTGGTGATAGGTAATGTGCCATTTCGTAATGATGAGGCTAACACAGCACAGCCTCCCACTGTAGTGGCTGGATCTGGAGATGAACCAACGAATGCTTCTGAATCACCACAAACTCCACTTTCCATCGATATCCTGCCACAGGCTGATTAATACCCTTCCTCTCAAGAATCTTTGGGACAATAATATATTATTATTCTCATGATTACTGGTAATTGGATAATGCATGATATTGTAACTTAGTGATAGCTATTACACATGCTAGCTATAGGTCAGCTATAGATAGCTAGCTAGCTAATTCATCTTAGAGTAGTTGTGTCTTTGTGTGACCCTGAGGGCGGCTTAGACTTGCCCCAATAAACATTAATATAAATTTCATACAGTGTTCACTCTGATAATTAAAACAGTTTTATAGCTTAATATTCACCACACATCATAAACAAAAAAAATTGGTATCAAAAACAGCTACGATAAACCTGCAAGTTACATACAGTGCTATAATTTATCAGTTGTTACGCTTGAAATGGGACATTCCCAACAAATACGGGCATAGACACAGACTCATCAACGCCCCATGGAATGTTAGCAGTAACATAGAGCGTATCTTCCGCCTTCAAGAGGTCGCATTCTTCCATCGTTGGCAAGGCATCAAATGGGATTACAAAATTGTCTGCTTCCCATGTGTACTCTGAATAGGGATCAATCTCTGGGCTTGCAGCAGAGGCAATAGTATCGTATTTCTCTTTTGTGAATTCTCCAACATGATAGGTCCATTTTCTCTGGATGCTAGCACTCATATAGATGCCTCTACGTGAACTGCTATTCTGGACATTGACGGTCATTGGAAAATTCTTTCCAATGCAGGCACCAGTGCGCGGAACATCAACACTGAACTGCATTTCCCCGGCAGTACAGCAACAACACCCAACCTGCATGTGACGTGACTGATGGGAGGGCTACATAAAGTTGGGACGATTGCTGTCAGTGACCTTTCGCACTTTCAAAGGAATAGTAACCTTCGGATCAATGGTTAGGAGTTCACCCGTGACAATCTTTGCACACAGGGAGTAGCTACTCAATCGATGAATTACCAAGCCATTCAAATCCAGGTTTTGGGTACGAACTTTGGCACTTTTTTGGAAGAGTAAACTGAAATGGAAAACTATAATTTCCTGGTCCAATCTTTCTCTCTGGTGATAGCCTCTGGTCCCATAAATCTAATGTCTTATCCACATACGTTTCAGTAGCTCTGTGCTCTCTTCTTTCACTTGTTCCGGTCGCCGGATTACTGATTAACTCATAAATTTCCACCACAGCGTGGCCAAACAGCCTTAATTCAACAAACTTGTATCGTTTTGCTTCTGAGAGTGAGAACTCGACCTGTCCAAGGATTTCTTGCCCGGAATAATAGAACTGCATCATAATTGAAATAATTGCATAGTGATAATCATTATAGAATTCAAGGATAATTTATTATGTATGGTCAGCTACTGGTATAATATTATCATTCAATACTACCTATCAGTAGCTGAAGAAGGTCCAAGGACCGAAACGTTCTAATGCTTACTACGTCCATGCTCAATAAGACCCTTTAATTATTTAGTAACGTAGTAATGAGGCTCTACTCAATTAATTATTATCAATACTACCTGTTGTCCTTCATCTCTGTTTAGAGTAATTTTGAAGCCCTTTGCCATCAGTCTATTCAGTGCTGAGCTAAGTCAATTCTTTCAAGGATATTCAACCATAGACTTTCTAAAGAATTGTTTATGCACAGGAGGCACTGGTAAGCTGAAGCTTACATTTTAATATAGTCTCGGAAGCCCGCATGCATGATGAACCAATTGCAACCAGGACTTTCAAGGTCTAGCTCGGTCAGGGTTTAGGTTAGTCTCGCGGCGCCGCCCCTTCACAAGAGGAGGAAGGGTCTGGTACGGCGCCGTTACCCAAGTTGTTCTGCTGGAATGCAATTAACATCACGCGTGGTGACGATTTTTTACGCACCGCCACGCAGTGCGGCGAGGAGTTAACCGCACAGAATGTGCCGCAATTATTCAAGTTTACCACGTGGCATGCGGCGATTTTTTATGTACATGTATATAGCTACCATTTTTTGACACAGTGTGCCTCATCGATCACCAAAGCAACAAGTCTACTAGCATAAGGTTGCTCTCGAAGCATGTGCCTCAGGACTGAACAACACCAGCTGATATGCACCCCCAGTGACAGAAGCTTTCTTATCCATGTCACTTTCACAATCAATAAAGGCAGCTTTGATACCTTTGGTACTGTAAGACGCCACCTGGTCTTCCATCAGGGCTATGAGAGGAGAAATAACAACCACTATAGCTTTACCACCACCAGACTCGACTGCTAACACGAGAGGAAGGAGCATGCGCATGTAGCACAAGCTCTTCCCAAAGCCAGTAGGCAAAGATACAAACACATCTCTCCCTTCTACGAAAGTACACAAATTGTTCACTTGTTCATCTTTCAGCTGGTCATAGCCTACTGACACACCGGCTTTCCTCACAGCTTCAGCGATATCCATGCCGACGTTCCTAGGTAGCTTTGTGTGTGCACACGTATACACTATCGTGGTACCAGCGTGGTTGTGGTTACGATGGAGCAAATTGCATACCGCGGTGAAGCGGTAGCCACAACTTATGAATATTCATGTTCCCCAGGATTTCTGGGGAACAGAACAACTCGGGTAACGGCGCCGTACCAGACCCTTCCTCCTCTTGTGAAGGGGCGGCGCCGCGAGACTAGGTTTAGGTCGTGGCCGGTCAATCGACGATAAGGAGTACGCTGTTGATCACGTATAATATAGCAATAATTATTATTGTAGTTGACCTCGCACGTGAAACCCAGCACAATGATGATCGAATCATGAATGCGCTCAATAGCTGACCTTACTTTGAACAACAATGCGCATGCGCAAATTGTGCAGCACGTGTTATCGACACGAGCATGGCATGCGCAAATGCTCTTCCTCTGCTCAGCCCGCAATCCGAACTGTAGCAGCATTTATTACCCCGCGCGCATGCGCAAGGGGTAATGTGATCGGTTTTGTCTGTCGTCTGTCGTCTGTCTGTCTGTCTGTCTGTCTGTCGTCTGTCGTTAGCACAAAAATCGCCAGATCTGGAGATCTAGGCATCTGAGCGACTCATAAATGCAACGTATCCGTAAATATCGCCGAAAAATTGGCTTCAGTATGCTTCGAATCGTTTGGCAAGGCCCACGAGCGTTGCAAATACTGCGTTTTGTTGGCCACGCCTATATGTACACTACCCACCATGTGCTCTCTGCTCATGCGCACAACCCGACACAATGTGTCGGTAAAGGTCGTCAACAGGCTGCTAGCTCTCTGACCACAGATATATGCTCTGACATCAATGCTGCAGCGCGCGTATAGAGCTCTAGTTTACGTAATAGATATGCATAAATCTCACTCCGGAAGCCATAATGTCATGAAAACCGCTCATACAATATCATTTCCATGAAAGGAAACATTGGTGAATCAATGGCTTCCCAATCAAGGAGAGACGGCATATATGTAGCTACAGTGTCAAATTATTATGAAGCCAATTCCAGCTGTAAGTCTGCCTTTTCTCTACACACTACTTCTTGGAACTTGGAGCCAACGAAGCTATGCAGTCAGAATCTATCCCTTCAAAATGGATCCCAAGGAACATCCGGACTATGAGAGGTATGCCGTGCCACACCCTTCCTTTGACGTATTTGACCCTCTACCTCAGTTTGCCACACTCAGGGACATTAGCACTGCAGATCAGCACCTAGATAAGTACACTGAGCTCATTGAGAATTTTTGCCTCAACCTAAACACCACTCTGGGTCATGTGATATGGCCAAGGGGTCCAGGTTTCATGTTTGCAGATAACTATAAAGATTTCATCGATTTTATTCAAGAAAAGGGACTGTACGTTACCAGTGTGCATGGTTTCTCTCCAGTGGTGGCAGGATTTCACCCTCCAAAGGAGGTGCTGGACTATCTTGAAGAGAAGCTGGGGGCCAAGTGGTTTGGAATGGCCAATGGGGAACAAGATGGTCACTATTTCGGCGGATTTGCTCGTGAGGAATTGCCACTAAACAAGCGACCACTGGATCAATATCTTAACTTCAGAGAGTATTTTCATGGCATGGAGACGATCCTTGGACCTAAGGTGACAACTCTGCTAAGCAGTACCTACCCCCACCATCAGCTGAAGACTGGACTATACACATTAGCTGGAGCTGAAACTTCTCAACATGGACCCAATGCTCAGCTGAGGTATGCTTTTATCCGTGGAGCTGGAAAACAGTATGGAGTGATATGGTTTGGAAATGTGTCCGTTTATAATAGATTTGGACATAAGAAATATACGACTCCCACAGGAACAGTAACATCTAGTGAAAGTACAGATAAGCAAAGCTTAAGACACAACAAAACCGAACCAAAAAGACAAAAGGGCACACGATTGGCAAAGATAGTATCAGAAGTAAGCCTTCAGTGTGTTCAAAATGTGACTATGCCAGGTTATGGGACAGATAAGCTAGGAGATCCCTTTGGACCAACTTGTGGCACATCTCTTAATCTTATGAAAAGATTAATGTATGCTCAGATGCTCTACAACAGTGGCTATGTTAGCTTTGAAGACGACTGGTTCTACGAAGATCAAAACAATACTCTTTCGCCGATTGGCCTAATTCAACACCATGGCTTTCTATGGACTCAAGGAATGCCTCTCCTGGCTGAAGGTGTCCATGTTCCAACCATTGCCTTCTACCTCGACTTTCTAAGTGGCTGGACAGCTCCGAGATTGAAACGAGCCATCTTTCGCACATGGAATAACCTCCCCTACACAGCTGGTGACTATCTTATTGATGGCCTCTTTAGAGAGGTCTACCCACACTATCAAGATGCCTCGTTCTTCCACGATGAGACTGGTGTAAGTTCACCCACTCCCTATGGTGACTTAGTTGATGTTCTACTCAGTGATGCTCCAAGCTGGATTCTGAAGCAGTACGATACTGTCGTTATTGCTGGTGAGATTAGTGGAGGGCTAGAAGTGGAGATGAATCTGATAGAGTACGTAGAAAGTGGTGGACACTTGGTCATCACTGTAGGAAATCTGGTTAAATTCCATGAAGGCGCTTTCAATGTGACTTCGAATATGAACTGCCACCCCATACCAGCAGGCAGTGAGATTGCATTTATTGAAGAAGCCAATTTTGTTGAAAGCTATAATATGACTATCTGTGATTTGAATGTTCAGTTACCAACATCTGATTACTCTCTCATAGCAAAGCTACTAAATAATGATCCACTCATTGTCCGCATTCCTTTTCAAGGCAATGACAATGGTGGCACAGTGACCATCTTTGCTACACCTTTTGCCATCTCTTCATACCAGGTAGCCACGCCTACCAGCGAGGTGGACATTACTCTCCCCTCTCCCTACCCACTACTGGATCATTCAAGAAAGATGTTCAACTACATTCTTGGCAATGCATCCATCTTCTACAGTGAGTCCAACTTGACGCTAGTGCACATGTTACTCAATAGCAGTATAGATGAGTTCCTCGTACTCATATCAAATCCAGAGCTGAAAGAGCAGCCACTGAAATGGGGTTCCTATAGTAGGGATATGGAAATAGTTCAAGAAATACAGCTGGATCAATCAGAAAAGGGAGCTGTAGGGTATCTACCAGATGGCTATGAGGATACCGACATCGGCAAAAGTACCAATACAGCTATAGCAGGTGGAGACACAAGACTCTTTAGAGTGCGAGTGAAATGGACAGAAGGACCATCGGATTTCAAGTACATACCTAAAATCAATCCAAAGCCAAGACCAAAAGGAATTGGTCTCCATCTCAGACATCTGGAACACTCCATTAGGTACGAGATCCTAAAACGACCAACCTTCTTTCAGCACTATGACTCGATAGTCGTGGACTACAATTATCTCATTTCTAAAGACAATGCTTTTCTAGTGGATGATGGGCAGTGGTTGTCTCAACAGAGTGTCACAGTCTATGTGGATGCCAGTCCCTCAATAAATCTATTTCCAACGTTGCGATTTCTAACAGATGATCCCGCTACCTACAACAAGACAGTGTCCTTCCTGGCAAGCTTAATGCATAAAATGAACACTTTAGGATCACATGATCTCATCATTTCATTACATAACTTTCCAGGGGATGAATCTACAGACCAGTCTCGTAGGGACTTCAATGCAACCATCCACTACCTCAATAATCTTGGTACTCAACTCAACATTACGCTACACATGCTTGATACTCCAAAAAATCCCTATTCACTAATGCCCCTGACTAGATGGTTGGATGAAAATAATCTCTCCACGATAAAAATTGTTCTGAATTTAGCACTTTTAGTTAACTATGGCAACAGCTACAAGTATGACAGTGTCATCCAATCACAGTCTAGCCTTCTCTATGTTACAGCTCCCGGTTGGGACTCATATGGAACAAGTTACGGCAACAATGTACCCATCATTAATGTCAACGATTCAACCCAAGAGGCGGTTGGTAAGATGCTACTACATGTGTGCACACTAAGGCAATGTCCATACGATTCCAAACATTTAGAATCGCATCACCCTAAACGGCAATGGCACACGTTACACAAGATGAGAACAACTCTTCTAAAAGAGCACACAAAAAGTGAACAAAAATTTGCTGGCACATTCTACCCGCTGATAATGGATTCAGTGTACTCTAATCCAGATGAGGAGTTTGCAGATGTACATTTTGTTGAATCTCTGTTATTATCAAAGAGCTTGTTGAGTGCTGTGTAGTATAATACTAACACACTAACAAAGTCAATGATACTGTGTACAGTCTGTACTAGCAGAATGAATACTATTATTATTAAATTTTGTGTATGTGCCAATATTAAAGCAAGGCTACAACAATATCATTGTACAATATCAATTTAGCCCTATAGGCTCATGTTTTGTTTCAAGATATTACATGTGACATGATTTGCTATTGATAGACAATTACAGTGAAATAGACAAGTTTTCATCATGGGCCTCATGCATATTGGTCAACCTATGCTTTGGGGAAATACATTAATTTTATGTATTTGTATGAAGATCCTCATGATGAATATGAGTACTTGTGACTACATGTAATTCATAATAGTATACAAGTTATGTTCAGAGAAGTCATAAGAGCAAACTTGATAATGTGCTGCTAATCCTGTAGCTATAATTATTTATGTTAATCATGGCTTCAATTATTATTAGGTTGAAAGAAGGTGTTTTTTCAAAGGGTGATGATCCCAGGTCAAGTACAACTTCTGCTTACGTTCACTTTGATCCTATTACCGCCAACCTAGACCACAGTATAGAACAAAATTTAATGAGTACTCATTTCTGCAGTGCAGAAGCAATGGGTGCTTATGATCACCAAGTTCAGGCTGAAAACGTTTCCAAAGAACAAAATATATGCCTCAGGGCACTTCTGAATCAGTCAAAGGTTTGTAAGTGCATTGATATCACTGCCACTGTGCTGGTCATTGCTCTTGTATGGATGATGATGGCAGTACCTACCATCATGTACATTAATACATTGGTAAGATTATGTGATGTACGTAGCGGCTAGCTGTGTCTATTAGTAGTACTGATCAGTGCATTGTGTGCTGCTATTAGCTATGTGTAGGAGTTCTCAAATTATATAGGTTCAACGATCTCACTCTGCTTTTAAACATGGGGAAAGTGAAGCAGTGACTAGCAACTCAACCAACACCACATGCACACTACATAAGAGCAGTGTCTACGGGTATTGCGCTACCTACCTTCAGCAATACACCGATTGCCTCAGGCTGGATCCAAATCTTTCCTATAGTGACGTTTATGCTATTGAACCACCCAAATTGGCAGTCAGTGAAGTGGATGGCATACTAGAATTCATCAGGCTCTCTGTACATCCATTCTGTTTGGAAAGTTTGGAGCCATTGATGTGTCTTCACTTCTTCCATCTCTGCGATGAGGGAATGCAGAATATAGGGCCAAGTGAGAAACAGTGTAATCACATTTTTAGCATCTGTGATGCTGAGGAATTGAAGAGGATTCAGGATTACGGCATTAACATATACGACTATCTATCAAAGTGCTCACAAACTAATAGTCCATTCGATGTGAAAGGTTGTAGTGTTGTCAGTAATGTTACTGCTCAACCTATTGCCAACTGTAGTGAAGGTTTCTTCTATCTAGACGTGGTTGAAGGATGTATCCCCGAGTGCACCGTATGGACACCGCTCTCTAAAACCAAAGCACTCGTAGTTGATATCATGACTACATTCCCACTGCTTATCGGCACAATCTGTGGCACTGCTATCCTTCTGATATCATGGATACACCGTCAAAAGCTGTGAGTATTACAGTAATACTTATTCCTAGTAAAAATTAATGTACTACTAGCATTTCTGCTAAAATATTTTAGGTGTCGTTATCCCTCAATCCTTGTAATCTACCAGACCATCCCAGCGATAGTTCTGGCTTTACTGATATTGGTTGGAGTCTGTGCACGAAAGGACCTATTCTGTAGCTCAAAGGACTTGTTTGAGACATTCTCAAAGCCAACACCATTTTGCACGATTTCTGGTGAGGCCTGGAATTGACTGTGACAGTCATGTATTACAGAATGCTTTTGTACATCTGTAGGCATAGTCCTCTACTATTCGGCAATGCAGCTGCTGTTCTGGTGGCTGTGCCATGCTGCAGCTGTACTCTGGGCTGTAAAATGGCCATTCCATTCAAAAAGGTTCAATATATCAAGGAAAGTCAAATACCTTCACATCACTCTCATACTTGCTGGTCTGGTTCTTCCTACGTTGCCTGTACTCGTCGTCGGTTTAAGAGGTGGCTTCACGATGACTAGCTCTCCCCCTATCTTGTGCTCTGGAGTTGAAGTCCACAGCAACTTCTGGGCTGTCATATTTCCTATGAGCATCATGCTGGGTATTGGAACCAGCATGCTGATATGCACTCTGCATGCTGTATTCAAAGTAAAACAAAGCAATGTAATGGTATAATATTATTGATATTAGTATTTTAATATGTCATGCAGAAACATCTGTTGTCAAAAATTTATAAACTGACTATCATGCCAAGTTGGGCATTGGAGTTGAAAGTGCTGTTGATTCTCTGTTTCTATATCATTATCGGGGCAGCTGTTCTCGCTCTCTTCATCCGCGAGCTCATCGTTATGAGCATGAAGGCAATTATCTTGGAGTACTTCCTATGTGAGAGTAAGGGAATGCTACCCAATTCAAATGAATCCAGATGCACTCATCTAGAGCAGTCAGTCGAAGAAATCTTCAATCCTATATCTTCTGCTGTTGCTATCATGATTTTTATTGGATTGGTACCGTCCGTGAATCTGATTTATGTTTTGAATTTCAGTGATCTCAAGAGCAAATTAAAGAATCTGATGACGTGCTTTCATAAAGATACAAGCAGCACAGCAAAGTACGGTCCTGCTTCTGATGATATTGACCATGATTCTGAGTGCAAGTGTGCACCACTACATCACAACTTACTTTCCTAATAAACTGTACAATTGTCCACAATGTTATTGCTTTAGATTATTTCAGTAAGAAGTTAGCAAGCAAGCATTGAGTACATATTAACTATTATTATTGTATGCATGATATTGTATAGGCCTAGAGTGCATATTAAAAATTTTATTCTGCTGTTCTACTGTGGTACTGTGTATTAAAAGTCTGAAATGATCTGCATTCTTGCACAGGTAGTGCAAGGCGGATGTAGGCGTGTTGGTAAGATAAAAGGGGCGGTCCCACGAATTGACATACGTGTACGTGGAGGCGGAACTCAGAGCTGACTCAGCTTAGTCAACAATGGATTCCATAAAGCCCCAGCCAAGCTTGGCTATCGTCAGGGTTAGACAAGGCATCGTGGAGATAGCAACTCGTGCAGCATGCATAGTAAGTATTCAACTAGTTCTAGCAACGCAATCATGGTATCCGTTGTAAACTAATTTTCATATAATTTTTCGGTTGGACGCCCTAGCTAATTTGACGAAGAAAATCCAGTTTGCCCTATATATTAAAGCCTTGTTTTGACTTACTCCATTATTATTAAAACATATTATTTCCTCAACAGGTGGGCATGCATCCTGGATAATTTACTTAGATTCCACTGCATTCCCTTTGCCACCGAGTTACGATAAATCCTAAGTGTCCTTTCTTTTCCTCATCTCTCCTCAGGTATTGGCATTCATTGTCTTCATCTGTGCAGCAGTCGTTTCCTCCCACACAAGCTTCCCTAATGTTTCCAACGTCACTGATGTCAACGCAGCCCGAGACCTCACTCACGGTGGCGCCGGCTACATCATATTCATCCTCTTTGTGACGATGATCTGGGAGGGAGTTGTTATTACTCTACGCTTTCTCAACCTACCCATAGTCAATAAGTACATCGGATTTCTCCTAATTTTTGTGAGTTTATATATATTAATGTTAATCCAAGTGCACCAGTCTCATACTAAGTAAGGTTTCAACGTTGATTTAAGTATTAAACAAGGGAAGGCTTAGCTTGGGTATTCTGCCAAAGCTATTAATGTTATAGGTGTAGTAGTTAAATATACCATAATTTTTGCATAAAAATTTTGCTCAAAACAAAGCAACAAAAACTCCGTGAATTACGGTATAATTATGTCTTTTTTGTAAACAAATGGTTTACTTTTCGATCAACAATTTAGGTAAGCATCACTCATCGTGCCCCAAAGTTCTTTCCTACATGTATGACTATGTCACATTATTATTATTATTGTGCAATGGGCTGTTTGTTTGGACAGTGTGTATTGAAAGCCTTTATCTAAACATAGGCTGCTATATGTTTCAGTAACCTCGTATATACCCCAGCAGGCCATCCTATGTATAACATTAATTCTCACTTGAAACATTGGAACGTCTGCTGGACATGATACCAGGCTATGCCTATAACTATGTATGTATTGTAAACCTCCCACTTTCAGTAGCTATTACTAGATGTAAACTTTATTTTTTTCAGGATATTCTTCTCCACTTTCTCTTCAACTTGCACTGGTTTGGTGCCATGATTGGATTCCTTGTCAGCGGGGCAGCCATATGGCCAGCTTTTGAGAACGAAAGTAAAGGGGTTGAAATAGGAGTGGCTGTGGACTGGAACACCATTGAAAGTGCATCTGTAGCCACTGGTGTAAGTCTACCTAAGTCCTTTAATAGTAGTATAGCAGGTAGCCTCATCCCCAGGTCTTTTCCCCCTCCCCCCCCCCCCCCCCCCCCCCTCAGAAGGCCTGGCTATACTCATAAACTGGCAAGTTTGACATACTGATAGTATCTGTAATTAACTGGATTACAAGATCTATGATGAGAATATGCCAGTACAACTTTATTAAATTATTGTGATAGACTTGTTTCTCCTATGTGACTCATTTCAAGGCAGCCCTTTGGTCTGGAATCCAGTTATAGCCTTATCATTTTGGACACTGATTTTGAGCATAATTGGGGCGAGACTGAACGAGCCCCACATAAATGGTTCGTCAGTTTCGCTATATATTATGGTACGTCGGTCACGCGAAATTATATCCCTAGCATGGCTCTATGGACATAAACGCGAAATATTCTACTGCGCATTCTCATGCCTGACATGGACTTATGGGCCGTATATGTGCCGTTCTAATTTAGCGAATTGCAGATCGCCATTGACCATCACGAACCACGGCCATGTGTAAGTCAGAGAAAAGTGAGGCTGCAAAGGAGGACAGAGCTCGTCGTCCATCCCGGTCAGCGCGAGGAGCGGCTAAGAAGGCGATCGAGATAGACTGTACAACACAGGCAGCTATCATCGGTGGCTGTCTACTAAGTTGCCAAGGTCAAATGGCATCAACGGCACCCAATTGCCAGACAGAATAGATACCACTACTTGGAGGGGGGCTATAGGGCAGGCACACGGCAACTATGACTCGCATGGTCTGCTTGGATCTGTGTCGGAGCCGGGTCTACCGTGCTATGTCTCGCTCAGGCTCGCCCCAAACAGGCCCTGCATGTACACTAGTATTATTATAGTGTGGGAAGAGGCTATAGCAGGAAGCTGGGTGCTAACTGTGCACTTGAAGGCAGTCATAAGTTGGTCGGTAAAGGATCATCATCACTCACTCACCCACCCACTGAGGGAGGTTAAAGTGCAGAATGTGACTAATTGTAGTGACAGGATGCCATGAGGAAGTATATACATAGCAAAGTTCATAGTGCACATCCTGACAGGAATGTCTAGCCTCATAGCATAAAATTGTTTAGGTTAAGCAAGTTATGCCTTTTCAAAAGGGTGTCCTCCCTTATGTTGTGACACTGTCTAGCAACAGGGTCAATTAAGATGCTTTCAAGTGGACGTGTGGGTGGAACTCTTTGGGCAACTCCCCTGATAGGTGTGATTGATGATATAGATGATGTCTACTCTAGTGTAAACCCTTCATGGAAGTTCCTGGAAGGTTAGAAAGAGATTTAGGTGCTGTGGTATGACCGTGCTATTGTACACACAGGTACACACAAATGTATGCACATGCACACGAGTACGCAGATATGCATGAGCACACATGTGTACAATGTCATAGTAGTTACCCTGCGCGCATGCGCAAGGGGTAAAGTAATCGGTTGTGTCGTTGTTGTTGTGAGCACAAAAATCGCCATATCTCGAGATGTAGGCATCTAAGCGCATCGTAAGCACAACGAATCAATAGAATTCGGCGAAAAACTAGCTTCAGTGTGCATCAAATCGATAGACACGGTCCACGGGCGTCACAAATAGTGCCTTTTTGTTGGCTAACGTAGCCACGCCTACCGACAGTGCCCACTCAATGCATAATGCATGGCCATTGTGCTTTGTGCCCATGCGCACAACTAAGTAGCCAAGAATATGACTGGTAAAGATCGTCGAAATTAATAAATGCTAGTTAGTCTATCCACATCCGCTGACGGAGCTGAAATCTGCAGCCCTATGGAACCAAAATATAATGTAAGACGGCTATACTATTAATTTTCAACAAAAATAATATTGGAAGTATCAGTCTATCTGGTGCAGAGAGAGTGCTTCGGCGAAAAAACTTCAGTGTGCATCAAATCGATGGACACGGTCCACGGGCGTCACAAATAGTGCCTTTTAGTATTATCTATATGTACCTAGTCTACACCTGGTGCAGAGTGAGAGTCAGTGGTGTTTTGGCTGATATCACCAAGAGCCCTATAGCTATTAAAACCGAGGGCTCTCGGGGTCTATAAGCCTTTGATACAACCAAGCAGCAACAAAAGCAGATCTATAGATTGCGCAATGTGCGCGCGGGGTATGTGCTCTATAGAGCTCTAGTTACATGATGTTAATCGGGTGCACGATATTGTACATGGTTGACTGCACCCTAGTTAATGTTGCATAGCTGATTTGTTTTTCCATGACCTCCTTTCATCATCAGGCTACCTTATGATCATCTACACTTAACTTGTACATGTAGCTGTCAATTTATACAGTGGACTCTCTATTAACGGACACTCCCAATAACGGACCTCTACCCAATAATGGACACTATCTATATGTACCAACCGATATCTTCATATGTTTAATACAGTAGCAGCACCTGAATAGCGGACAACCTCCGAATTCCGGATAACGGACACAGCAGCTTGCACGAAGTAATACAGTACTATACAAAAAGCGTTCCGACTAATGGACGGTGGTGGGAGTGGCTAACCCCGCCCTCAACCTTCAAATATGCAGGTCATGGCACATGGCAGTATTATACTTAATAATAAGATGGTAATACATGTAGACACGCTAAAGTATAATATAGTCCTTTGTCTAGTAGCTAATGACTGTCACTTTCTTGAATTCTGTCAATGTATGGCTGAGGTTCATACAGTCTGTAAATGACACGGAACCTCAACAGCCCGGCACTGCTTTATACTTGCTCAAACGGCAAGTAGCCATTCGTTCACCACCACACAATTGACACTCGATCACTTCTTTGAAACACAGACTGAATAGTGCAATACAATGTCGTGTAAACATTAAGTCTTGAGTATGTCATGAATTTCATGAATTATTGGCTATAAAAATAATTAATATTAGATGAAGTGGGGGGTGACTAAAGTAAAACACCCCAATAAAGGACATACCCCGAATAAAGGACAGAAGCCTATGTACCAAGGTGTCCGTTATTCGGAGAGTCCACTGTATACCTATAAAAACTAGCCAATTACAATTACAAACGAACACATACACACACACGACATTGTGGGCATTCATCTAAACCCTCCCCCCCCCCCCCCCCCATACACTGCTCATGTTGATACAATCTAGTAGCCCTTGCTACTATTGAATTTGGGTGGTCTTAGACTAGGTGTGGTCATACCACAGATGGTGTAAGCCATAGCTCAGCAGTAACCTGAGAAAGCTGCTTAATAGCTTTGTGAAATAGGGTATGGTTACAAAATAATACTTGATATCAAGAGCATAGATCTTTTTCCTTTTTAATATTAATATTATGTCTTTGCATATGAAATTTATTGGTCTGCCAATGCATTTTTGTGGTATAGTGCCAGGTGAATTGTGACTTCCATAACATAATAATATTATTATTATGCACTCACACACCATTTTTAGGTGTTCAGTTTGTTTAGCATTCCAGTGCACATCTTTCTTATGATTTGGACGGCTATCTGGCTCTTTGCCAAGTGGCAGAGGAACATTGACCGAGAGTTTCGCGGCGGACCAACAGACAGTGACACAGCAGATCTTGACCCCAATCAACAAGACATAGACTGAAATATTAATGCCCAATTTTTACATTAATTTTTTGTATAGAATCCACTCCACTTCTACAATGCTCTTTCACACAACATTACTGATTTTATAATATGCAAGCGTGTAATCATAAACATATGATGACAAATGAACAAAAAAATTTGAGGGAGATTGTTTTTGGCGAGTAGCTAAGTATTACTTTTCTGTATTTTCATCAAATTCTGAAGGTTCCATATGACTTGCAACGTAGGTGTTCCATCTGAATATCAGTGTGAGGATAACCCAGAGACCGAGGACAAGGAACCCAGCCATTGCAACATAGCCTGTTGCCTGCATGGTGTACAGGGAGAGTCATGACACACAAAACAATTAATAATGCATGTGCATGCGCAATAATAAGCATGATTTAATTAAATACTTGACTATTGATAGCATCGTCAAGTATGTGTAACAGTTCACAGTACCGCAGCCTATAATATTATATATTACAAGGTTAAGTTTATGCATTTGAATCCATCACAAGATCTAGAGCTGTACCATGCATATGCATGTGATTCCATTAATTTTCATGATTGTAAGCTTAAGGTGCATGATGTGTTTATATCAAAACTTACAGCGGCTGCAATAACAGCACTCTGAATGAGTCCACTGCCATTCCAGTTGTTGATGAGAATTGACATACCAACAGCCCCTGCCAGAATGCCACCTCCAATCCCAAAGCTTAAGATAATATCCTACAAAATTTAAATGTAACGTGGGTTGAGTTCTTGAATCATGTTATAGCTGTCAGGTGCTAGACTATTTACTTTACTTACAGCAACAAGTGGGGTCTTGTAGTTGCGAACAAGATCGAAGTTTAGAAAACGGACAAGAACCATCAGCAGTTCCAATACTATAGCAAGTGAGAGGACCACCAGTAGCCAGATGCCAGCACTGTTGGTGTTGAAATGGTCTTGCTCCTCCTGCCTAGTGCTTGGTTCAAAATTATCAAGTCTGCCAACCACAACTGCACCAGCTGACAATGGCCCCAGGGCCAGAAGCTATAGATGAGGAAAGTAAAATAACAGTCATTATTCATCTCTTGCATGCATTTTGTACCAGGGGCTGATCCAAGGGGTGGATAGGGCCCTTCACCAGTGCAATGTACAATGTAGTATAAGAGACGTCCACCCATGCACCATTATTAACCAGCCACACCAGTAAGGTTTATTATAGGTAGCCACCCTTCCATACAAATTTTCTGGATCAGCGCCTGTATTTGTGGACACTCTTGCATTGTCAAATCACATACACTGTCATATGTAACAGTATATAATAATATATGCCTCTCGTACGTCCAATCCATAACTCTTAAAATCTATATCTTTCAGAGATAGTAATTAAATAATACACGGCCCCAGCAAGATAAACTATTACTTGCTAGTTTAATTCTTGAGGATAATAGTATTTATCTTAATTTCACTTCTTACCATGCAAGTGACTCTCAGCAGTATTTCAACTGCTCCTTGCCAGAACCTGATGATTGCAAGGCTTGGATGAGGAGTAACAATAGCCTTACATACTTTGATCTCTACGTCAGTATCATCTTCAGGCACCCTTCTTCCAGTAGCCATCTTTAGAAATCCAGCTATAGCATAATAATAAGTGAACCAAACCAAGTATTTACACCCCACCACCACGGAACGCGGAAATGGGAGACGGAAAAGGAACCGGAAGTCAATGTTGAAGTTCGGAAATGGTCGTCAGAAGTGTAAACATAATTGCAGCAGGGACTATACATAGTCTTTCTGAAAGATAACGCATAGTCCCTGATTGCAGTAACTACCGCAGGTAAATCCGTGTTTTGGTTGATTAGCTGCCCTATAGACAGAATTGATTCCTTAGCTAATGACAGGAGTACATTAGAAGAGTATGCAACACTGGCATATTAAATATTATAGTAGTGCTGGTAAAATATCTCTTTCCAGGTTAATTTGACATCACTAGTCTTGTCCAATGGGTGTGAATATCATTAAAAGGCACGCAATGACAGAGTCACATTCTGTGTAGCTGCAGCTGCAACTAGTTACGTACTAGGCCCATATACAAGAGTGGCTATGACGTCAAATCTTGAAAGATGGATATATAGAGAGAGATATTGTACTACTACTATAATTATTATGACATTGTGTGTTACATACTCAGGTCTGCCAATGTACTACTACTGATTATCTTGAATGGCCACTCACAGCTGAACGTGAAAGTTTGTCTTCTTGATAACAAAATGATTTGAAATGCACTGCTCTAAATCTTAAGAAAATAATTTACTACAGTACATCTTATACCGCGGCCTCCGCTGCACTGTATTACGTACAGCACAATTTTATCCATGCAAGATTGTCAGACACGGTAGCTACTGTATTATGCATACATTTTGGATTTATAGTATAACTTTCAAGCAAGTCAAGATCACAGATTCTATTTACATAGATATTAAACATTATACATACCTGTATACAACCCGAGAAGCATAATATGATCAATGATTATGCCAGTAAATTGACAGCCGGCACATACTAGGTAGGAAACATTAACATCACACTTAGTCCCTTGCCTATCAAATGAACCCTTGACCATCTCCCCAGTAGCTGCATAGTGTAATGGTGCATATGGTAAAAGGTCGTCAATAGAATGCGTACACATCGATCGATGCTGGCCCCAGAAATCATGGAGATGGCGTCTAAGATCGACTCTCAACCTTGATAGCGACAAGTTTCGATGCTTCAATCACAGAGACGAACTCGACAACACAGTATTCCTTCCGAAGTTCAGGTTGGTCACGCTGCTGCAGTCGCGCGCGGGCCAGCCCCTTGTGGCAGTGATGCGTGCTATATATAGCGCAAGGCTAGCTTTATTTATCCATGGCATTACGTAAGCCAAGAAAACACGTGAAGTTCAACCAACAGTACTTCTCAGAGAAAGTAGCGCTCAGCTTGTAATCTATTCGCTGGATACACGCGTAAGATACTCTACATATTTACTGATTTTCAAGTCTCAGAAAGGCTCCAGCGAGGCCCTGAATTTTCTCATAATTACCTCATAGATTACACTATAGGTTTCATCATAATTACACTATAATTACCTCATAACCACAGAAAAGTAAATTGCTACTGGTGAGATAATGAACAACTTAGAGACTACGTCCAGAGTCCCTCATGAATACGCCGCCATAAATTCGAACTAGGACACATCGACAAACTGCGCATGCTCCGTATACGTGTACAATATTGGGGCGCGCGGCTTGAGCCGGTTGACCTTCACCCGCCATGTGCTCGACTGAATAGGGGTATCCCCCCCGAGTGCGAGCTCGCCAAAGAAAGCGAACCGAGAAAATCGCCATATCTCATCGATAGTCCACGATGTCTTCTACGCTAGGTTCGAATTCTGGGTCCCAACAACCTTTCATGCGCGCTAAACATTTTGAAACAGTTTCACAGGAATTACATCATAAGTTTCATCATATTTTTCATCATAGGTTTCATCATCATTTCATCATAATTTCATCATAGCGAGAGCCGAATTCTTTGTTTCTAATTGGGACTCTGGACGTAATGAACAACTTAGAGACTACGTCCAGAGTCCCTCATGAATACGCCGCCATAAATTCGAACCAGGACACATCGACAAACTGCGCATGCTCCGTATACGCGTACAATATTGGGGCGCGCGGCTTGAGCCGGTTGACCTTCATCCGCCATGTGCTTGACTGAATAGGGAAATCCCCCCGAGTGCGAGCTCGCCAAAGAAAGCGAACCGAGAAAATCGCCATATCTCATCGATAGTCCACGATGTCTTCTACGCTAGGTTCGAATTCTGGGTCCCAACAACCTCTCATGCGCGCTAAACATTTTGAAACAGTTTCACAGGAATTACATCATAAGTTTCATCATAGGTTTCATCATCATTTCATCATCATTTCATCATAATTTCATCATAGCGAGAGCCGAATTCTTTGTTTCTAATTGGGACTCTGGACGTAATAATGAACAACTTAGAGACTACATCCCGAGTCCCTCACGAAAAGTAGGCGCCATAAATTCGAACTAGGATACGTCGACGAACTGCGCATGCTCCGTACACGCGTATATTGGGGCGCGCGGCTTGAGCCGGCTGACCCGAACGTGACCTCCACCTGCCATGTGCTAGACTGAACAGGGAAATCCCCCCGAGTGCGAGCTCGCCAAAGAAAGCGAACTGAGAAAATCGCATCGATAGTCCACGACGTCTTCTACGCTAGGTTCGAATTCTGGGTCCCAACAACCTTTCATGCGCGCTAAACATTTTGAAACAGTTTCACAGCAATTACATCATGAATTTCATCATAAATTACCTCATCGGTTTTCATCATCATTTCATCATCAATTACTCATCGCGCGGCCGAATTCTTTTTTGCGGATTGGGACTCGGGATGTAATGAACAACTTGGAGACTACGTCCAGAGTCCCTCACGAATACGCCGCCATAAATTCGAACTAGGACACATCGACAAACTGCGCATGCTCCGTATACGTGTACAATATTGGGGCGCGCGGCTTGAGCCGGTTGACCTTCACCCGCCATGTGCTCGACTGAATAGGGAAATCCCCCCGAGTGCGAGCTCGCCAAAGAAAGCGAACCGAGAAAATCGCCATATCTCATCGATAGTCCACGATGTCTTCTACGCTAGGTTCGAATTTTGGGTCCCAACAACCTTTCATGCGCGCTAAACATTTTGAAACAGTTTCACAGGAATTACATCATAAGTTTCATCATAGGTTTCATCATCATTTCATCATCATTTCATCACAATTTCATCATAGCGAGAGCCGAATTCTTAGTTTCTAATTGGGACTCTGGACGTAACGTAATAATAATTAGCCTCGTCCCCAGGCCCCTCCCCCCGCGTTGGGAGGGGCCTGGGGACGAGGCTACTATCAAACCATCTTTCCATACATCTAGTATGTAGTATCTGCTGTAACACAGTAATCGTAACCTATAAACCCATGGCCAGCTATATACCACTCTATTAGCAGTACAAGTGAAGCTCACTGTGGATGCAAACAAGCCTCACTGGAAAAGATTTTCATCTGTTGATTAGCTATCATAACTGAGATCTCATGCAGTCCTGCCAGTTTACAAATTTTATGTACCAGAACATGACAAAATACACCATTAGCTACCATTATTACCCCGCGCGCATGCGCAAGGGGTAAAGCAATCGTCTGTCGTCGTTGTCGTTGTCGTCGTTGTCGGCACGAAAATCGCCAGATCTCGTGTTCTAGGCATCTGTGCGAGCTCTAATCACAACCAGTCAGTAGATATCGGTGAAAAACTGGTTTATACGTGCTTCGAATTGCTCAAAAGGGCTTACTTGTGCTACAAATCGTGCATTTTCTGTTCAGCATGCCTGTGGTTTATCGACCACACCCACTCTTTTAGTATGCAGATAACACTGCGCATGCTCAAGCTCAATGTTGGAAAGGGTCGTCAAATCATAAAACTGCCGCATAGCGTTGCAATACTACGCTGTACAGTGGCAGAGCGCGCGGGGTATGTGCTCTACAGAGCTCTAGTTAAATACTGGCTGTGACCTCTAAATTTTTATTTTTTTCGTGTATTTGGAGTATCAACCTTTCAAAGTGCATGACCTTTGCTATTCCCATATATGCGTAATACAAAGAGTGGCCAGCACAACTTTGGAATCGGCCCAAAACCTACTGGTGTTTCCAGCATAATTTTGGTACTGCTGAGATGGGAAAGACATGGAGAATACAGTGGTGACCTCTAATTGTGCTTAAATGGTAATATCAGAGAGATATAGTCCAAAATATAACTTTCTAATACAAATCTCTGTAGACATGAAAGGTGCAAGGTAGTGACAGAAACATGCTATGTCCTCAAACGTCTTGATATGTATTATTAAGAGGACATGCAAAGCAACTATGCATGATCAACAAGGAACATGATCAACTGTTGTCAATAAACATTGAAGTTGAATTGATACCTTTTGGTAATTAGTACCAGATTCGAGCTCAGAAGGCTCGTACTAGTGAGTTAGCTGTTGATATGATACTCATGCCACTCTCTATAGACAGTGAATAAAAGTAACAGAACATCACATAATATGAAATCATAATAACAATATTATTATTATATTAGCTACATGTATAGTATTATAGAAACAGCTATAGACTGATATTATATCCATATTGAAGTCTATAAGAATAATAATTATTAACTTAAGCTTATAAGCATCAAAAGATTCATATGCATGCATGGACAGAATCTTATAGCTATATAATTATTATGTGTTAGCAATAATTGCATGGCATAGCTATAGGCTACATACAGCTCAGGTAGCACAGTATGATATAGTATCACATTGATTATTATTGTTAATCATCAAGGACACAAAATTAATACCAGATCCTGTATGCATGGGAATGAATCAGATTATTTAAGTGTGAGTATGCATAGCATGCTCACACTAAACTGTCAAAAATAATCTGATTTGTTCCCATACAGGATCTGACCGTTTATTCAAGTTGTAGCTATAGTAAGGTATTCAATGACATGCATGTACGTATTAATGTGTTATTACAAGTGCCAGCTTACTCAAGCCGGCATGCTATGTGTACTTTCAGTGTTAATAATAACTATAATTATTACGCATGCCTTCTCCCAAATCAGAATAAGTAATCATCGTTATGATAATAATACTGAAAGCTATAGTGCAATCTATAAACACTCCTTCGCAAAAATTCAACCTTGTCAGTATGATTCGTGTATACACTGGTGCTATATCTGTAACGGAATGATCCTCACTTTTTAGTGAGCGCAATTAAGTGACTCTGATGACTAAAAAAGCTTTTCAATACAAGTGCATGATGCAAGTCATAATACAGAAGAACATGCATGACTAAAATATTAGCCTCAAGCTCAAAATTAAACTGCAAAAAGAAAATTAGTCACAGGACTTTTGTATCTTGATGATTGTACCACTTTTTGTATTGAAACCCATCAATCAAAATGAAGCCTTTTCTTCTGAACCATGATAAAATATGAGGTATAGGGGACATTCTTACTGCCAGCTAGGGCATATGCAATTTAGAAATTTTTAGGGCTCCGGATCCGTTGAACCCCTATTAATTACCATAGTATAATACCTCCTAAAGGGTGTCCAAATATTTAATACCAGTAATATATCGTTACAGTATTATAATAACAATAATATGCATTTGTCGTTTTTTAGGCAGATGCCCATAATAGCTTTGAGATCTATGATAATATAATAACTAGCTATATCAATGATAAGAAAAACCATCAGTTAATGGCCTGGTGCTGTAAAGGTGTGCTTCAATGATGTCCTACTTATTGCAGAGCAAGCTCGAGCGCTATAATAATTATTATTATATCGTGTCTTAATTTGCGCGCTGCAGGATGGTTGAAATCATGATATCTTGAGATCTGTGTATTATTTGAATATAATATTATGTATGCATGCTAGCTGGATATTGATGTACATTAATAATGTAGCCCCATGCATACATCAACAGGCATGCAGTATATAATATGCCAACTAATGTTTACTTTACAGATATTATATTAACATTATGATAGTACATAATAATATTATATACTCCAATAAATTTAAACTGTAGCTACTTTGGAACTGCATGGCAAGATATATAATGTGGGAGTATGAAAAACACTGTGTGCATACGTGTACAGGCTTAATAATATGTATACTGTACACATGCATGCACTGATTAATTCAGAAACATTTACGGCATGCCATGGGGCTCAAGCTTTCCTATAAATCAAGAGGGATTACAATAAGACAAACAGTTTTTCAGTGTCTGAAGATTTACTAACATCTGATTCTGATTAATTCAGTGTGCTTGTCGTTATTACTGCACGATTTAAGAGCTGGTGATCAATTGCTGCTTCAAGATTATGGATGCACAGAAAACATCATCAGGTTTTTCTGTAGCTCAGATAGTACAGAAAAATCCCCTCAAATTGGTTGCCATTATTCTAAGGATTATTGTCATTGTAAGTTGTTTAAATTATGTACAAGTCATGCACTGTTGCAGTAGACTGTTCAATCTAGACTTCTTGGATAGTATTACCATATTTAATTGCATGCATTGTACTTGTAAGTATCATTGATCCTCTAAATTTCCAAAATTGATATGTATGTATAATATGTGACCATTCATCATAATTGCATTTGCGTTGCATGCAGGTATTTGCAGTGGTAACTGCTCTGTGTGGAATTATTGCCCTTAGCAAGGTGAATATTGAGTACGTTCATGCAGAAACGGTGGCTGTTGGAGCTCAACCGGACCAACTGAAATATGCTATCAACACCAATACACTGATTTGTGGCTCGCTGTTTCTGCTCACTAGTGGAGGCACGCTACTCTATGAGATAATAATTCTTATTAAGTCCATAGTGTCAAAAGATCAGAATACCAAGGTGTTGTCAATTGTGGTGAGCCAGTTATCATTAATCCAAGCTTGTGTAGCTACTCATTTATTGAAATTATTTTTATCATGCTCTGCAGGAAACTGTGCTTGGTTCAATTAGTGCATTGGTGTTCTTCAGCCTTTCCATTGCCCTAGCTAACTCTGCTAATGAGTATGCTAGTTATGTTCGTAGTAATTATTTTGGGATACGTGAACAGCACCCTCTCATCATGCCTGATCAAGCAACTGCTGTAAGTTACACTATGATACTCGATTATTACATAATAATGGAATATTTTTGCATATAAATGCCTTGCATGAATTAACACTAATACCCGTATTTCCTCGAAATCTCGCCGCGGCGAGATTTTATTTCAAGGCTCCGTTTGGTGCGGCGACAATTCGAGGGCGGCTAGATTTCGAGGGCGGCGTCTACAGAGATCGATGCGCATGCACGTACAGAGCTTCAATAATAATGTAAAATGTCCGTGCGCATACGGAAATTGCTGTCGATCCCTTACCATGCGGCGAGATTTCGAGGGCGGCGTTTATTGGGACGAGTTAGTAGATAGATGCGGCGACATTTCGAGGGCGGCGGGATTTCGAGGTGCGGCGAGATTTCGAGGAAATACGGTATGTAGAAATTTTAGTACCATAAGTAATAATTATTATAGTAGTAGTATAGCCACCCATTTACCATCATACCAATAAGGGTATAGCATTGTTTAATTTGATTAATATTTGTTTTTAGGCCTTTGGATTCCTCACCACATTTGCCATAGCTGGGCTGATAATTCTCTTGTGGATAAAGTTCTATATTGAGAAATCTCGAGCTGCTTGATGTGGCAGTCACTGAACTTGAACTTGTAGCTGCTATATTAGTATTAATACTCTCAGGCTTGATAAAGTAGCACTATAGCATTATAGAAATAATTATCTTTATGTACTCTATAATAATTTGTTTTGGGTGAAGAATACCATGCACACATGCACGCACTATTTTTTTGCCTTCTTCAGCAATCAAATCTACGTTAAAGCTTTATGTGTACAAATGTAGTTGGTCCCAACACCACATTGTTTGTCACATCCTAACAGGAGCTATCAAAATTAGGCTAAAAAAGGGCAATTATTATTGTGCACTGAAAAAACACAATTAACACAAGCCAATTTGCAGATACATTGACAGATATCTTTCAGTAATATTCAACTTTACTTTAGATTGCATAATATTCCGCTAGCTACCATCATGCTCATTCACAGCATCATCCTGAGTGTGCTAATCAGCTTACCATCTGGAGAATCTTGTGCAGTTAGAAATTTATACTACTATGTCATACCAGATTCACAACCGAATGTTACCAGAAATGCTATGTTACATTATCATAAAGATGAAGTATCGTATAAAACTCTGAAGGAATACCAGGAGATGGGGAACTTCAGTGAATGTGACTACCAAGGCAATCAACATATTGCCACTATCATTGAAAAATTCTTGGCGAGAGTGCATGAAGCAAAGTCAGACAAACCTCTACGCTTCGTCAATGTGGAGGGGATAACATTTGTTGGCTCTGGCCATTCTGATCAAGTTATTATTAAGAATCTTGGCCTTAGAATCATTACAGGTACAGTGGTCATACGGAATATCACAATGGAGGGAAGTTATAGATCATCCTCATCTAAAAATATTTATCAACTGCTAACAATAGTGAACTGCAAATTTTTTGCTTCTCAAATGCAACAGTAGAGCTCACTATTGAAAGTAGCGAATTTCATAATAGCTCATCTACTGCCATAACTTTATACTCAAGTTTTGCAATATTCTGTGGTACAGTGATCTTTGAAAATAACAGTGGATTGAAGGGAGGAGCTATAGCTTTGATTGGCTCAACATTGACTATTAAAAGCAAATCCTTAATTAGTGGTCTTCAGGAATAATCATGCAAATGAAACTGGAGGAGCCATATACACAGATAATGTTGAGCCCCGGATTAATTTGGAAGGATATAGATCGTACTGCTTTTATATGCTGGATGTGCCATTTAATCATACAGAAAGCAATGCTCTAGATAACTTTACACAGGTTTTGAGGTTTGAGAGTAATACAGCTTCTTTGGGAGGTGATCATATCTATGGAGCCAAACTGAAAAGTGACTGTGTATCCTCAAGCTATTGTCATGACGATAACTGTTGATATAGCTAGTTATGAAACAATTGGAAATGTGTTCAAAATTTGATCTAGACTACACTATCAGTACTTCATGGTCAGCCGTATCTGGAGATCCTACACGTCTATGCATATGTGACAACAATGGTCTACCGCAATGTGCCAATGCTTCGATGATCTATCTCGAAATTAATGTTTATCCTGGACAACCTTTTAACATCTCAGCGGTATTAGTTGGCGGGGACTTTGGCACAACAACTGGTACTGTATATGCACACATAAAGGACTCCAAATTAGGAAGGTTGATGTCTAATGAGTATATATGCACAGCTCGTGCTGGAAAATACCAAGTGCACTGATCTGAAATACTCAATACAATCAAATCGTTCATCGAAAGTGCTCTACCTTACAGCCAAAAAAACAACTTCGGATACTCTTGGTAACAAAATTCTGCAGGATCCAGTCCAGTTGGATGAGCACATCAGGAACTACACTGAGATGGGAATCATTGACCAAAAGTTACTTCATGTACCAATTATGATAAATGTGACCCTACTCCCATGTCCACCTGGGCTCACACTACAGCAGAAACCACCACACTGTAACTGTAGCTCCATACTGACTGCCAATAATATTCAGTGCTTCTCCAATGATGAAGGTAGTAACTTGAGATGGGACGGACTCCTCTGGATAGGGTATACAAGGGTGAAACTGACATTATGATTTCCAGATGCCCCATAGACAATTGTGAGATGGATGAAAAGGACATTAACCTTCAGAAAAATCCAGATGCTCAGTGTGCCTACAATCATGCAGGAGTGTTGTGTGGTAGGTGCCAAAAAGGGTACAGCCTGGCTATTGGTTCCTCTCACTGCATTCATTGCCCCAATAACAACAATTTGGCACTTCTCATTTTCTTTGCAGCTGCTGGGTTCTTTCTGGTGATTGCCATCTCTGTATCTAATCTCACAGTCACGCAAGGTATGATTAACGGACTGATGTTTTATGGCATCCACAGAAAAAAGAAACAGGGAATTGTCACTAGCAGTAATAGCACATGCTTGTGGTGGCTGTAGGTCAAATTGCCATCGAGTGCCCATACCCTAATACTTTGTCCATGGGGGTGCGTTTTCAGATCAGCCAGTCGAAGTGAAGCAATGATCGTGCGAAGAAGTTTAGCATAGGACAGAAACAGTAGCGTTGCTAGAGTTGGAACTGATCTGTCACCAAAAATTTTGGAAAGCTTCGAGGAGTAGTGGACACCAAGTAGAAATATTGCGGCTATGTAAAATGGAAAGATGAACTGCAACCACATTTTGCCATACATATCCAGGCCATTGTAGAAGCAGGTCTCAATCCCAAAGTCAAGATTTAACCAAGCAAGAAATGTCTTAAGAAAGACTGATATTCCAGTTGGATTGTGAGGGAAGAAAGCATTTTGGTAGGTCCACACAATATTGGCATACACAGTTATCCTTTTCTCAATGCAGTGGCTGAGAAAGGTTGATCACTACAAACCTTTGAAGCCACTAGCACAGTACAAGCCAATATATGATGCATATTTTGGGCCTCTAAAAGACAAGCATCATTACTGGTTTGGGACACTTCTTTTAGCACAAGGAATACTTCTTGTTGTGTCATCCCTCACTCTAAATCTAGTCCCTATTTTCAGTTTGCTTCTGTTGCTGATTATTGTTACCCTTTTGCTCTGCTATCTTAATCACGTCAAGATATATAAAAAGCTTTATCTTACACTCATAGAAAGTTCATTTTTGCTGAACCTTATCATGCTCACTGCTGGAAGTCTATACTTCAGAGAGAGTGAGAGTGGACAAACGACCATACTTTGTGTGTCAGTTTCTATTGTCTTCATTGAATTCTGTGGAATCGTAGTTTGGAACTTGATCCCACTAAAAAATATTAACTATTTCAAGAGAAAATCTGATTGCATAAATGACAATAATCAAGAGTTGGATACTGTTCAGATTCTTGAATACAGTGACTACATTGACCGCAGTAGAGAGGAACAATACGTGTGCTTTCATGACTCTATAACTGCGGATGACATTACAGATTAGTTACTCGGAATCACATAGCTATAATGATGATAGCTATAGAGACTATAGGGTCAGTACTAGCATGATGGTCTAGCTGCCATCTGTCAGAAATCATTGATATCTAATGGATATATGGTTTCTATTATGCATCCACACTGTTCAGTTGAGGTAATAATCTTTCTAGTGTGTCAGTTTTATGTCATTAATTCAACCACCTTGGTGCACACTTGATTAGTTTATGTATAACTATTATGTATCCTGTAATGCATAAAGTATTATAGAGAGAAAAAATATATTATATATATATAAATGACTTCTCTTGTCATTCACCAAAAGTTACCGATTATGGAAAATGTGACCCTATACTTCCCCCTAAGCCCCCCCCCCCCCCCCCCCCTTTTTGAGCAGTACTAATATGTGATTGATGAATTTTACTATAATGATAGTTAGATAGCCAAAAATGTGCAAGAAATTTGAGATATTATAATAGCTGGAAATAGCTGATTTAATGCATTTTTAAGGTTCTGGACACAATTTTAGGACATAATTTTTCGCACGCTTCACAAGCAGTTGTCACAAAGCCGCCCCCCCCCTCCCCCACTTTGAAAACCATGTCTACGCCCTTCATTGTTCACAGTACCACAGCCTATATTATGTTACAAGGTTAAGTTTGTGCATTATCTAGAGCTGTGATCCCATTAATTTTCAACCACAACTGCACCAGCTGACAATGGCCCCAGGGCCAGAAGCTGCACTGTATTATATATGTACGGTACAATTTTGTATCCATGCAAGATTGTCAGACACAGTAGCTACTGTATTATGCGTACATTTTGGATTTAATTTAGTGTAACTTTAAAGTTTAGTTTCAAGCAAGTCTTATACTCCCAGATTCTATTTACATAGATATAATTATACATACCTGTATACAACCCGAGAAGCGTATGCATATGATGAATGATTATGCCAGTAAATTGACTGCTAGCACATACTAGGTAGGAAACATGGGACCCCCTATTTTTTTGAATATCACACTAAGTATAGTCTTAATCCCTTGCCTATATAGAGCCCTCCTTGATCAAACCATCTTTCTATACATCTATGTAGTATCTGCACGCATACTGTATACGTAACACAATAATTATAATCTATAAATTAAACCCATGCATGCAGCTACCACTAGCTCCATTAGCAGTACAAGTGGAGCTCACATGTGGATGCAATCAAGCCTCACTGGAATAAAAAAAAACACTTTCATCTGTTGATTAGCTATCTGAAAAGATATCAGTCCTGCCAGTTTATAAATTCTATGTACCAGAACATGACAAAATACACCATTAGCTACCATAATTATTATAGATGAGGACATGCAAAGCAACTACGATCAACAAGGGACTTCTGTCAGTACCAACTGTTGTCAATTATTATTGCAAAAAACATTGAAATTAAAGTGACATCTGTTGATAATTAGTACCAAATTCGAGCTCATGCAGAGTCTCTTAGTGAGTTAATAGCTGTTGGTATACTCATGCTACTCTCTATAGATAGTGAATAAAAGTAACAGAACATCACATGTCATGTAAAATCATATTAATTTAATATAGTTAAATGAAACAGATGTAGACTGACATCCATGTTGAAGTTCATATAATATTATTATACTGTGTCTAAGAATAAGCATCAAAAGATTCATATGTAATGGACAGATGCTATAATTATACATGCATGTGTTTGCAATAATTGCATGCATACAGCTCAGGCAGCACAGTATCATAGTGTCATATTGATTATTATTGTTAATTATCAAGGATACAAAATTAATACCAGGTCCTGTATATGCATGAGAATGAATCAGATTATTTTAGTGTGAGTATGCATAATTATGATAAAGTTTGTATAATATTATATGTTAATATATCAAAAATAATCTGATTCATTCCAATACAGGATCGATCTGATTGTTTATTCAAGTTGTAGCTATATTATATCAAGGCCCGTCATGTACGTATTAATATGTGTTATTATAAGTGCCAGCTTACTCAAGCCGGCATGCCATATGTACTTTCAGTGTTAATAATAACAATAATTATGCATGCCTTAATTCTCCCAAATCAGAATAAGTAATCATCGTTATGATAATTATATTATTATAATAGCTAATACTGAAAGCTATAGTGCAATAAACGCTCCTTTGTAAGAATGTCCCCTGGTACCTCATAATGTATCAAGTTACTGATCCAAAAGAAAAGGCTTTATTTTGAATGATGGGTTTCAATGCAAAAGGTGGTGCAAATCATCAAGATACAAAAGTGACTAGCTTGCTGCAGTTTTGAATTTTCTTTTTGCAGTTAGTAGTTTAATTTTGAGCTTTCTCTTTTCATAATAATTATTATTATTAAATTTTAGTCATGCATGTTCTTTCTGTATTAGCTATGACTTGCATCGGGATGGTTGAAATTAATTTAAATGTGGGAGTATGAAAAACATTGTGTGCATGCATGTGCAGGCTTAATATTATGACATTGTATACTGTACACATGCATGCACGGAAACGTTTACAGGCCCGGCTGGGGGCTAAAGCTTTCCTATATAAAGCAAGAGGGAATACAACAAGAAAAACAGTTTTTCAGTATCAGATTCTGAAGACTTGCTAAAATTTAATAATTCGGTGTGCTTATCGTTATTATTGATTTAAGAGCTGGTGATCAATTGCTGCTTCAAGATTATGGACGCACAGAAAATATCTATACAGAAAAATCCCCTCAAATTGGTTGCCATTATACTAAGGATTATTGTCATTGTAAGTTGTTAAAGTTATGTACAAGTCTTGCATGCACTGTCACTCGAAAGACCACTCATGCAATCAATCTATAGACTTCTTGGATAGTATTTGCATGCTTAATGATGACATGCATTTGCATTGTATATGTAAAGTATCATAGATTTCCAAAATTGATATTGCATTATAATTATGTGACCATTCATCATAATTGCATTTGCGTTGCATGCAGGTATTTGCAGGGGTAACTGCTCTGTGTGGAATTATTGCCCTTAGCAAGGTGAATATTGACCAAGTTCGTGCAGAAATAGAGGTTATTAAAGTTTATCCAGAACAAGGGAAATATGCTATCTATACCAGTACACTGGTGTGTGGCTCGCTACTTCTGCTCGCTTGTGGAGGTACACTACTCTACGAAATAATAATTCTTATCAAATCCATAGTGTCAAAAGATCAGAATACCAAGGTGCTATCAATTGTGGTGAGCCAGTTATTAATCCAAGCTTGTGCACTCATTCATGAAGTTAATTTTATCATGCTCTGCAGGAAACTGTGCTTGGTTCAATTAGTGCAGTGGTGTTCTTCGGCCTTTCCATTGGCCTGGTTAACTTTGCTAATGAGATTGCTAAGCTTGGTGTACAGCACCCTCTCATCATGTCTGATCAAGTAACTGCTGTAAGTTACAATAATAATGGAATATTTTTGCATGCAAATTCCTTGCCGCGGAGAAATTTATTTTGGTATCATAAGTAGCAATTTAATTAAGTTTGATTAATATGATGTTTGTTTTTATTCAATTCTAGGCTTTTGGATTTCTTACCACATTTGCCATAGCTGGGCTGATAGTTTTCTTGTGGATAAAATTCTATATTGAGAAATCTCGAGCTGCTTGATGCCTATACTATGGCAGTCACTGAATTTGAACTTGTAGCTGCTATACTAGTACTAGAACTATCAGGCTTGATAAAGTAACACTCGCATTGTAGAGTTGTGTGCAATGTTTAGTTTGAGAGTATAACCTTATTATAGTTAATCGCTGTATACCTACTGTGATACATAAAATATCAATTTGAAGATAATTATGTATATGTGTGTGCCATGCACACACATACTATTTTAAATTTTGCTGTCTTTAGCAATAATTGTGAATCAAACCTGTGTTTATGTATAGTTAGTCCCAACACCACACAGTTTATCACATGCTAACAGAAGCTATCAAAATTGGGCAATTATTATTGCACTGAGCATAACACCTCTCAAGTTAGTAATTTGCAGAGACAATGATGACTCATAATTATAATAATTATCTTTCAGTAATATTCACCTTTACTTTAGATTGTATGGTATTCTGCTATAGCTGCCACCATGCTCATTCTCAGCATCATCCTGAGTGTGCTAATCAGCTTACCATCTGGAGAATCTTGTGCAAGAAATTTATCATACTTCGTCATGCCAAGTTCACAACTGAACAGAAATGCTACATTAGATTATAACGATGAAGTATATTGTACAAAACATTGAAGGAATACCAGATATTGGGAAACTTTAGTGAGTGTGACTACAAAAGTAATGGACATGTCACAAATATCACTGTAATATTTTTGACGGGAGTTCATGAAGCAAGGTCAGAAAAACCTCTACGCTTCGTCAATGTGGAGGGGATAACGTTTGTTGGCTATGGCCATTCTGACCAAGTTATTATTAAGAATCTTGACCTTAGAATCATTACGGGTACAGTGGTCATACGAAATATCACAATGGAAGGAAGTTACATAATAATGTATAGATCATCCTCATCTAATATTTATCGACCGCTAACAATAGTGAATTGCAAAGTTTTGGCTTCTCAAATGATTCTTCCAACAGTAGAGCTCACTGTTGAAAGCAGTGAATTTTATAATAGTTCATCTACTGCCATAACTTTATACTCAAGTTTTGCAATATTCTGTGGTACAGTGATCTTTGAAAATAACAGTGGATTGAAGGGAGGAGCTATAGCTTTGATTGGCTCAACATTAACTATTAAAAGAAAATCCTTAGTGGTCTTCAGGAATAATCATGCAAATGAAATCGGAGGAGCCATATATAATGTTGAACCCCAGATTAATTTGGAAGGATACAGATCGTACTGCTTTTATATGCTGGATGTGCCATTTAATAATGAAAGCAATGCTCTAGATAACTTTACACAGGTTTTGAGCTTTGAGAGTAATACAGCTTCTTTGGGAGGTGATCATATCTATGGAGCCAAACTGAAAAGTGACTGTGTATCCTCAAGCTATTGTCATGGCAATAACTGTCGACTTAGTTATGAAACAGTTGGAGATGTATTCAAATTTGATCTAGATTACACGATTGGTACTTCATGGTCAGCCATATCTGGAGATCCTACACGTCTATGCATATGTGACAACAATGGTCTACCGCAGTGTGCCAATGCTTCGATGATCTATCTCAAAATTAATGTTTATCCTGGACAACCTTTTAATATCTTAGCGGTATTAGTTGGCGGGGACTTTGGCACAACAACTGGTACTGTATATGCACACATAAAGGACTCCAAATTAGGAAGGTTGAATCAGATGTCCAATGGTTATGCACAGCTCGTGCTGGAAAATACCAAGTGCACAAATCTAAAATACTCAATACAATCAAATCGTTCATCGGAAGTGCTCTACCTTACAGCCGAAAAAACAACTTCAGATACTCTTGGTAACAAAATTCTGCAGGATCCAGTCCAGTTGGATGACCACATCAGGAACTACACTGAAAGGGGAATCATTGACCAAAAGTTACTTCATGTACCAATTATGATAAATGTGACCATACTCCCATGTCCACCTGGGCTCACACTACAGCAGGAACACTGTAAGTGTAGCTCCATACTGACTGCCAATAATATTCAATGCTTCTCCAACGCTGAGGGTAGTAACTTGAGATGGGATGGACTCCTCTGGATAGGCTACAAGGGCGAAACTGACATCGTGATTTCCAGATGTCCCATAGACAATTGTGAGATGGACGAAAAGGACATTAACCTTCAGAAAAATCCCGATGCTCAGTGTGCCTACAACCATGCAGGAGTGTTGTGTGGTAGGTGCCAAAAAGGGTACAGCCTGGCTATTGGCTCCTCTCACTGCATTCATTGCCCCAATAACAACAATTTGGCACTTCTCATTTTCTTTGTAGCTGCTGGGTTCCTTCTGGTGATTGCCATCTCTGTATCTAATCTCACGGTCACGCAAGGTATGATTAACGGATTGATGTTTTATGCCAATATTGTGTGGAGCTACCAAAATGCTTTCTTCCCTCACAATCCAACTGGAATATCAGCCTTTCTTAAAACATTTCTTGCTTGGTTAAATCTTGACTTTGGGATTGAGACCTGCTTCTACAATGGCCTGGATATGTATGGCAAAATGTGGTTGCAGTTCATCTTTCCATTTTACATAGCAGCTATATTCTTACTTGGTGTCCACTACTCCTCGAAGCTTTCCAAAATTTTAGGTGACAGATCAGTTCCAACTCTAGCAACGCTACTGTTTCTGTCCTATGCTAAGCTTCTTCGTACGATCATTGCTTCACTTCAATTGGCTGATCTGAAAATTTATCCCCATGGACAAACTATTAGGGTATGGGCACTCGATGGCAATTTGATCTACAGCCACCACAAGCATGTACTATTACTGCTAGTGACAATCCCCTGTTTCCTTTTTCTGTGGATGCCATATACAGTCATCCTTTTCTCAATGCAGTGGCTGAGAAAGATTGATCACTACAAACCCTTGCAGCCACTGGCACAATACAAGCCAATATACGATGCATATTTTGGGCCTCTAAAGGACAAGCATCACTATTGGTTTGGAGCACTGCTCCTAGCACAAGGAATACTTCTTGTTGTGTCATCCCTCACTCTAAATCTAGTCCCTATTTTCAGTTTGCTTCTGTTGCTGATTATTGCTACCCTTTTGCTCTGCTACCTCAATCACATCAAGATATATAAAAAGCTTTATCTTACACTCATTGAAAGTTCATTTTTGCTGAACCTTATCATGCTCACTGCTGGAAATCTATACTTCAGAGAGAGTGAGAGTGGACAAACGACCATACTTTGTGTGTCAGTTTCTATTGTCTTCATTGAATTCTGCGGAATTGTAGTTTGGAACTTGATCCCACTAAAAAAAATTAATATTAACTATTTCAAGAGGAAACCTGATTGCATAAATAACACTAATCAAGAATTGGATACTGTTCAGCGGATTCTTGAACACAGTGACTACAATGACCACAATAGAGAGGAACAATACGTGTGCTTTCATGACTCTATAACTGCAGATGACATTACAGATTAGTGACTCGGAATCACATAGCTATAATGATAGCTAGAGACTAGGTTCAGTACTAGCATGATGGATATGCATTGTTTCTATTATGTATCCACACTGTTTGAGGTAATATAAATGACTTCTTTTGTCATTCACCAAAAATTACCAATTATGGCAAATGTAATCCTACTCCCCCCCCCCCCCACCCCCCCCCCCCCCCCCCCCCCCCCCCCCCCACTTTTTGAGCAATATATTATATTAATACGGGATTGTTAAAGTTCTAGTTGTATTCACTCTAGCTAATCATAGTTGGATAGCTAAAAATGTGCAAGAAATTTGAGATATAATAGCTGGAAATGGCTGATTTTTAAGGTTCTGGACATAATAGGATAATTTTTTTCGCATGCTTCACAAGCAGTTGTCACAAAGCCCCCCCCCCCCCCCCCCCCCCCCACTTTGTAAACCATGTCTACGCCCTTGACCACATTGTGTATTCCACAACAAAGATATATAAACTAAAGAAACAGCATTAGTGTAAATATTTCACTTCAATTCACTTCAGAATCTTTATCTTAATATTGCATGAAAGTTCTTAGCTTAACAAGGATGGGCACACACACTCTCATCACCCCATCTACATCCTAAAGCTAGCTGGAAGAGAAAAAATCCGGGCAGCCACCGGGAATCGAACCCAGGGCCACTGGCTTGAGCCACCAGCGCTCTACCACTGAGCTACGACCACCCTTATATAGGCACCCGAACTCCCCCCTTCCAGCTTTAAGGGCGAAAGTCAACCCTATACCCAAACTACGTTCACGGAGTCTGCCGGGATAATTAAATCACCAAAGCACAGAGCCCCAACAATAGTAATTACATGAAAGTTCTTAGCTTAACAAGGATGGGCACACACACTCTCATCACCCCATCTACATCCTAAAGCTAGCTGGAAGAGAAAAAATCCGGGCAGCCACTGGGAATCGAACCCAGGGCCACTGGCTTGAGCCACCAGCGCTCTACCACTGAGCTACGCATACCTGCAATGTATTAAGTGCAACTAAGGCTGGAAGCTCCATGGCCTCCTAAAGTACGCTGCCATGTAGTGCAAGAAGCACAGCTCTGCCCAAGAAGTGCTGAAATAATATGCTATATTGGTGCTTACCTGGGAGTGGGTGCTTGCCTGGGACACTACAGTATTGAGATTTCTGACAGATGATGGTAAGCATTGCACTTCATTATGCATGTTTTCAACTCATACTGGTCAACCGATCGTCAAAACTGCATATCTGCATGCAAAGAACTATGGAATCTGCATGGACTATGACTTGGATATTGTACATGGAAGCTCATGCGAATCCAGCTGATTTCCTATCCCATCCAGGATCACTATCTATGTATACCGACACAGCAAACTAGCTGAAGGCTATTATGTCTACTTCCTCACCTCATATAATATTATAATAGTGCAAAAGGCAATGACTTTTATGGAAATTTAGCAAGTCACAGCTGAAGAATGTGAAGGTGCGATCTATATATATCTCATAGACTTACTCTAGATCAGCAAACAATATCTGATTGAAAAGTCACCCAAAGATGTCAACAAAATGATTTGGGACTATTCAAGAGAGTAGCTATATTTAATTTAGTAAAGTGAACTAACGATCAGTAGTCTAAGAGATCACAAATATAGTCCTTTGCAGCCGTATAGAATAGTGATACCTACCATACAATGAGAAAGAGCAATAGCTAACTGTAGCTATATCGCACACAAAGGTCATTAAGAGGTAGTAAAGACCAAGAAATTGTTACATGAAGGTTTCAAACTATAATATTATTATATGCATGATGATCGTAACCTGTTCTTGTTTCCTAAACTCTGCAGTCATATGCAAGTTCAAATCTACAATGTCACGCAATTTCATCAGAAACAATTTACATCATGCTTTGTACAGTCAATTAGCTATATTTTTGCTGTATTGGTTGAACTATAACTTTTGTTCCAAATTAATGTGCCATATGCATATGGCATACTTGCATGATTAATTTAAATTACTTTACCTTACATGATACAAATTGATTTCAATATATTTATGCCAAGGGATTTAGAACCACTATAATACTTCAGCTACCTTTAGTTATTACCGGGTAGATGGTGTACATGTGATATGTCACAGATTTGGGAGTTGTGCTAACTATACTCTCTGCATGAGACTACATAATCATTATTTTTTGATCCCGAGAGTCTGGAAGACTAGTCAATAATTACAAAATAGCTAAATAATTTTGTTTATTTGTCCAAAACAATTCCCAACTGTATGTCTTGACACTCAAGCAAAGCACACCTATAGAGGCATGCATGGTGGCTACCAGAATAAAGACACTACTACTAAGTATACACTATAATTCTGTACTAAACTTTTGCCATGAAATAATGTCAGTACAATTATTATAATATTAGCCTATAGCTGTACTTGCATACACATGACACAAATCAATGTGACAGTCATCCTCACAGTAGCTATAGGCTATACACAGACGCCGATGTTAATAATAGTGAAGCAGCGACGGTCATAAATTCACCATAAATACCCACAACTGCAGAAACATTAATATTTATTAGCCATTTTTTAATCTGGTAGTGATCGATAGAGAAACGGACCAGCACTATAATATAATAATATACCATAAACTCTGGTTATTAAGCGCACCCCGCTATTAAGCGCATATTATTTATTAAATTATTAAGCACATGCTCTCTTCTCGTCACAAGCTATTATTATTATATTATTATTATTACTTTTCACACACCACTTGATGTGCAAATGTAAAATACAGTATGTAATAATTAATTTAGAGTAATAATATAAATTGATAGTGATTTAGATTAAGTACAGCACATATTATAGTTTATGTCCTCCATAGGATGATGATTCAATTCAGGATTCAATCTGGCATCACGGATGAAATTGGCACAAAATTTAAGCTTATCACATTCTGAATAGGATTTCCAGTGGCGGGCAGCGTTACGGTGGTTGTACCCAAAACTAGTGTACATTAGTGTTGAGGCTTCAGTGAAGACCTCAGCCAGAAGACAAGATCCAGCTTTTTGAGCAGAAGAAATAAGCTTGTTAGATCTGGTGATAACAATATTGTGTATTCCTTGAAGACCACCAACACAATGAAGAATGGCAGTATGACAGCGACGGGGAAGGCTCCAGATTTTCCTTAATATTATGTTGTTAAAAGAATTAAACTGCCAAGGAGTGTAGTTCTGATGAAGAAGTCGCCCACAGTGCTGAACCATGTAGAGAGAGACAGAAACTCTGCATGAGTTTGCTTTTTGTGTGAGGATCACAAGACCTAAAAACAGTCAGCATATGGTTAGCCTTACTATTAAGCGCATGCGCTTAAGATTCTTCATGGATTGTGTGACTTTGATGATATTCTACAAATCCAATTGGCACATTCAAGCAGACTGGCCAGGGCACAAACTCTGCACTGTCCCTTTGCACGAACTAACTATTATTATAATTCATTTGTCCCCAGTAGCATCAGAGCTTGGAACTCGCTAGAGGAGGACCTAGTACTTACCCCAAGTCTCCAGTCATTTAAGCTGGCTCTTAAAAGCAGCCCAACTTGACTTTTAAACTATTATGTTTAGCTATACCTGTTTTTATATATTCCTTTCTGTCACTGTATTTATGTACCAGGGTGCACACTCAATTAGTCTTAGTTTAGCATTTCGTAATATATACTTCTGGCTATTGTGTATCCTTTGCTATTATTAAGAAGCAAGAAATATTATAGACAAATTAAACACTAAGTTAAACACTAAAAAAAAAGATTTAAATAATTAAATAATTAAATGATCTAATTCATGGGGGGTTTGGGAGCACTTGGGGAGATAATTTTTACATGGGCACGCAGAAATGGGTCGAAACTAGAGATTTGACCGGACAGATTTTTGATTCACACCTTACAATTAAAGTTACGGCCCTTTGAAGTTTCCCCATATGTTTGTACAGGGAAGCCATGCGTTTGCAATGTTTCCGCCCACGCGCTATGTGAGGGGCGGGGTCACGCGCGCACATAAACGTGACGACCTTTACCAACTTTTTGACAAAATTGTAATTTAGGCTGCCTGATTGCATTGTATGGTTTTACTATGTATCCAGCTCGATTATATGGTGGTTTTTGGACAATTTTTTTTCTGCTTAGTGTTCTGGTCGCCTTGAAAAAAAAAAATAAAAATAGGCGTGGCGTTCTATGAACCTGACCTTGACTGGCTGGAAAGTATGGTATACGGTGGAGTCCAGATATCTTTGGAGAAATGATGGCCATACCATGCAAGAAGATCGAGTTTCAGACAAATCGCCAGCATGCACTCGTCATCTTGAGCGGTAGCTGTAAATTCTAAAGCGCTCGATCGAGCTAGCGCTATAGCGCTAGCGCAAGCGGACCTCGCATCCATCACGAGCCCAAGCGTCTGTGGGCGTGGTTTTTTTTTGTTTTTTTTTTTCAAGGGGACCACACACTAAGCAGAAAAAAGTGGTCCGAAAACCACCACACAGTCGAGCTGGATGCAAGCAGGCACACAAACAGCAATATGTACAATGTTCGGTAAAGGGTCGTCAACGTACCCCGCGCGCCCGTAAAATTTATCCCGTTTGCCCGTAAAAATTTTTTGGCAAACATTGCAAGTGAATGGCTTCCTATACAAACTTTCAAGAGCCATAACTTTAATTCTAGGGCGTGAATCAAAAAAGTCTCTCGATCAAAGTTCGTAATTTGAGCCATTCTGCGTGCCCATATAAAACTTACGGTCCAAACCGCTCCCCAGAGTCCCAATAATTAAAATCTTTTTTTTTTTTTCTACTTAGTGTGTAATGTCTATAATAATTTCTGATGCCAAATTGCAACAAGAGGCTTATGTGCCATATAAGCGCATATCCTTTATTAACCCTTTCGGTCACATGATATCGTTATGACGTTTCTCTCAGTTCGCTTTCTCTATCTAGCGAGCTCGCGTTCAGGGCAGGGGGATTTCCCTATTCAGTCGAGCACATGGCAGGTGAAGGTCAACTGGCTCAAGCCGCGCGCCCCAATATTGTACGCGTATACGGAGCATGCGCAGTTTGTCAATGTGTCCTAGTTAGAATTTATGGCGGCGTATTCGTGACGGACTCTGGACGTAGTCTCTAAGTTTTTCATTACATGCCCAATAGAACTTTACTTTTCTGTGGTTATTAGGTAATGATGACGTAATCTATGAGGTAATTGCCAGAAAACTCAGGGCCTCCGTGGAGCCTTTCTGTGTGTGGCCAAGTTGTGCGTCAAAGCTCGAAAGCTCGTTGGCCTTCTTTATCGTCGTTTCGGGAAACTTGCTGATACAGCCACTCTCCTCCAACTATACAAGTCCTTCATTCGTCCAAATCTCGAATACTGTTCAGTAGTTTGGGATCCCTACCACGTTGGAGACATCGAATTACTCGGAGATTCGCTCTTCGGGTTTGCCTAAAAAATTGGTCTTGTGATAGGGAAGAACTGTATATCCAGAGCAAAATTCCTGCCCTTGCTCAGAGGCGATCTTGTGCCAGGCTCCATCACATGTTTAAAACTGTCAATCATCTCGTAGATTTCCCGGAGCCCCCACTCGAGTACAGGGCCATCCACTACAATAATAGATATTCCCATCCTCTGCAGTTCAGAAACATCCCAGCAAGGACTACCCAGTTTCAAAATTCATTTTTCCCGGGCACTATACCTCTCTGGAACTCCCTGTCTTTTAGCACTGTTGCATCACCCACACTTTCTAATTTCATTACCCACTTATCAGACTGAACTTGTCCTCTTTTTGGTTTCATGTTTAACTTAGCTTTTATGCTACCCATGTTACCGCTGTATTATATACAGAAATTATTATAGACAAAAAAAGTGTCGAGGTCGAGAGTCGGCCGCGGTCGACCCTCAGACTCCATCTCTGCGATTGAGGCGCCAGTATCAATGTGTGTATGCACTATATTGACGACCTTTTACCATATGAACCATTATGCAGCTACTGGGCATGTGGTCAAGTTTTCATTATAATTATTATAATTATACAGAAAAAAAATCTTCACAGGAACAATTAAGGTTCACACAAAGATGAAAAGAAATCTTCACAGAAAGAAAAGAAGAGAATAATAATTCTTATACCAGAAGAAAATTCAGATACCACATGAGCAATGGCATTCTCATCCAAATCCACACCGATATACTTTAGTAGCAATTCGATGCATGCATGCATCCTGGTGCATGCTATGGTATTTTCCATTATCTATATTGAGTCAAGCAGCTGCAGTGCATGTGTTGTCGACGTCATTGTGGCACCGGCAATGCATGCTCCCACCACAAATTTAAAGGAATTTGTTCAGGTGTCTCTCAGTTCATTAGGGTACACACCACATCATTTGTGGGGCTCACCCCAATAACATGCACATGAGCCTCAACCTTAAACAACCCTTTACCTATCGAACTATATTATTGACTGTTGAACTACTATGCATCTGGTATAGTTTCAATTCATATATCTGGTCAAAAAGTTTCACATTAATGTGATTTAATCACTGATATAGTCTAAATTGAATCAGGCCAATACAGATGATAACAGAAGAGACTAAAATCATTGTCACTAGCTAGCTATGTTTGTAATGATCTATTATACAGTATAATATTATAATACAGTTTTCTGATCACATAATTTGCTCCATGTGACAGTCAGTGCACTACGCAGGAACAATTCCAGTGAACTTCTATGTTATATCCAAGTTGCCTGGCCACCTCTTCAGTCCAATGGTTACAGTTGTACCTAGTGCCATAAGTTGCTCCATGGCTAGCAGCCTGAGCTGCTGCATATACTTCATCCAGAGTGTGCTCCCCTAGTGTCAAGCAATACTTTCCTCCAATTGATGAACAAGCATAATATTCAGCACCATCGGCAGACCATTCGTATACAACCCATTTATCCATCGACGGACAGTCAACAATAATACAATGATGAACTCCCATTCCTAAGGCTATCCCGATACGACAAGAACCAACTTTTACCGTTCCACGAGCGCTACCAGTGTACCATGAATGGTCGGTATATTGTGTAGCCCCAGCGATAGATTTTGCACTGCCCATGACCGATCGTCCGGTGAACACAACAGATCCAAGTTCGACCCCTCGAATGACCTCAATGTCATCATAGACTAGCGGTACACTACGTCAGGGGCTTCCTCGCTCAGCTCAGGGAGGCAGTGCGCACGCGCAATGGCAACCATGAGGAACTCCCTACTGTTCAGTGCCACGATGCGAGGGGAGTACATGTACAGTTCACGAAAACTGGCAGAGCGTTGGTGGTGTTAAGTTTTCAGAGAATAGAAATCTATGTTTGACGTGTATCAGGAGCACAAAGAAGCAGCAAGAGGCTATCGGGAAGATGGGCGAAGATATCATAGTAAAGCCGACGCGAACTTTTGAACAAGATAGGTAAAATCCGGCAAATCTGCTGGCTTGTAGCCGCTGTGTGTTCTTGTGAAGATAGAAATCCATGTTTGGCAATCTGATAGTTGGCGATGGAAAGCAACTCAAATGGTGCGAACAGTTCCTCACAATTATGCGTGAATGCATCCCTACAAAGATACTACCCAAACATAAAAATCTTCCTTGGCTATCAAAAGGTCTAGTTAATTCGATTAAGCGTAGAAATCTCCTATATAAGCGAGGAAAAGTATCAGGAAATCTATCCAGGTATAAACTGATGAGAAATAAAGTCACTTGTGACCTGCGAAAAGCCAAGAAGTCATATTTTCAGAAAATCAATCCAAAGGAACCCAAGGAATTCTGGAGGGCAGTAAAGTACCTCAGCAAACAACAATCCTCAATCCCTATTTTAATGGATGAGGGTGGTAACGAGGCTCTTACTGGTGCTCAAAAGGCAGATATGCTCAATAAATTTTTCTCCAAATGTTTTAATCGTCGCAGTGCACCTCTGGAAGCCTGGTCTGAAAGTGACTTTGATCTCCCTGATAACCCTCCAGACGAGATTCTTTGCAATGAAGATACAATATGTGAGCTTTTGACTGGTTTGGATGTCTCCAAATCTAGTGGCCCAGACGGGATTTCGGCTAAGATGCTCAAATATACTGCAGTAAGCATTACCCCTTCTGTCACACAGCTCTTCAACTTGTCCATCAGTAGTGGCAGAGTACCTAGGGACTGGAAATTATCATCAGTTGTACCTATTCCCAAATCGGGAAGGTCTCATTCACCTGACAACTACAGACCAATATCCTTGCTTAGCATTCTGAGTAAAGTGTTGGAGAAACATATCCATGCCCTAATTTTCAGTTATCTGAAACAGCACCATCCACTTTCCGACTCCCAGTGGGGCTTTCGAAATGGTCGGTCTACAGTATCTGCTCTTCTTCTGACAATACATCACTGGCTGCAGTTAATGGAGTCTGGTAAGGATGTTTGTGCTGTCTTCCTTGACTATCGTAAGGCATTTGATAGTGTGCCACATGCACCCCTGATGAGGAAACTGCAGGATATGGAGTTGCCTACAAATCTTCTAGCGTGGATCTCAGACTACTTAACTCTCAGAAAGCAGCAGATTATTGTGGATGGAGCAACCTCCAGCCAATGTTCAGTCGCCTCAGGTGTTCCTCAAGGCTCGGTGCTGGGACCTTTGCTCTTTTCAATCTATATTAATGGTATTACCGAAGTTAGCATTTCAGCAAACTCTTACCGTGTTCTCTATGCTGACGATGTTTTGTTGTACCGTGGGATATCGATACCAGAGGAAGATATTCACATGGTGCAGTCAGATATCAACGAGCTGCAAAAGTGGTCTGAAGAACAGTTGTTGCAGATGAATCCAAGCAAATGCAAGTATATGATTATTTCAAAGAAGTGCAGAACAAATCTCGGTGATTGTGTCCTACATCTCGGAGGAATAACTCTTGGAGAGGTGGAATCCTTCAAGTACCTGGGTGTTCTTCTCCATAAACACTTGACGTGGTCTGAACACATCTCGGGCATTTGCAACAAAGCTAAACAAATTCTTGGATTGATTTATAGACAATTTTATAACCACTCCTCTCCCTCGACGGTGAAGCAGCTTTACTTGAGCCTTGTTCGGCCCCACTTGGAGTACGCTTGTCAGCTCTGGGATCCATACACCCAGAACGATGTCAATAAGCTCGAGTCAGTCCAGAAATTTGCCTTGAAACTCGTTTCTCACCGCTGGGATGCAGGCTATGAGGAGCTAACTAGGCTGGTAAATGTCCCCATGCTGAGCGAGAGGAGACTACACTTGAAGCTTGTGCAAGTTTACAAGATTCTTCATGGATTGTGTGACTTTCCCGATGATATTCTACAAATCCAATTGGCACATTCAAGCAGACTGGCCAGGGCACAAACTCTGCACTGTCCCTTTGCACGAACTAACTATTATTATAATTCATTTGTCCCCAGTAGCATCAGAGCTTGGAACTCGCTAGAGGAGGATCTAGTACTTACCCCAAGTCTCCAGTCATTTAAGCTGGCTCTTAAAAGCAGCCCAACTTGACTTTTAAACTATTATGTTTAGCTATACCTGTTTTTATATATTCCTTTCTGTCACTGTATTTATGTACCAGGGTGCACACTCGATTAGTCTTAGTTTAGCATTTCGTAATATATACTTCTGGCTATTGTGTATCCTTTGCTATTAGGCCACTTCAACTTAATACTCTGTTTCTCGGGCCCGACCGACCCTACTTTCAGAGAAAACTTTTGTTAGTTTTGAGGTCAGAGGTCGGGTTTAATTATGTTCTGAGCATGCGCAATAGGTTTTTCGAGATAAATCTCGATTATTGACCTAGGACACGCCCAGTTAATTGAATTTATTTTCATTTACAAGCCGGCCTACCGACCCTATCCTGAGGAAAGGCCAGCCCGAGAAACAGAACATTAAATTGAAGTGGCCTTATTAAAACTTATCTACTGTACACAGTATATGGCATAGTAGAAAGCTTAAGGTACCATTAAATTGCGTGGGCGTGAGGTGGGGGATATGACACCTAAACCACATCAAAGTCATTAGTGAGGTGCATGTTGTGTAACCACGCCCTTTTAATTGCACAGGTCTCAGGGGTGTGGCTGCTAGAGCCGGAAGTGTTCATTTAATATCCTCCATGGACCGGAAGCCGAGCCGGAAGGGAGGGGCCAGGCCACGCCCAAAACAGCCCCACCCTGTTCCCCAAGGACCACCATTCTCAATCAAGTGCCTACTAACCACCGGATGTCCACCGGAAGCCCACAATCGATCCCAATTAAAACACACAGCTTCCTCAAGGCCAAAACACACACAAACACTTGGAGGCCGTTCTGCCACACCGCCCACGCAAGAGCTCACCTCATTTCCTGTGTGGGCGGAGTAACAACACGTCATCGCAACCACATCCGCTTCAAACCATCGTCAGCTTCCGTCCAGCCGTACAGGCCCCTCGATCGCACCGCCGTACAGTGCCTCATTAACAGACATGGCCTCACCTTTGACCTCCTGCCACGCCCCCAAAGCCTCCTCGCGGGGTTCAAAGGTCACCACCGCTTCAGGGACACGCCCACCTATCGCCGGGGCCAAGTCCCAGGCGCCGATGTCCAAGCACTGGCCCGTGAAGCCACGCCCAATCGGAAGCAATAAAACCTGCATTAACGCACACGCACACACTCCAAGGAACACGCCCACATGCTTAATTAGGCCTAATAAGCTTTTTTTTTTTTTTTTTTGTCGTTGCGGTTAATAGTTAAGAAAGAATGCTTTGATCTTGCTTTGATGTGGGCAATTACCGGCCTTTTCTTCAGGGGCCACTTCCGGTCGCTAATTACACGCGCATAATCATCCCTGGCCGATTCTGGACACGCCCACCTTCGACCAAAAGCACTCGTATGGCCTCTTCGGCCACGCCCCTTCACGATTCGCTAATTGAATTAGCCATTCCTGACGCTCACGCCCACGCAATTAAATGGTACCTTAAGAAGCAAGAAATATTATAGACAAAAAAAAACTCGATATGGCGAGCAAGAATAACATTTTACAAGAATATGGGTGAAGCCATACTTTTTGTCTGAGTCCGAGTAGAGACCTCGCTTCGCCGGTTCGGGATTACTGGGGCGAGCCTGAGCGAGCCCCACATAAACGGTACAGCTATGCGCGAATTGTATATAATTTATGGTACGTCGGTCACGCGAAATATATGCCCTGCATGGCTCTATGGACATAAGCGCGAAATATTCTATTGCGCATTCTCATGCCATAGCCCATGGGCCGTATGTACGCTGTTCTAATTTAGCGAATTGCAGATTTACACTCGTGCATGCAGCAAGCATAAAAATGACTTGCCACGAACGCTAGCGGACCCTGGCTGAGCCAATGTAAACCAGAGACAAATAAGACTGCGGAGAATAGAGAGGACTATCAGATAGGTACGTCGCATCTATGACTGTCGTGCTTGGATTCATTGTCCATAGTCTTCCGTGACGATCCATGGCTTTTACTAGCCTAGGCTACTTGAATAGTCTCTACTCCAGTCCGCCATAGATCTATGTCCAGTCCGACAGAGCCTTTCTTAGCTCAGGCTCGCCCCAAACTAGTCTCGTGCCCAGACCCCACCCCCAAAAAGAGGGAAAGGGTCTGGCGCACTTCGAGCCATTTCTTGTATTTGCTGACTCGACAGTTCAGGATCCTGGCAGATTACAGGCATGTGATTTTATCATGTGACTTGTAGACTAACGTACGTACACGTATACCGTATCCTCCCGAAAATAAGCCCCCTTCGAAAATAAGCCCCCTCCCCTCTTTGACCGTCAAGTTCTTGCACAGGTATGTTTGCCTCGATTATAAGTCCTTTCCCCATCGCCGATCGTCGTCTGTTGCCGTCTACTTGACAGGTCATCTCGCTGCCGCTCTTAGCTACAACAGCTAGTAAACCACTGGCCAAGGGGGGCTTATATTCGAGGGAAAGTGCATATTCGAAAATAAGCCCCCTCCCCAGTCTAGGTCATGTCTATTGCAAAAAAAGGGGGGGCTTACTTTCGGGAGGATACGGTATAATAATAATTATTAATAATAATAATAATAATTTTAATACCAAATAACATGATAGGCGTGTGCACGAAGATACTAGTAGATACTAGTAACTAGAGCACTTGCGTGTAGCGTGGCTAGCGGAGATGAACCAGGTGCAGGACGTCGCGACTGTATTTGTTCCTCGTTGTCGTTTGAAGCTTACTGTGACCCTTGTTTCAGTTCAGCAAGCTATTACCCAGAGCGTTAAAGAACTTGGATACGATCAACCGACTGATGATCAAGCAGAGGTTCTTCAGAAGTTTGTAAGTGGTCGCAATGTATTCATATCTCTGCCCACCGAGAGTGGCAAAAGTCAGACTCTGTGCGTTTCTTTAGTATTCGACAATTTCCCACCTGTTTAGCGGCTTTTTTTAATTGGAATTCCGCTTTGCGCACGTGATCGACATTCCAAAATCACCTGATCTGCAGAGTCAGCAAATACAAGAAATTGCGCCAGAACCCTGGGCACGAGACTAGCCCCAAACTAGTCTCGTCCCCAGACCCCACCCCCAAAAGGAGGAAAGGGTCTGGCACACATCGAGCGCTTTTTGGGTCTTGCTGACTTGGCATATCTGAATTCTATCGCACCAATCAGATTCACGCCATGTGGCTTGCATGTGATTATCGTATGATACCGCGCGCTAGCCGCCTATTGCTGCACGTGAGAGCCGCTGATGTGTTGCCATGCCTATAGGATGCGTTGTCATGACGATCACATGACATGCTGCATCCTGTGCGCCAAAAAAGCGCTCGATGTGTGCCAGACCCTTTCCTCCTTTTGGGGGTGGGGTCTGGGGATGAGACTAGCCCCAAACAGGCCATGCATGTCACTAGTATACATGTATATAATGTATGATGTCATTCGCGGTTTATAAGAGCAGGGGCCGGGCCGGCACGCCGGAGCCAGGGCTAGGGCCCGGGCCGGCTTCTCGTTGGTGACGCAATTTATACGCCTGCCGCTGCCATACCGTATATGCAGCCCGGACTGAAAAGAAGTTAGCCGCACATTGTGCAGCCCCACATTCCAGCGGTACTCGAACTCAACCGCACATTGCAGGGCCAATATTCCTGTTCCCATTCCCATGCCACACTCGCAATAATAAAGCACGTATCGCTGCTATAGAGGTTATTGAAATGATGTCATCAATAGGGTTAAATTTATTAATTAGGCTTTTTAGGTTTTGTTAATTTTTTAGGAGCATTCAGGGTAGTCCAAACAACTCAGATCTCAATTGTAAAAAGCTAAAAGTTGACAGTTGATTTTTTTAAATTTCTCAAAGTTTGGTCTTTTAGCATCAGTAGCTATGTATGGCGGGTGGCAAATCAAGTTTGCCACCCACAATATAAAGTCTATGTGAATAGCTTTACTTTAATATTTTTTTATAAAATCAGCTGTTACTAATAGGAGTTAGGCCTCCATATTTTAGATTCAAGTTACCTGGGCTGCCACTGTTATCTGAAAAAAATTGCGATGATTAATTATGAATTTTAGAATGGTGATGATGTCATCAAATAACCTCTATAGCTAGCTGGTTCCCTGCAGCGCAGGTGATCGGATCGGAGGAGCCAGTAGTGTCCATGCATGGATCTATTCTATGTACTTAACGAATGTGAGGCTGGCTCAGATTGGTGTATATATTTGTCGACAGAGCCTCTAGTTACCCAGCCTCACATTCTGAACCAAATTTCTTGCGTGTACGTAGCTAGGCAATGTCAGGCTGGCCTCAAATTGGTGTGTACACTTGTCGACAGAGCCTCTAGCTACCCAGCCTCACATTCTAAACCAAGACTGTTGTGTGTACAAAGCTAGGCAATGTGAGGCTGGCCTCAAATTGGTGTGTACACTTGTCGACAGAGCCTCTAGCTACCCAGCCTCACATTCTAAACCAAGACTGTTGTGTGTACGTGGCTAGGCAATGTGAGGCTGGCCTCAAATTGGTGTATACACTTGTCGACAGAGCCTCTAGCTACCCAGCCTCACATTCTAAACCAAGACTTTTGTGTGTACGTGGCTAGGCAATGTGAGGCTGGCCTCAAATAATTGGTGTGTACACTTGTCGACAGAGCCTCTAGCTACCCAGCCTCACATTCTAAAGAAAGTCTCTTGTGTGTACATGGCTAGGCAATGTGAGGCTGGCCTCAAATTGGTGTGTACACTTGTCGACAGAGCCTCTAGCTACCCAGCCTCACATTCTAAACCAAGATTGTTGTGTGTACGTGGCTAGGCAATGTGAGGCTGGCCTCAAATTGGTGTGTACACTTGTCGACAGAGCCTCTAGCTACCCAGCCTCACATTCTAAACCAACACTGTTGTGTGTACAAAGCTAGGCAATGTGAGGCTGGCCTCAAATTGGTGTGTACACTTGTCGACAGAGCCTCTAGCTACCCAGCCTCACATTCTAAACCAAGATTGTTGTGTGTACGTGGCTAGGCAATGTGAGGCTGGCCTCAAATTGGTGTGTACACTTGTCGACAGAGCCTCTAGCTACCCAGCCTCACATTCTAAACCAAGATTGTTGTGTGTACGTGGCTACGCAATGTGAGGCTGGCCTCAAATTGGTGTGTACACTTGTCGACAGAGCCTCTAGCTACCCAGCCTCACATTCTAAACCAAGATTGTTTTGTGTACGTGGCTAGGCAATGTGAGGCTGGCCTCAAATTGGTGTGTACACTTGTCGACAGAGCCTCACATTCTAAACCAAGACTGTTGTGTGTATGTGGCTAGGCAATGTGAGGCTGGCCTCAAATTGGTGTGTACACTTGTCAACAGAGCCTCTAGCTACCCAGCCTCACATTCTAAACCAAGACTTTTGTGTGTACGTGGCTAGGCAATGTGAGGCTGGTCTCAAATAATTGGTGTGTACACTTGTCGACAGAGCCTCTATAGCTACCCAGCCTCACATTCTAAAGAAAGTCTCTTGTGTGTACATGGCTAGGCAATGTGAGGCTGGCCTCAAATTGGTGTGTACACTTGTTTACAGAGCCTCTAGCTACCCAGCCTCACATTCTAAAGAAAGTCTCTTGTGAGTACATGGCTAGGCAATGTGAGGCTGGCCTCAAATTGGTTTTTACACTTGTCGACAGAGCCTCTAGCTACCCAGCCTCACATTCTAAACCAAGACTGTTGTGTGTACGTGGCTAGGCAATGTGAGGCTGGCCTCAAATTGGTAAATTGGTATGTACACTTATTGACAGAGCCTCTAGCTACCCAGCCTCACATTCTAAACCAAGACTGTTGTGTGTACAAACCTCAAATTGGTAAATTGGTATGTACACTTATTGACAGAGCCTCTAGCTACCCAGCTTCACATTCTAAACCAAGACTGTTGTGTGTACGTAGCTAGGCAATGTGATGGTGGCCTCAAGTTGGTGTGTACACTAGATTTAAAATGTCTGGTTTTATGATTGTCTGTTTATTGTATTTTCTCCAGTAATTTGAAGACTGCTGAGTGCATAATCTCCCTTCAACACGGATTTAACGATACAATACTAAGACATTATACCATATATATATATTATAGCGGGAAACTTTCGAGTGAGAAAACCTTCACGAATATGGCAATTTTATAGCCACCTGCGAATGTTTTCTCCATGAAATTTTAAGGCTTACCATATTCATCTATGCAATCAGTTTAACATTCCATGAAATGCTCGCTTCCTATTGATCCACGAAATTTTTCTCCCTCGAAAGTTTCCACTATACAGTAGTCGATCATCTTCTTCATTGTACACCAATCATTGCAATTACATTTTTATGATAGTGCCAACAGTTTCGGCTACCATACTGTGGCCATCATCAGGGCAACAATGCAAACATACATACACAAGCTAGTCCTTAATAATCCTCTCAATGGATCCATCAATCGGTACTGATGTTGCTGGCATCAAGTTAGGGGTCAGCTCTGGACCAATTAATGATCTTGAGGGAGGATTGTTGGTGGGTGGGGCTGGTGGTCATCGATCTGTTGACTGGAGCATTGTTTGATGGTTCTCAGCCAGAGTGACATTGTCAACAGTTCAGCAAGCTTCCTTATGTTCTTTTAGTCTGATGTGCAGAGTTCTTCCTGTTCCCCAATATAGAAATCTCCACATTCACATTGGATCACACCAGTTCTTTCATCTTGAGCTGAAACTGTTGGCACGATTATAAAATGTGATTGCGTGATTGGTGTACAGTGAAGATGATCCACTAACTTAATGCCAGATATCCAATAATTATTGAGAATTTCACTCAAGAAGTACGGAGACAGCAGATCTGTAATAATTTTTGTGTGCGCAATAATTTTTATTGTATGATAATAGTCATCAAACACACACAACTATGTATGTATATACACACTATGTATTTTTTGTAACCAATCATGTTGATTGCATCCTATTATATCAGATAATATTATAATACACCTCTTTCACATGATTATAGCTATTACTACTAGAATAAGTTGGTGCAATATCATTCATTCACTGATAATTGTGTTGTACCGCTCAGCCTAAACCTATTATTATGTCATTCGAGCATCATACTCGGTGGTATAGTGATGGAAAACTAGTATACAAGAGACATCCCTATACATCATGATTTATGAAGTCAGTAGTGACAACTTAATATGCATACAAAATAAAGTAATATTATTATGTAATAGAATAATATTGGATGTCTCCTAGCTATAGTAATACTAGCCTTGTATCCAGTCCATCCCATGTTTTTAAACATTGCACACGAAAATGTTGAAAAACATAATGAGGCTCTATAATATAGTAATACTACTGTTTTCCATCACTATGCCACTATAATATTATATTTTGGTGCTTTTTGTTACTGCCACCCCTACTCTTGCTTATTGAAAGGTGATGTGATTCAGATTGCCAGAATATTTTTCGGTTGGACGCCCTAGCTAATTTGACGAAGAAAATCCAAATTTTAGTTTGCCCTATATATTAAAGCCTTGTTTTGACTTACTCCATTATAATTAAAACATATTATTTCCTCAACAGGTGGGCATGCATCCTGGATAATTGACTTAGATTCCACTGCATTCCCTTTGCCACCGAGTTTAATACGATAAATCCTAAGTGTCCTTTCTTTTTCCTCATCTCTCCTCAGGTATTGGCATTCATTGTCTTCATCTGTGCAGCAGTCGTTTCCTCTCACACAAGCTTCCCTAATGTTTTGACATCACCTGTCCAATGGGCGTGAATATTATTAAAAGGTACTTGAGTTGCAATCACAGAGCCGGAGTCATATTCTGTGCAGCTGCAGCTGCAGCTAGTTACTATCAAAACACTGATAGGACAGTGCAGACAAAACATTCAGGTTTTATTGTGTGATAATATTCAGGCCCATGTAGAAGAGTGGCTGTGACATCAAATCTGGAAAGAGATGTTTATACTACTACTGTGTGTGTTGCATACTCCTGCCAATGTGCTGCTAATGATAATCTTGAATGGCCACTCACAGAAAGTTTGTCTTCTTGATAACAAGACGATTTGAAATGCACTGCTCTAAATCTTAAGAAATGAATGTTTTTTTTACTACAGTAGATCTAATGCCGTGGCCTCCGCTGCACTGAATTATGTACGGTGACAGTATACAATTTTGTATCCATGCAAGATTGTCAGACACAGTAGCTACTGTATTATGCGTACATTTTGGATTAGTGTAACTTAAAAGTTTAGTTTCAAGCAAGTCTTATACTCCCGGATTCTATTTATCTATGTAGTATCTGCATGCTGTAACACAATAATTATATAATCTATAAATTAAATCCAGCTACCACTCTATTAGCAGTATTAGTGGAGTTCACATGTGGATCCAATCAAGCCTCACTGGAATAAAAAAAAAAGCCTTTTGAAAAGATATCAGTTGTGCCAGTTTACAAATTTTATGTACCAGAACATGACAAAAATTTAATACGCCATTAGGTATACCATAATATTATTATGGATGAGGACATGCAAAGCAACTACGATCAACAAGGGATTTCTGTCAGTACCAACTGTTGTCAATTGCAAAAATCATTGAAATTAAAGTGACATCTGTTGATAATTAGTACCAGATTCGAGCTCAGAGTTTCTTAGTGAGTTAGCTGTTGGTGTACTCATGCTACTCTCTATAGATAGTGAATATAAAAGTAACAGAACATCACATGTGAAATCATATTAATATAGTTAAATGAAACAGATGTAGTCTAAGACTGACATCCATGTTGAAGTTCATATATACTGTGTCTTAAGAATAATAATTATTAAGCATCAAAAGATTCATATGTATGGACAGATGCTATGTGTTAGCAATAATTGCATGCATACAGCTCAGGTAGCACAATATGATAGTGTCACACTGATTAATATTGTTAATCATTAAGGACACAAAATTAACACCAGCTCCTGTATGCATGCATGCCATGGGAATGAATCAGATTATTTTAGTGTGAGTATGCATAATAATTATGACAAAGTTTGTATAACATGTAATTATGTTATAAAAAAATAATCTGATTCATTCCCATACAGGATTTGATTGTTTATATATACAAGTTGTAACTATAGCAAGGTATTTAGTACACGTCATGTACGTATTAATATGTGTTATTATAAGTGCCAGCTTACTCAAGCCAGCATGCCATGTGTACTTTCAGTGCTATAAATAACAATAATTACGCATGCCTTCTCCCAAATCAGAATAAGTAATCATCGTTATGATAATTATAGCTAATATATACTGAAAGCTATAGTGCAATAAACACTCCTTTACAAAAATTCAATCTTGTCAGCAGTATGAAATGTGTCAATGCATGGTGCTATATGTAAGAATGGTCTTCACTTTTTAGTGAGTACAAGTTACTCTGATGACTGAAGCTATTCAGTATACAAGTGATGCAAGTCATAGCTAATACAGAAAGAACTTGCATGACTAAAATAATATTATGAAAAAAGAGGCTCAAAATTAAACTACTAACTACAAAAAGAAAATTCAAAACTGCAGCAAGCTAGTCATATTATATGACTTTTGTATCTTGATGATTTACGTAATTTGCACCACCTTTTGCATTGAAACCCATCAATCAAAATAAGGCCTTTTCTTCTGGATCGGATCAGTAACTTGATACATTATGAGGTACCGGGGGACATTCTTACTGCAAGGGCATATGCAACTTAGGGCTCTGGATCTGTAAAACCTCCATATAATAAAAATTAATCCCCATAGTACCTCCTAAAGGGTGTCTAAATATTTAGTAATACTGGTAATACATTACAGTATATATATACTAATGTGTATTTGCCGTTTTTTAGGCAGATGCCCATAATAGCCTTGAGATCTATGGTATTAATGGCCTGGTGTTGTAAAGGTGTGCTTCAATGAATCAGACGTATTACTTATTATTACAGTAGAGCAAGCTTGCTATATTATATCTCTGTGCCTTTGCATACTGCAGGATGGTTGAAATTAATTTTAATGTGGGAGTATGAAAAACATTGTGTGCATGCATGTGCAGGCTTAATATTATGACATTGTATACTGTACACATGCATGCACGGAAACGTTTACAGGCCCGGCTGGGGGCTTTCCTATAAAGCAAGCGGGAATGCAACAAGAAAAACAGTTTTTCAGTATCAGATTCTGAAAACTTACTAAATAATTCCGTGTGCTTATCGTTATTATTGATTTAAGAGCTGCATAGTGATCAATTGCTGCTTCAAGATTATGGACGCACAGAAAATATCTATACAGAAAAATCCCCTCAAATTGGTTGCCATTATTCTAAGGATTATTGTCATTGTAAGTTGTTAAAGTTATGTACAAGTCTTGCATGCACTGTCACTCGAAAGACCGCTCAATCAATCTATAGACTTCTTGGATGGTATTTGCATGCATGCTCAATAATGATATATGCATTAATTATATTGTATATGTAAATTTCCAAATTGATATTGCATAATAATTATGTGACCATTCATCATAATTGCATTTGCGTTGCATGCAGGTATTTGCAGGGGTAACTGTTCTGTGTGGAATTATTGCACTTAGCAAGGTGAATATTGACTTAGTTCGTGCAGAAATAGAGGCTATTAAAGTTTATCCAGAACTAGGGAAATATGCTATCTATACCAGTACACTGGTGTGTGGCTCGCTGTTTCTGCTCGCTTGTGGAGGTACACTACTCTACGAAATAATAATTCTTATCAAGTCCATAGTGTCAAAAGATCAGAATACCAAGGTGTTATCAATTGTGGTGAGCCAGTTATTAATCCAAGCTTGTGTACTCATTAAGTTAACTTTATCATGCTCTATAGGAAACTGTGCTTGGTTCAATTAGCGCAGTGGTGATCTTCAGCCTTGCCATTGGCCTGGTTAACCCTGCTAATGAGATTGCTAAGCTTGGGATACAGCAACCTCTCATCATGTCTGATCAAGCAACTGCTGTAAGTTACAATACCTATAAATATTTTTGCATGCAAATTCCTTGCATGAATTGACACTATAATATTATATAGAAATTAATTTTGGTACCATAAGTATAATAATAATATACCGGGTAGTAGCCACCCATGTAGTATGATACCAATAAGGGGTAGCTTGTTTAATTTGATTATTATGAGGTTTGTTTTTCAATTCTAGGCTTTTGGATTTCTCACCACATTTGCCATTGCTGGGCTGATAGTTTTCTTGTGGATCAAGTTCTGTATTGAGAAATCTCGAGCTGCTTGATGCCTAGCTGCTATAATATTATTAGTACTAGTACTGTCAGGCTTGATAAAGTAGCACTGGCATTTTAGAGTTATCATCAAATCGATATCTTTACTGATGTACCATAGTAGCTATACAGTAACTATAAGATTATACTCTCAAATTAAATATTGTACGTAATAAATTTGCTTAGGGTGAAGAATGCCATGCACACACACACTGTTTTTCACATTATGACTCAAACCTGTGTTTACGTATAGTTAGTCCCAACAGCACACAGTTTGTGACATGCTAACAGGAGCTATCAAAACTGGGCAATTACTGTTGCACTGAGCAAAACACCTAGCTCGCAAGCTAATTTGCAGGGACGTTGATGCTTCATGCGTATATCTTTCAGTAATATTCACCTTTGATTTAGATTGTATGGTATTCTGCTATAGCTGCCACCATGCTCATTCTCAGCATCATCCTGAGTGTGCTAATCAGCTTACCTTCTGGAGAATCTTGTGCAAGAAATTTATCATACTACGTCATGCCAAGTTCTCAACTGAACAGAAATGCTACATTAGATTATAACGATGAAGTACTGTATAAAACATTGAAGGAATGCCAGATGTTGGGGAACTTTAGTGAATGTGACTATAAAATTAATGGACATGTTACCAATATTATCACTGTAATATTCTTGGCGGGAGTTCATGAAGTAAAATCAGACAAACCTCTACGCTTCAATAATGTAGACAGGATAACGTTTGTTGGCTCTGGCCATTCTGATCAAGTTATTATTAAGAATCTTGACCTTAGAATCATTACAGGTACAGTGGTCATACAGAATATCACAATGGAGGGAAGTCATATAATAATGTATAGATCATCCTCATCTAAAATTATTTATCGACCGCTAGCAATAGTGAATTGCAAATTTTTGGGTTCTCAAATAATTCTTCCAACAGTAGAGCTCACTGTTGAAAGTAGCGAATTTCATAATAGCTCATCTACTACCATAACTTTATACTCAGGTTTTGCAATATTCTGTGGTACAGTGATCTTTGAAAATAACAGTGGATTGAAGGGAGGAGCTATAGCTTTGATTGGCTCAATATTGACTATTAAAAGCAAATCCTTAGTGATCTTCAAGAATAATCATGCAAATGAAACAGGAGGAGCCATATACACAGATAATGTTGAGCCCCAGATTAATTTGGAAGGATATAGATCGTACTGCTTTTATATACTGGATGTGCAATTTAATAATAAAAGCAATGCTCTAGAAAACTTTACACAGGTTTTGAGCTTTGAGAGTAATACAGCTTCTTTGGGAGGTGATCATATCTATGGAGCCAAACTGAAAAGTGACTGTGTATCCTCAAGCTATTGTCATGACGATAACTGTCGATATAGTTATGAAACAGTAACAGTATTGGAGATGTGTTCAAATTTACTCTAGATTACACTATCAGTACTTCATGGTCAGCCATATCTGGAGATCCTACACGTCTATGTATATGTGACAACAGTGGTCTACCACAGTGTGCCAATGTTTCGATGATCTATCTCGAAATCATGATTTCCAGATGTCCCATAGACAACTGTAAGATGGACGAAAGGACATTGACCTTCAGAAAAATCCTGAAGCTCAGTGTGCCTACAACCATGCAGGAGTGTTGTGTGGTAGTTGCCAAAAAGGGTACAGCCTGGCTATTGGCTCCTCTCACTGCATTCAATGCTCCAATAACAACAATTTGGCACTTCTCATTTTCTTTGCAGCTGCTGGGTTCCTTCTGGTGATTGCCATCTCCGTATCTAATCTCACCGTCACACAAGGTATGATTAACGGACTGATGTTTTATGCCAATATTGTGTGGACCTACCAAAATGCTTTCTTCCCTCACAATCCAACTGGAATATCAGCTTTTCTTAAGATATTTCTTGCTTGGTTAAATCTTGACTTTGGGATTGAGACTTGCTTCTACAATGGCCTGGATATGTATGGCAAAACGTGGTTGCAGTTTATTTTTCCATTTTACATAGCAGCTATATTCCTACTTGGTGTCCACTACTCCTCGAAGCTTTCCAAAATTTTAGGTGACAGATCAGTTCCAACTCTAGCAACACTACTGTTTCTGTCCTATGCTAAACTTCTTCGCACGATCATTGCTTCACTTCGATTGGCTGATCTGAAAACATATCCCCACGGACAAACTATTAGGGTATGGGCACTCGATGGCAATTTGACCTACAGCCACCACAAGCATGTGCTATTACTGCTAGTGACAATTCCCTGCTTCCTTTTTCTGTGGATGCCATACACAGTCATCCTTTTCTCAATGCAGTGGCTGAGAAAGGTTGATCACTACAAACCTTTGAAGCCACTGGCACAATACAAGCCAATATACGATGCATATTTTGGGCCTCTAAAAGATAAGCATCACTACTGGTTTGGGACACTTCTTTTAGCACAAGGAACACTTCTTGTTGTGTCATCCCTCACTCTAAATCTAGTCCCTATTTTCAGTTTACTTCTGTTGCTGATTATTGTTACCCTTTGCTCTGCTACCTCAATCATGTCAAGACTTATAAAAAGCTTTATCTTACACTCATAGAAAGTTCATTTTTGCTGAACCTTATCATGCTCACTGCTGGAAGTCTATACTTCAGAGAGAGTGAGAGTGGACAAACGACCATACTTTGTGTGTCAGTTTCTATTGTCTTCATTGAATTCTGTGGAATCGTAGTTTGGAACTTGATCCCACTAAAAAACATTAACTGTTTCAAGAGAAAATCTGATTGCATAAATGACAATAATCAAGAGTTGGATACTGTTCAAATTCTTGAATACAGTGACTACAATGACCACAGTAGAGAGGAACAATACGTGTGCTTTCATGACTCTATAACTGCGGATGATATTACAGATTAGAGACTCGGAATCACATAGCTCTAGAGACTAGGGTCAGTACTAGCATGATGGTCTAGCTGCCATCTGTCAGAAATCATTGATATCTAATGGATATTCATTGTTTCTATTATGCATCCACATTATTTGCGGTAATTATAATATTAATGATTTCCCTTATCATTCACCAAAAGTTACCTATTATGGCAAATGTGACCCTACTTGCCCCAAGCCCCCCCCCCCCCCCCCCCCCCCCAACTTTTTGAGCAATAGTAATATGGGATTGTTAATGTTAGATGAAATTGTAGTTGTATTCACTGTAATGATAGTTGGATACCCAAAAATGTGCAAAAAAATTGAGATCTGATAGCTGGAAATAGCTGATTTTTAATTAAGGTTCTGGACACAATACTTTCGCACGCTTCCCAAGCAGTGTGACAAAGTGCCCCCACTTTGAAAACCATATCTACACCCTTGACCACATTGTGTATTCCACAACAAAGATAGATAAGAAACAGCATAAGTGTAAATATTTCACTTTAATTCACCTTTATATTGCACACCTGCAATGAAGTGCAACACTTTAATTCACCTTTATATTGCACACATGCAATGAAGTGCAACTAAGGCTGGAAGCTCCATGGCCTCCCAAAGTAAGCTGCCATGTATAGTGCAAGAAGCACAGCTCTGCCCAAGAAGTGCTGAAATACGCTACATGGATGCTTATCTGGGAGTGGGCACTTGCCCGGGACACTAGCCTAAGGGTATGTATTCATTAAGTATCAATATGAAAAATCACCCGACGATGTCAACAAAAATGATTTGGGACTATTCAAGAGAGTCTAAAGTCAACTAACGATCAGTAATTTAAGAGTCCTTTGCGGCCGTATAGAATAATGATACCTACCGTACTCTGAAAAAGAGCAATAGCTAACTGTACCTATCGCACACGAAGGTTATTAAGAGGTAGTATAGACCAAGAAGTTGTTACACGAAGGTTTCAAACTATATAATGCATGTTGAAGTAAAATTATCGTAACCTGTTCTTGTTTCCCATACTTTGCAAGGTCATAATGCATGTTCAAATCTACATGTACATGCAATGTTATCAGAAACCATTTGTACAGTCAATTAGCTATTGCTGTGTTGGTTGAACTATAGTTTTGTTCCAAATTAATGTGCCATGCATATGGCATACTTGCAACCACTGAGTTACATCCTATATAGCTGCAGCTGCAGCTACGGTTACCATCAAAACACTGATGGAGTAGTGCAGACGCAGCCTTTATGGCTTCGTGCATGGTTAGTTAATGATATTCTGTGATGTCAAATCTGAAAAGAGATGTTTGTACGTACTACTATGTGCGTTGCATTTACTTTACATGATATATTATATACAACTTGATTTCAATATGCCAAGGGATTAAGAACCACTATAATTATTACCGTATATATAGATGCACGGTGTACATATGATTTGTCACAGATTTGGGAGTTATGCTAACTAATCACAAGGCTCTTCAAGGTATGTCGGAACTTGTCAATTATTTTATACCCTCCTGTTAGAGTGGGTGTGGCAGGGATGCTCATTGATTAAGTTGTCACTAGTTAATATCTTTGTCTGCCATGATAATATCCTGTACCCCTTATATAACATCTTTAATCGATAGCAGCACCATATATATTAAGGAGCTTGATCATGCAGGTGTCAATAATAGTGAAGCTGCAACGGTCATAAATTCACCATAAACACCCACAACTGCGGAAACGTTAATAGTTATTTAATCTGGTAGTGATCGATGGAGAAAGGAACCAGCACTATATTATACTACGTTTCGTTGATTTTATTCTATTATACACACCATATAGTACAAGGTTTCCATAATACATGTAATGTATACCAATAGTTATATAGCAATTGAAATCAAACAGTAGCTATAGCATTGTGCAAAGAACTAGCTACAAGGATCCAGGCAACACAGTCATTCACTTTAAATTAGCTATATTATTACTATCAATCAAGTTTCATAGCCAGTCTTGAATAGAATGATGATCATGAACAAACTCGGTAGAGTTAGAGTCAGCAGCCTAAGACTCTTACTTATTGTCATCTTTATTCAGTGCTACAATGTGCCACCAATTAGAAGCTCACATCAACTCAACAATCCACCACGGCACTCCAGCACAGAGGACCGTAGTGCTGAATCATCAAAGACAGTTCTACCAGTCTGGGTGATAATCGTGATAGTCCTACTCATCCTAATGATACTGTGTTTCTGCATTAGACTCTGCTGCTATCGTTTTTCCTGTGGTAATCAGAGGTACTATGGTGGCAGGCATAGACGGACTCGTGTTGTGAGAATCACACCCTCCCACATAAATCACAAGAATTTTCAAGGAATTGAACAAACTGGTGTATGTCTTAGTGGGGAGAACCCTATTAATAAAGAAATAGATAAGCCGCTAAGTAGCACCTTATATCAGAGTGAGGCACCACCAAGGTATGAAGATGTGGTCCAAGCCAAGAGCGCTGAACTGGATGAAGTGTTGGACAATCAATGTGATCATGGTGATCGTGGTTCTATATAATATACGTCATGTACACAGTGCAAAATCCCCTCCACCTAATTATTAGTGCATTTACCTTAATACATGATATAACTTGATTTCAATATGCCAAGGGATTTAGAAACACTATTATACTTCAGCTACCTTTAGTTATTATTGGGTATAGATGGTGTACATGTGATATGTCACAGATTTGGGAGTTGTGCTAACTATACTCTCTTTTTGATCCCAAGAGTCAGGAAGAATAATTACAAAATAAAATAACAAATGAGATTTTGTTGCAACTATAATATTATATAAACATTTATGTATGTCCAAACGATTCCCAACTGCATATCTTGATACTCAAGCAAAACACACCTATAGGGGCATGCATGGTGGCCAGCTTCCAGAATAAAGACACTACCAGCTATACACTATAGTTACACTACCAGTTTGCCATGAAATAATGTAAGATTTGCCTATTAGCTGTACATGACACAAATCAATGTCATTCTCAAAGCAGCTATATAACAAAGAGGTTGTGCAAATAGGCCATATGCAGACGCCGGCATCAATAATAGTGAAGCAGCGACGGTCATAAATTCAACATAAACACCCATAATTGCAGAAAGGTTAATAGTTATTAACCAATTTTTAATCTGATAGTGATCGATGGAGAAAGGAACCAGCGCTAGCACTATCACAGCAGCAATATGTGCCCAGAACACTATCAAGATCATAATTATTGTCATAAGAGCTACAATCATGGTATAATATTATGTTAATGATATTTTGTGTGTCAGATGATTCTATACTAGCTGCAATAACTTTTTGCATGCTAGCCTCACCTCCCAGATGCATGCAGGCCCCTTCTCAGATATTATCATAATTAATTTTTTGTGCAACATTAAAAAGCTGGGAGGGCCCCATGCAGGGACAGTAATAATAATTATTATACTGCTTGCATGCATGCATGATGATCTTATTCTAATACATACATACAGGTCTCTGCAGGATTAGCTGCACTATGTGGAATAGTAGCTATCAGCAAGGTGGAATTTAGTAAAGTACAACGTGAAGCAGAGCAAAGCCCTGATGACTGGGAAAGTGCTATCAACTTCAACTCATTGATATCCTGCATCTTACTTCTGCTCGGTAGTGGAGCAACGCTTGTACTCGAGATAGTAATGCTCATAGTATCGCTGGTGAAGAAGACCAGTAAGGTGTTCGTGATTGTGGTGAGCTATATATTATCATGATCTTATCGGTGCCATGCATGGCTAAAATCAACACCATGCAAGGTTGATCTGGTGGGTCTACTAAAATAATTCATGCCAAAATTTAATTTTGAAATACTTGCATCTTTTACAAATCATCATACCAGTATACCATTCTGAGATTACTATGCATGGATGCGTAGTTGATGTATTAAACTATAGTAGCAAGCATGTTTTTGAATGCATGTGCACATGGATGGGATAATATGCATGCACCATGTATACGTATGGTGATAGTCTTATAATAATATTATTATTATGATGTTTATATTGCTATTACGTAGTTTATAAATAATTTGCACATTAAGATAAACTGGACTGTTCATTTATAGCCTGAGCTTATCTTTCAAGGAAAGCTGCAATATTGATATTGCTAATGCACGTCTGTCAACCCTGACCGTCACAATTTGCTCCTAAGTTAACTTAGATTATCCTGTAAAATAAACTGCAAACTGAATGTTTTGATGTTATTAATAAGCAAACGTCTATCCATCCTGACACCTCTTCATAGGCACCTTTTGCAGGAGTGTATGACCGGCGGCATTAGCTACAGCATGCATGTATGATATTAAATTGTGCTGTCTCTACTTTCAACACCCTACAGATAGATAACAACTAATAACAGAACAAAATACGTTAGTCCCCTTTGTCATGGAAATGCCACTTCTGTTAATATCATTTAGACCTATTAGCTATGCTAATTTTCAAGGTCAGATCACATCATACTATTTTAGGCAATATTAGATTTACACTAATTTGTATAGGGAATTAATTGTACGATAAGGGTACTCCTTCAATAACAATAGCTATCCTGTTCAGAGTGTGCATAATTATTCTGTGTGATGGTTCTAAGGCATGGCACAGCACAGTCTGAGGTATCATCCGCTTCACGTTGCAGCAGTAGGAAGAGTGCCGTTGCAATCCAGAGCACTGCAGACGTGGCACGTGTAGGGCTTCTCTAACTCCATCGATCAGTAGCCTGAGAATGAGATACCCATCCTATACAAAAAACATAGAAAATTTCTCAAACTGATGCCTTGTAGTCTGTCCGGCACCGTGGCAGTATCATAAGCGAGCTTTATTTAGAGTTTCATGTCAAAATATTCAGTACCCAACCTATACAACTGACATGTTACCTTTTTTTTTTTTTTTTTTTTTTTTTTGTCTATGATATTTCTTGCAGTTAGGAATGCAAAGGACACAAAAAGTAGCAATATAAAAAATGCTAGTGATAAACATGTGCCCGTATATTAGATTTAAACAAGGATATGGAGGAAATGACAGTATTATTAGTGAGTGAGGTGGGTAGTGAATTCCATAGTCTTATACTACGAGGTACATACGAGTTGTAATAATAACAAGTACGAGCAAAAGGACAAATAAATGAATGTGGATTTGAAGAACGAGTGACTCTTTGAACGTCATTGTGACAATAAATATTATCAGGAAAATGAAATAAACCATGGATTATTCTGAACATAGAGCACAAGTCTAGATAAGCTCTTCTTTGCTGCATGTTTGGTACAGAGAAGAGTTGCAGCAGTTCCTCATAATTTGCATCCCAGTTCTTGGCACACATGCGTAAGGCAAATTTTTGGACTCCTTCAATCGAGTTTATTTCCCCAACTTTATATGGACTCCATACTTGGCTTGCATACTCCAGGTTGGGACGAACTAGGGAGATGTACATTTGAAAGAGGCTCTCTGAGCTGGAGTATTGGTAAAAACGGCGGTACACAAGTCCAAGTATCTTTCTTGCCTTTGTGCAGAGATTTTTCACGTGTTGAGTCCAAGATAGATTATCGGATAGCAATAGGCCAAGGTACTTATAAGTAGGTACTCGTTCAAGCAGCTGCCCACACAAGTGCAATTGTGGAGTGAATAGAGAATCAGGTTGAATTTTTCGTGAGACAAGCATGAACTTGCATTTCTGCACATTGAAGTGCAGATAGTTGCTGTCGACCCAGTCGGAGATCTTGTTCACATCCTGTTAAAGCAGATGGAAGTCACTTTGGCAAGAAATTGGTCTGTAAAGAAGCATGTCGTCTGCAAAAAGGGTAAGGTGACTATCTCTGGAGAGCAACAGAGATTTGATGCCGTCAATGTAAATTAAAAACAAAAGTGGGCCTATCACCGAACCTTGTGGAACCCCCGAGTAGACAGGTAGAGAGTTGGACGCCGCTCCATTTACCACGACTTTTTGGGTTCTACCAGAGAGGTAGCTGTGGATCCATCTTAGGAGTAGTGGATGCAAATTAATATCTTCCAGCTTTCTCAAAAGTAAGCGATGTGGTACCGAGTCGAATGCTTTCCTAAAATCGAAGAATACAGCTCCTACTTCCCTGCCGCTCTCCAATAGTTGGAACCAATTATTTGTAGTTTCTAGCAGGGCAGTAGTAGTAGACTTTCCTGCCTGGAATCCCCACTGCGAGTCAGAGATTGGGTGAGACTGATCCAGATGTTTAGAGAGGAGGCTGAATATGTGTCTCTCTAGGAGTTTACTTAGAACCGGTAGTAGAGAAATTGGTCGGTAGTTTCCTGGATTTCGTTTATCTGCAGACTTTGGAATTGGTACAACTGAGGAGACTTTCCACTTATTTGGAAACATTCCTGTTGAGATCGAAAGATTAAATAATTTGGTGACTGGTGCACTGATGTTCGTTGCGACCGCTTTTAACATGCGGCCCGAGATGCCATCTGGCCCATTTGACTTTGAAATGTCAATTGTCTCTAACAGGTGCAGGACCTCCTCTTCTGTACACAATAGGTTCTCAATGGAATCGTAGGTATTCGCAGGTGGCACCATACTATTAGGGACATTCAGGGGCGGGAGAGATGTATTGAAGCAATTAAAGAAACAGGTGTTCAACAAATTTGCTTTGTCTTGGTCTGTAGTCGCTTCGGTATCATTAATTGACAAGGTTGGGATTGTGGAGTCATTTTTATTCAGATGCTTCACGGCTTTCCAAAATTGTTTTTTGTCCGATGTATTAATACTTCTATTGAAAAATTGATGTTTTGAATATCGTAGCATTGATGTCACTTTGTTCCTCAGACCCTTGTACTTGTTCCAACTTGCATGGGATCCAGATGATTTGGCTCTTTTGTACATATGATTTCTTCTCAAAATTGCGTGGCGTATGCTTTTTGACATCCAGGGTAAGTTTTTTTTCTTCGGTAGCACACCTTTTGGAATGCATGTTTCCATGATATTCATAAAACATTGTTCCCAGTTAAGCAGTGATTGATTTACATCAGAACAGTCTACTATATGATCCCAATCTGTGTTCGACAGCATCTCATTAGCTTTGTCAAAATCTGCATGTGCATACCTCCAAATTTGACGACGGTTAAGTCTCGACCTTCGATGACTATAAGATGGTTTCCATTTCCAATCTACGATAAGTCCACAGTGATCTGAATTACCAATAGGGGGTATCACTTCACACTGATTCAATTGGGATGCTTGTGATACAAATGCTAGATCGAGAAGAGTTGCTCCACCATTTAATGTCGTGTGCGTTGCTTCTTGAACGGCCTGTGATAGCGATAAGGTGTGCATGGTGTCATTAAGTTTTGAGTAGAGGGGAGTATGGGGGTTATAAAAATCAATATTAAAATCTCCTAATAATATAAAATTATGAAAACGAGAAGTGTCCAGAGTTTCCAATGTTGTACAAAAATTATTAAGAACTTCTGTGGGGGAGCTAGGTGGGCGGTAGAACAAACCTATGCATAATTTCAGGCTACTATTATGAATAGATAAAATTAAAAACTCCAGCCCTGCTGGACCCTTTGTAATTACTTTATAACCGAGACTATCATGTACAAACATTAGCACACCTCCACCATGACGATTTCTGTCAAGGCGGATAGATTGGTAATTGCTGATACTTAATTCATCATCTGAGATGCTTTCGTCAAGCCATGATTCTACGATACAGATAACTTTTGGTTTATGGACATCACATAGGATCCTTAGTTCATCAAGTTTAGGAATCAAACTTCTGGCATTGTAATACAAAATCTTCATAGAGTCACTATTTAAAGACTGTGCATGTGTTTGATGAGAGTTTTCACCCTCCAGTGTGGTGTCTGTTCTGGTGCTAACTCCTCTCACTGGTCCCCCTGGGTTGTGGGAGGCAGTGGAGGGTCCCCCAAGATTGTAGGGGTTGGTGAAGGATTGGGATCCAAAGGGGAGTTAACTCTATTTTCAATTTCCGGGGTGCTGGGCTGCTGGGTGGTAGTACTAGTATTCTCCTCAGTTGAAGGAGCAGATTGGTTTGTAGGCTCAACATAGCTATAAACTGGTTCGAGAGACCAATTTGTCTGCAATTTCACTGTATTCCAACCATCGGACAACTGTTTCAGGACTGTCTCCTCTCCAGAAATAATGAACCACCATTTAGAGGCTTGGACATTTGTACCTCTACCATTCCTAAGATGATATTTACGCTTGACCTCAAATGCAGCTTCAATTTTGGAGAGAGCTTTTATTGTATTTTTTACAGCTCCAGCAGAGGTTGCTCTAAGCGTACCCCAGACTTTCCTTTTTCCTTCAATTATGACTTTCTCCTTGTCAGAAGTGCTGCTGCGTATGTTGGTCTCTGCAGGGGGTGCAGAAGTGTCGATTAATCTGCGGCCATCCGTCCGAAGACTCGAACTTGGGGCTGATCCTGCAGGCAAATTGGCTTTTGTAAACTTCTGGTGCCTCTTTCTTCCCCGTCGCCCGCTGCCAACCGTCGTCCACTGTCTGTCCGGAGCACTTCGCTTCTGGGCTGGCTCGCTTTCCTGATCGCGATCGGTCGAGACAGAAACGCCGGCAGATTCGATATCCTTCAGGGCTGATCTTAATTCACTTATCTCAACCTTGAGGGCAGAGATACAATCGCTCATCGTTTCTGTCAGCACCTGTTGCTTTTTATATAACATCTTTAGGCAAGAAAGGCAAGTGAATACGCCATCACTATTTACAAATTCTTCGAAAGGAACTCCGGCGCAATATCTGTGAGAAGTCTTCTTGCATTCATCGCACGTTGCTACTTCGTCTGCAGGAATTCCGTTGGTACAAACAGCACAAGGGTTATCGGTAGAGAGATCGGCTTTAGTTTTACTGCTTGAAGCACTGGCCTTAAGTTTCTTTCCCGGCATGTTGATTCTAAGTGCTTTCTTGTTTCAAGCTTCAAAGATGGTCATATTCTAATGGCTGTTGCGGTGGCTACTAGCCCATAGGTGTGGAAGCCGAGAAGTGCAATTTCCCGCACGACGCCCATTTCCGCATGCGGACGTACGTTCTCCGCGTGCGGAGAGCCAGCTCCGCACGCGGACGTACGTTCTCCGCGTGCGGAGAGCCAGCTCCGCACGCGGGCAAACGTTCTTCGCATGCGGAGAGCCAACTCCGCACGCGGGCAAACGTTCTCCGCGTGCGGAAACGCACCTCCGCACGCGGGCAAACGTTTTCCGCGTGCGGAGATGCACTTCTCGGCGTGCGGAGACGTACCTCCGCATGCGGAGGTGCACTTCTCGGTAGGCGGAGACGTACCTCCGCATGCGGAGGTGCACTTCTCGGCGTGCGGAGACGTACCTCCGCATGCGGAGGTGCACTTCTCGACGTGCGGAGACCCTGCTCCGCATGCGGAGGTGCACTTCTCGGCGTGCGCAGACCCTGCTCCGCATGCGGAGCTATCTCTCCGCACGCGGAGAACGTTCGCCCGCATGCGGAGAGACAACCTATACTCCTAACAAATATAGACTAATAGTACATAGTAGAAATGTTACTGTTATTGACGATACATCTATATAGGCGTGTACATCATTATAGATGAATGATATATAGTGGTAGAGCTAACGCGATGCGGCGCATTCAGCATCGTCAAGCGTTCCACTTGAAGAAAAGTAGGAGTGGCTTGGGGGCGGGGCTACTCTGTATTCCAGATCTCCCTAGCTGCTGCAGTCAGTGGGTCGATTCTTGCTTCTTCTGGCACTCAATTCAGTGGGCACTGAAATGGATCATCTAGAGGCTGAAGTGTCAAAGTTGAAACAGCAAAGAAAAAGGCGTAAGCAAGAAGAGGACAGTGTAGCCCTCGGAAATGACCTGGATTGTGAATTGCTGCTGCTCAGACCCAACAAGAGAGTAACTCAGACTAATAGAGAATATACCCACGACACTAGTGTGAGAACAATGAGCAATGTATCCAACGTTAATACTAAAGCTGGAGCTAAAAAGAAGCGTGGGAGAGCACCACTGTGTCGAGACACAGTGCCCCTTCACACTTCACAGGCTGCTGGTTGCCACGGTATTGAGCTCACACTGTTTGTTAATACATATTTTTGTGTTGTTTTACATTGTATGTAGAAAACCAGTGTTTGGACCCTGGTTTTGAGTTTGCGCATGATCAGCTACCAGAGAGAGATGATGCAGGTCAGTGTTGTCTTACTTTGGTATCATAATAATATACTGTCAATCTATTGTCAGATTATAAAGTCAGTATGCAGATGTAGCTGATGTGTACTTATGATATAGTTGAATCATCTCTTGTATAGCGTCACATAATCAGATGATGTTAGATGACCTTCTCCGGAGTATTGATGTGTCCATAACAGATAACCAGCCAAAAACTGAGTGGCGAAAGCGTATGGACACTCGTGATGAGAACTGGGAAACCTTTCGCAGCAAATTGTTTGAAGAAGTAATCATGTACTCATCAATGCCAGCTGATTCTGTAAGTGATAACCGAGTGCACCAGTACAAGTCATGTATATAATATTATAAAGGAATTGCTTAATTCCCTTACACGTCTATAGGCTTGTTTCATGTGTGGTGACGAAACGCCTAAAATTCGATGTCACCAGTGTGGCGCTTCTCAGTACATGTGCCATACATGTGATGCAGCAATTCATAAACACCAGCCTTTACATGATCGTGAAATGTGGTGTGATGGTACATTTCGGGCTATACCACCAACAACTGTCGGTTGTGAAGCTAGTTCCGAGCTACTTTCAACTCAAAGTATGGCTAGCTCATTGTGCATGCAACCGTGTTTGTGACAATGGGTTATAATAATGCAGGAGTGTGCAGCCCATTTAGCATTCCATGGAGATGTCCTCTTTGTAAAATCGGAACGCTGACACTTTGTCCCAAGGAATCAAAAAGGATTGTTGTGAATCTAAGAGGTAAAATAAAGTTACATTGCTAATGTTGTTTTGTTAATACAAGTTAAATTGAAGGCCGCTTTGACTTGAACGATGTACTTCCTATTTGTGACCACTGTGGCCAAGAAATTCAGTTGGAAACACCCCATGATGTAATAAGAGAGCAATACTGGCCTGGAAATCCTACACGGAAATCTACACACGTCTTTGATACTGATTTGTTCCTCTTCTACGATTTGTTAAAGAAACATAATCCTGGTTTGTCTGAATTGGGTTTTTTGCGAACATTAGAGCAATTCTCTGTGACAAAAGGACGGGTAAGTTCTCTCCATTGACGACAGCATATTTAAATCTGTTACATGTACATACAGGTTGGATCACTAAATCCTGCAACATTTGGAAAGGCTTTCCGGGAGTGGCGATACTGCCAGTTCTCTATTGATCAACTAAAGCATTGTCCTCTGTTTGAGTGCCCGTGTTGCACACCAGAACAGCATTCTGTTCATTTTGACGGCAACAAGAAACTGTACAGATACAGCAAAGTCCCAAGGTAAGTTTATCAATAATTTACATACAAACATACATTTTTCATGGTACCCTTGTAGAGGCTCGAGCAGTGAGTATTATAAAGAGTTCATTGTGCCTAACGAAGAGGTAGATAAGCATTTAGGTGTGATTGGATACTTTGGCGAGGTATGTTCCAGGCAATAATTGTTCATACTAATATCATAGAAGCTGATGCATGCAGACGACAGGAAGTGACGGATTGTGTGGAACTACTCGTTGGAAAGCTGCCAAAGCTGTCTCTAAGACAATGCCTAATCTTGATGAAACTGGCTTGGAGGTTGCAGGATGCAGGCATGCTTTAGCGTTGAAAGCTGTAAACATGTTCCGAGGAGAGATGTATGTGCTAATCTTTATGCTAGATATTATTGATCACATAACCTTACCTCGTAAATTTGGATATCCTCATTATCTTCACACAAAGATCTTCTCTGAAGCAAAATGTGTTTGGGCTGACGTTATGTGTCAATACTGGCCCTGGGCCCTCTCAAAAGCTAACTCCTGTCCTGAGGCTAGAGAAGCAATGTCATCCCAACCATGTTTGTCTGTGATGCATGCCAAAGCTCACTCCTGGCATTGTCAGGTGGGTTTCAATTTATACGGTTACTCCCATAGTATTTGTTAACCCTCGGTGCATGCACATGAGGGTTACAGTAGTCTGTTGGTTTACTATACAGGTATTGTGGGGTGGAAGGTGGCAGCCAAATTCAGCAGCCGGAGCTGGGGAAGAGATGGAACAACTCTTCAGTTATCTCAGTCGTTTCAACTTAACAACAGAACAGCTAACGGAAGCAGCACTGTTTTGGAATGATAGAAAGATCTGTAGTCTTCCAAGCTACTTGAAGCGCCGCTTAAATAAGGTGTAGTCCATGTTCATGTACATAATAATTATTGCATGTGACTGTTAACCGCTGTATAGACTCGACATGATCTAGGTGAACTCAAAAAAGAGTTGCTTCTCCTTCAAGATAAAGTAGGCAAGGATCTAACTCCTGAATATTGCAAACAATGCTGCCAAGAGGTGCAGGAGATAGCAAAGAGTATGTAATTAAACTTTCTATGTATGTGCTTAATTTGATGTCGGCATTTCAGGAGAAAGTTCAGGTGATGATGTAACAATTGATCCTGAACAGCAAAAAGTCGACTACTTCGAGCTGAAGAGTTCAATGGACACTGCAATACAATTGCAGCCACTGGTTAGAGGATCTAGTTCAGCAATGAGCATTTTAACAGGTGTGTTATACATGACATTGTACATGTACGAGCTATAGGATAGCCCATATCACCTTAAATTAACAATGGCTTGTACCATCTTGATAAATATATTAGGAAATGAGCAACTCGTTGTGGAAGCTGAAAAGCTTTCTCCACTCTTGTGTAACTCTGACCACCAGCGACGGATGTCTGAATTAAAGAGTATGATAGTGCAATCCAATGCCATTTCCCTGGATCAAGTCGATACCGAGTGTGAAAAAGCTGCGGCTAGAGCTGCCACATGCAAGCTCAAGGAACGTATGGAGTTAGTTTACTTGACAGCACAAAGGAGACATGCCAACATACAAAAGTTGTCCAGTATGTTTGTTATTCCTAATAGATGTGAATGTGCATTGATGTTGTGCTACTGTACAGCTACCAGCAAACAACGAGCAAAGCTCAGGAAAGCAATATCGAATGACCACAAGAAACTCAAAAGCTTGGTCAAGCAGTACAATGATCACGCACATCAGTACAATCTGGAATTGGTATGTGCTCCATGTCATTTCAGTCCAAAACTGATCTACCCAACACATTTCCGTTAAGCTAGTTCAGCTGACCAAGGCATGGGCGGATCCAGATTGGGGGGGGGGGGGGGGGGGGGGGGAATTCTGGGGTTGCAACCCCCCCAAATGGTCAGAGTCACAGTATGAAATGCAGTACCACGGATGTGTTTAGCCATGCAGCCTGATGCATTGATTTACATAGCAAAGACCTTGGTAGTAATAGTGGCCAGCCTATACACAAGTTGTAAAACTACTCTCCAGACGCATTGCGGTGTATTGGAGTACGACATGGTGTTGTGCAGCTAGAGCTTGAGCGCAATCAAATAGGTGTGGTCTTAATTAAGTGGGCGTGGTTTGAAAATTTTCGCTCGCAATTTGCGTGCATTAATAGTACTACAACCCCACCATTCTAAAAACCCTGGATCCGCCCCTGCAAGGGAATTAACCCAACTCTATATTTGTCAAAGGATGGGAGCTCCCTGGAAACTTTGTTAGGGTTAGTACAGATTATTATTATCAAAGGGGAAGGGGGATAACCTCTCTAAAATGGATTAGTGGTGGCCTCTACAGTGGTTGTTGGCCCCGAACTAAGGCACACTTTCATGCACAAGTTTCGGCATGCGAGGGGAAACAGTGAGTGGCGACATACTAACAGAAAATGGGAGCAAGACATTTGAGGGGCAATTATATTTCTGAAATGTGAATTCTCCTACACTAGGCCAGTTGAAATGGAGCACCCAGCTGAGACTGATCAATGATGTGCAGTGTCATCTTCAAACAAGACAGAAATAACTAAATATCTGTATGCAACTCTACATGCATGTGTCTACTGGAACCGTAATTTGCATGCAATGGCACTGTAGTCCTAGTAAACTATTAAACACGGCGTAAGCTAAGATGCAGTTAATTTAGTGACACTAAGGTACATTGTATATGCACGAATTTTGGCCTAGCTGTCTCACACAAAGGCCAGATTAGAGGCCTAATGTACATGCATGTAAAAGGGCCAGCCTTGGTATGGGCCTGTCCCACACAAATTAATAGAAATCCCGGCCATAATTTGAGCATAATATGACTGTGCTTATGTATTAAAGTTGTTTTGGCATCGTTCGCGGTTGCATGGTCTCTTTGTAAGCTAGAACTTGATCAATCTAGATGAAGCTAAGACAAGTGTGAACGTTGAGGTCGGACGATAGAGAGTTCTCAGTTGCTCCTGTAGTCATGAAAATTGATGAAGATTCTCTTTGTAGACAACTTGTTCACACTAGCCTAGCTTCATCTCGCCTTGAGGAGGATCAGAGCATCTGATCGAAACATCGGCAAAAATTAAAGTTTCTTGTCAACAAGTTGTCTACAAAGAGAATCTTCATCATTTCATGATTTCTAGACTACTAGAAACAATACTAGTCCCACTTAGCTATTCACATTATTAGCCTGAGTCACAATAGAGATGTTTTGACACCCTGGAAAAGCCTGCGGCAGTATCATGAACATGGCCACTGCATGCATAGATCTATACGTTAATACTAAATTCTTTCTGGGCTGAGTGTGCAAGATACCTTGAGTGTGTTCTTCAATGTCCTCTGGTTCGGCATCCATCTCCACATCTTCTGCTTCAACAGTTTCCATGACGATCCCCACATGTATACATCCTGGCCAGCTGATTCTATTTGACGCACACCTTACAGCTTCCATGCGCCGGTGCATAGTACATGTAGCGGCATAGATAATAGACGGTAGCGGCTACACCTAGACTTTATTGGATCATTCATCCATAGTGATGTCCACGCCTATATAGATATATGGTCAATAACGGTAACATTTCTACTATATACTATTAGTCTATATTTGTAAAGAGTATAAGTTGTTGATCTCGAGAGATAGCTCCGCACGCGGAGAACGTTCGCCCGCATGCGGAGTTGGCCCTCTGCATGCGGAAATGGGCGTCGTGCGGGAAATTGCACTTCTCGGCTTCCATATATAGGAATGAGCTATGCACATGGAACTTGCAATTCTGCTGAAACAGCACTTTCATAATAAATATTATTATTATGGTTGTAAAAGGAATGATGTAATGCAGTGTAATCGTGTGCAGTGGGCATGCACATGAGAAGCCACTATAATAGTGGCATTTACATGACAAGGTATTATTCGTATTTACACTTCCTCCATAACAAAGGGTTAATTCAAGGGGCATTTTTATGTCAGAATATTCAAACTTATAAGGTTGCATGCACCGTGATACAAGCATGCATACTATCATCCAAGATGGGAATGGACATTATTATTATTTATAGATGGTGCCCTCTTTTGTGTAATAATGGATTACAGCTTGTATTGACACATAGTACTATTACAATAATATTATCACCCAGGATACTGTTCTCAGTTCAATCAGTGCTGGTGTGCTATTCAGTCTTGCTGTGGGTGTGGCTACCGTCATTGATGCACATGCAACTAGATTTCGAAAAGACTATACCAATTACGGCTACAGCAGCACCTTTCCAACTACAGAGCCTGGTAAAGCTGCAGCTGTAAGTATGCATGCTAGTATAATAGAAGAATAGTGGGAAACTTTGGTGAGGTTTTTAATTTGTAGTACAGATCGTCAAATTAAAACTTTGCCAATATGATATTATACCAATCATTTCGCCAAATTTATTGCTCGCCAAAGTTATCTGCTATGCAGTATCTGTAGTGACTGCCCACGTACATGCATGCAATAATTATTTCTATCAAACTGCAGGCCTTTGGATTTCTCACTGCATTTGCTCTCATTGCTCTCATTGTTTTGATATGGATCAAGTTTTGTCTCAAGAAAAGGCAAAGTTCTGCTTGATCTTATTTAATCAATGTCATGGATGCATTTATAATGGTGACAGTATAATTATGTTAGCTGCATATGATAATAATATAGATATTCAGAGCTTACAGCAGAGTTAATAACTTATAGTATAATATATTATCATAGAGTTATGCATTCATGCAGAGTGTTCAGAGTGATGTAGCTAGCTAGCTAGTACCAAGAATTTTATACGCTATTAGATTATTATTAATTATTAAGGATATTAGCTAATCATGTTTCTGACCATGTGGAAACTTATAGTAAGATATGCAGAGAAGGGAATTGCTATGGTAACAATGCATTGCATGTAGAATCAACTCACGATTGCCTCCGGTCCATGCATACATAATGAATCGGAAGCTGGAGAGCAATCCTCAGCTAGGAAACATCACACACTAACAAAGTAACCATGATAACCATGCACAATCAAAGTATTAGGGTATGGGCACTCGCATATTTAGCATCATGCACTATTGGTTTGGGGCACTTCTTTTAGCACAAGGGATACTTCTTGTCATGTCATCCCTCACTCCAAAGCTAAACCTGGCCCCTATTTTCAGTTTGCTTCTGTTGCTGATCATTGCTGCCTTTTTGCTCTGCTACCTCAATCACTTATAAAAAGCTTATCTTACACTCATAGATAATTCATTCTTGCTGAACCTTGTTGTGCTCACTGCTGGAAACTATATTTCAGAGAGAGAGTGAGAGTGGACAGACAGCCATATTTTGTGTGTCAGTTTCTGCAGAATTATAGTTTGGAACTTGACTCCCACTAAGAAATATTAACTGTATCAAGAGAAAACCTGATCACATAAATTACAATATTGATCAAGAGTTGGATATACCGGCATTATAATTATACAGTTCAGATCCTTGAATTTAGTGATCACAATGGAGAGGAATGATAATATTATGTATGCTTTCATGACTCTATTGCAGAGCACATTCCAGATTTATAGTCTGAGCTACTGCTGAATCACATAGGTAGTGGTAGGAGGGCCTGGGCACGACACTAATACTTAGTGATAATAATATTATGATCATCATTATGCAAGCTAACTTCCTGTGGGTGGAGCCTCCAGCCTTACCCGCACTTCATTGCGCATGCGCGATGAAACGAAGCCGGGACCACACACAGTTCCTAGGATTGCGCAACGATTGAGGGGTGTGGCGCACGACCTCAGCTGAACATCATGATGAAGTTCCACTTCTGTTTGATGATGGTGATTTTCTTTTCATTTGCCTACACAAAATTTGCAAATGGTCAAGGTTAGCCTGCAAATGTGCTTTTAATATATTAATTAATAAGATGGGGGATGGAGTGGAAATTTAACAAAGGGCCACACCGCCATTCGTAAATAAAAGACTGGTCACAAAAAAATGTCTGAGTACGCTGAATTCATTATGTACCAGTATAGCATGCATGAATGCAGCTCATAAATTTTTTTTTGCTAATGGCAGAGACCAGTGAGATTGTTTATCTATTGCCATGGTAGCAAAATAATCACTTAAAAATCCAAGAGTCTTAGATTGTTCTTTGTTTAATAATGAGTGATAAGCTTGAGGGACTATATCAGCCAGTTGTTACAACTTTATGCATCCATTTGGTAGACATTCAACTTGTGATTATCAACTCGTTCATCATAGGTTTGCAAGTGATTTCTCTCCCGTACGTCCTCTTCCAGTCCAATGGTAGAATACACAATGTGGTAGAGGGTTCTGTGATCCAACTCTACTGCTCAGTGGAGTCCACTACAGCCTCATTCTCCTGGACTAAAGATGGAAGTCCAGTGGTCATTGATGTCCCTCACTTACGAGAGAGAACCTCCAATGATAGCACTACAACCACTTCAGTGTTGACTGTGGACAACTTCCATTCCACTGACACAGGAACATACCGGTGCTCAGCTAGTGATGGAATGAGGACTGGGAATGGAGCAAGTGTCACACTAAATGGTAAATATGAGCTCCTAAATTAATAATATTTTATTATTAGCAAGTAGTTAACTAATTCATAACTTTTCCAAATTTGCAACTGTAACCTACCGTTCAAATAGTGATGGAGACCTTTCCATTGTTGATGAGCCAGCAAACTATGAAAGGATGTTTGAGTCGTTGGATCCTTTTAATCTGGGAACTTTCATCGATAATCGAACTGGAATACAAAGTGATATGACACTTGATAGCATCTTGCTACTGTGTCAAGCCAGACGTATGGGAGCATCTACATCTACACCTAATGTATCATGGACTGTTAATGGGAGAGTGGTTTCAACATCAAATTGCTCGAATTGCTTCACTATACCTTTCTCAATACATCCGACTTTACCGCCTCTGATGCTGGAGTGTACCAGTGCATCTTCACAGATACTGATGCCACTAGGGAGGTGGTAACAAGTAAACCAATGAGATTGGACACAGGTTTGTGTGATGCTTTTCTTTGTAACCTGTTTTATTATTCTGTTTGCATGTATCAGATATTTTTGTAAGACAGCTTGGCGTGCAAATCAGCACTCTTTATTTGGAAAATATCTCTCCTACGGTGATCATTCTTCATCCACCAGAGAAACTAGTCATTGAAGTGAGATGTAGAGGGAGATATTCTGGGATTTCCTGGGCTAGAAACGGTGCATCGATTGATAGATCATTGCTTTCAAATCATGATGAAATCTATGCACTTGAAAGAACCACAGAGGCTGATTATGGTTTCTATCAAGTAATTCTGACACCTTCTCCTCCAAGCTTTCAGATCGTAGTCCCAGACAGTATCCTGGAATTCCTTGTGACAGCTCCAGGTTTGAATTTTGTGTTATTTTGACAGTAATTCTCCCTTAATGTATGCTGAATGCTATTAAAAATGCAGTCAATGCCTCCATAAGAGCAAACCATGGCCTCATGTTGTCAGTACTGGAAGGAGGATCACTGAGACTCTCCTGTACCGCAATTGGTGTTCCAATTCCAACCATTGTTTGGGAAGTGAATGGCCAACCAGTGCAATTCAATACAACTGAAGCTATCACGCTACCCCAATCTCAGTTTGTTGGAGCTCCAGGTGCTCCAGATGTAACTCTAGGTAGCATAACATCAGAAATTTTGATCGTCAATGCTCAAAATCTTTCTGAGAATGGAACCTATGCTTGCATTGGGAGCAATGATGATTTTGAGACAAACAGTAGTGCTCTGATACATGTGCAAGTACTAACAGGTATTATTATTAAACTAGATTTATTTGCTAATTCCAGTATTTACACGATCAATGACATTATATTGAAGTGATAGCGTCTACCGGCATAATAATTATTATAGTGTGAGTGTCAATCAGTAGCTATAGGAGCCTCCACTATAATTATTATGCCACATTAGCTACTAGAGCTAATTCTGATAGGGCTTGATACCCTCAAAATTGGTTTTTAATTTCAAGACAGCAACCAGTCCAGGGGCGTGGCACTGCACAAGCGATGATGTAATTAATCGATACCGGTACATGCGCTCGATCTCGCTCGCGATCTTCTTTGTTACTAAGCCATACCTACAGAGACTTCGACAAGGGAGTCTAGATTCAATGGAACATGGAACAGTGAAACGGTGGAATGGAATAGTGGAATGGGCAACTATGACTAACGACCCCCTGATGTAGAGTCGGAGATCTAGAAAGACAGAGGCAAAATTGCAAAATCCACAGAGCACATACTGATAGCCTAGATCTACTGCTACTTTCAGCACAGATAGAATATCTGCCGTAGTATAGTGCCTTTAATTTATTGCTCAGCCTGTTGCCATGCCATATGGTCTAGAATGCTATCCCGGTTGGCACTGGCTGGGACTGGTCATGGTGCCCATTACATTTAAGATTAGCTATCAGAATACTAGCTCCCTGAATGATGATCACGTACGTAACCTGTGGCACTCGGCTGGATGCCCTAGTCAATCAATCAAAATATACCGTAGTACCACTTGTGCATTGTATTTGATCGTGTAATACATTGGTGTTTCATAATATTCACTGCCATCAAGTCCTAATAAATTACAGCAACTATGTGTATGGATACTAGTAGTACATATTTTGGTGTAAAATAGAGATTTATACCTAGAGTAACTCATGAGACGATTTTATATCAAAAACCTAGAGTAACTCATGGGACAATTTTACACCAATACAACCAAGAGTAACTTGTGGGACGATTTTACACCAGCAAAATCGATGTAAAATCCCGAGTATTTTATTGTAGCTATGCCAAGCATTATTATAACTAAAGGGAGGATTTTACACCTGGTCCACATCAAAATTAAGGGGCTTACTGGCATGTAAAATTCTCCCATACAACTTACCTCTGCTACATTATATAAGGGACGATTAATTTTTACACCAGTTGCCACCACAGGTACTGAAATCATGCCATGTAGTACTGATGGCTAACAGTATGACCTTTGACCTCACTTAAAATTCTCCCATAATAATAAGAATGCATACTCTGCTAAAACTTGAGGGGGGGGGGGGGGGGGGGACTTTCACCTGGTGTAAAATGCTCCCTTGTATAATTATAGCGACTGAATCCAGACTCAGGTAGGCTCTTAAGTGCGTTCCAAATCCTCACTTGCTGTGGGTGTGGCTGAAGTGCATGCACTTGGTGGATGGGCTATCCTGCAGCTGCAAAGGCTTCTTTTGCACTTGTTCTATAGATAGATCTAATAGAATGGTAGGTGGGACTCACTATGTGCACGAGTTAGAGTTCTTTGTAAAGCATGTCAGGGTATTTCTGCAGTATAACTTTGTGTTAAGGATAATTTAATAAGGGTAGAATTTATATGATTACCTTTGACTTATAATTATAGATATTATGGAAGTATTATTAGTAATTTTATTATTTTTTTTTTTTTGTCTATAATAGTTTATGCTTTTGCATAGGATACACAGTTAGCAATATTGCTAATATAAAAGTGGACCCATAAATAAGATAACAGTGAGATAGATAAGAACCTGAACAAGTAGATAAGGTGTTACAATAATTAAGTTAACTAAAATTATAGCTCTGTATATATATTATGTTTAAAAACATGCAATAGTTTTTTAGAGTTGATAGCATCATAGTATTCATGACTCCGTAACTATAATACATTCTCTCACTCAGATGCTATTGTAGCTAATAATATACAATATTATAGTTGCAGATAAACTTGTAGCTATAGACTCATTGCTAAAAGATTGATATGGATCTTATAATTAGATTGATTGGCTCTAGGGCCGATATAATTACTGTATAGCTGACAATGTAGGCACATTAGACATTTAACTTGCGATATTATCAGCATTATTTAATTTATAACCTCACAAATAGGTTTGCAATTGCAAGTGACATCTCTCCCGTCCATCCTCTTCCAGTCCAATGGTGGAATACACAATGTGGTAGAGGGTTCTGTGATCCACCTCTACTGCTCAGTGGAGTCCACTACAGCCTCATTCTCCTGGACTAAAGATGGAAGTCCAGTGGTCATTGATGTCCCTCACTTACGAGAGAGAATCTCCAATGATAGCACTACTACCACTTCAGTGCTGACTGTGGACAACTTCCATTCCACTGACACAGGAACATACCAGTGCTCAGCTAGCGATGGAATGAGGACTGGGAATGGACCAAGTGTCACACTAAATGGTAAATATAAGCTCCTAAGTATATATAATAATAAATTATTATAGTAGTTAACTAATTCATAACTTTTCCAAATTTGCAACTGTAGCCTACAATTCAAATAGTGATGGAGACCTTTCCATTGTTGATGAGCCAGCAAATCACGAAAGGATGTTTGAGTCGTTGGATCCTTTTAATCCGGGAACATTTATTGATAATCGAACTGGAATACAAAATGGTACGACTGTTGGTAATAACTTGTTACTATGTCAAGCGAGACATATGGGAGCATCTACATCTACACCTACTGTATCATGGACTGTTAATGGGAGAGTTGTTTCAACATCAAACTGTACAAACTGCTTCACCAGCTCCCTCAGTATCTCCAACTTTTCTGCCTCTGATGCTGGAGTGTACCAATGTATCTTCACAGATACTGATGCCACTGGAGAGGTAGTAACAAGCAAACCAATGAGATTGGATACAGGTTTGTATATTATTTGATTTACCTGTTTTATTATTAATTATTAATTTTTCTGCTTGCATGTAATAGATATTTTCGTAGAACAATTTGGATTACAACTCAGTACCCTTTATTTTGAAAATATCTCTCCTATGGTGATCTTTCTTCGTCCACCAGATAAGCTAGTCATTGAAGTGAGATGTAGAGGGAGATATTCTGGGATTTCCTGGGATAGAACCAGTGCATCTATTAATAGAGCATTGCTTTCAAATCATGATGAAATCTATGCACTTGGAGGAACCACAGAGGCTGACTATGGCTTCTATCAAGTATATTTGACGCCATCTCCTCCGAGCTTTCAGATCATAGTCTCAGATAGTATCCTGGAATTCCTTGTCATAGCTCCAGGTTTGAAGTTTGTGTTATTTTGACAGTAATTCTACCTTATTGTACACTGAATACTATTAAAAATGATTATCCATTCAGTTAATGCCTCCACAAGGGTAAACCATGCCCTCATGTTGTCGGTACTGGAAGGAGGATCACTGAGGCTCTCTTGTACCTCAATTGGTGCTCCAATTCCAACCATTGTTTGGGAAATGAATGGCCAACCAGTGCAATTAAATACAACTGAAATTATCACACAACCCCAAGCTCGGTTTGTTGGAACTCCAGGTGGCGGTCTTGTTCCAGATGTAACTGGTAACATAACATCAGAAATTTTGATCGTCAATGCTCAAATTCCTTCTGACAATGGAGTCTATACTTGCATTGGGAGCAATGATGATTTTGAGACTAATAGTAGTGCTCTGATACATGTGCAAGTACTATCAGGTAATAATTATTTATTTGCTAATTCCAGTATTTACATGATCAATGACATAATAATATAAAGTGACAGCGTCTACCGGTATAGTACGTATAGTGTGAGTGTCAATCAGTAGTACTATAATTATTATGCCACATCAGCTACTAGAGCTAATTCTGATAGGGTTTGATACAACTAATTAGTGACTGTAGCTAACAATGGTAGCCTACAAAATTTTGATGCATGTACAGGCCTTTCATAATTTAAGAAATGTGCAAAATGATTTGATTAGCTATATACTTGTGCTCAATTATATTATCATGATGCACGTTTAATTATTGTTAGCCATAAACTTTCCAGAGCAAACTTGATTTGCTAACAAAATGTAATAATAATAGCTAGTTATTATGAGCGTACATGCTGTAGATCATTGTAAAAGAAGATTGTGAAAGGAGCAAACCTTGCATGTATAGCCATGAAGTGGGAGAGCTGTGGGGCAAGCAAAATAATCCCTCCTGCATGCTTGTCAATATTAGTCTATAGACATTTGATTTATGGAAAATTGTCCTGGATCAGCCATTAGTCATGATATTGATGTGGATCATAACTTGCATGCAAACTTATAACGAATACTAGCAAGAATACTTCTCTGATAAAGATTATTGTATAATCATTATCAAAAGATAGATATGGATCTTAGATTGATTGGCTCTAGGGCCGATATCACCTAGCTGTTATAATATTATTATACAGTTGACAGTGTATGCACATTTAATTTAGATATTTAACTTGTGATATTGCGTATGAACATTAACCTAGGTTTGCAATTGCACGTGATATCTCTCCCATCCGTCCTCTTCCAGTCCAATGGTGGAATACACAATGTGGTGGAGGGTTCTGTGATCCAACTCTACTGCTCAGTGGAGTCCACTACAGCCTCATTCTCCTGGACTAAAGATGGAAGTCCAGTGGTCATTGATGTCCCTCACTTACGAGAGAGAACCTCCAATGATAGCACTACAACCACTTCAGTGCTAACTGTGGATAACTTTCAGTCCAGTGATACAGGAACATACCAGTGCTCAGCTAGCGATGGAATGAGGACTGGGAATGGATCAAGTGTCACACTAAATGGTAAATACAAGCTCCTAAGTATATATTATTAGCTATAATAATAAAATATTATAGTAGTTAACTACTTTTCCAAATATGCAACTGTAGCCTACAACTCAAATAGTGATGGAGACCTTTCCATTGTTGATGAGCCAGCAAATCACGAAAGGATGTTTGAGTCTCTGGATCCTTTTTATCCAGGATCATTTATTGATAATCGAACTGGAATACAAACTGGTACGACTGTTGGTAATAACTTGTTACTATGTCAAGCGAGACATATGGGAGCATCTACATCTACACCTACTGTATCATGGACTGTTAATGGGAGAGTTGTTTCAACATCAAACTGTACGAACTGCTTCACCAGCTTCCTCAGTATCTCCAGTTTTGCTGCCTCTGATGCTGGAGTGTACCAGTGTATCTTCACAGATACTGATGCCACTGGAGAGGTAGTAACAAGCAAACCAATGAGATTGGACACAGGTTTGTGTAATATTTATCTTTTGTGTAATGTGTTATTATTTCTGCTTGCATATAACAGATATTTTTGTACAACAGAATGAAATACAAATCAGTACTCTTTATTTGGAAAATATCTCTCCTATGGTGATCATTCTTCATCCACCAGAGAAGCTAGTCATTGAAGTGAGATGTAGAGGGAGATATCATGGGATTTACTGGAATAAAATCGGTGCATCAGTTGATAGATCATTGCTTTCAAATCATGATGAAATCTATGCAATTGGAAGTACTACGGAAGTTGATTATGGTTTCTATCAAGTATTTCTGACACCTTCTCCACCAAGCTATCAGATCATAGTCCCAGACAATATCCTGGAATTCCTTGTCATAGCTCCAGGTTTGAATTTTTGGCAGCAATTTTCTTTACTGAATGCTATTAAAATTAATTGACTTCAGTATATTAAAATCTACTATTAATGCAGTCAATGCCTCCACAAGAGCAAACCATGCCCTCATCTTGTCAGTACTGGAAGGAGGATCACTGAGACTCTCCTGTACCTCAATTGGTATTCCAACTCCAACCATTATTTGGGAAATGAATGGCCAACCAGTGCAATTCAATACAACTGAAACTATCACACAACCTCAAGCTCGGTTTGTTGGAGCTCCAGATGGCAGTCTTGTTCCAGATGTAACTCTAGGTAATATAACATCAGAAATTTTGATCGGCAATGCTCAAAATCCTTCTGAGAATGGAGCCTATACTTGCATTGGGAGCAATGATGATTTTGAGACTAATAGTAGTGCTCTGATATATGTGCAAGTACTAACAGGTATTACAGTATTATTCATTTGCTAATTCCAGTATTTACACAATCAATGACATAATAATTATTATTGAAATGACAGTATCTACCGGTATTATAGTGTGAGTGTCAATCAGTACCTATAGGAGCCTCCACTATATGATTATTATGCCATATTAGCTACTAGAGCTAATTCTGATAGGGCTTGATATAACTGATTATAGTAACTGTAGCTAACGATGGGAGCCTACACGATTTTGATGCATGTACAGGCCTCTCACCACACCAGGGGCAGAGGAGAGAGAGACCCTGGACTTGGTACGCACAATATTCAATCCTGATAGGGTAATTTTCATTTTGTTAGCAAATTTTGCTCTAGGCTAACAATAATCAAATGTGCATCATAATATTATTATTGTTTGAGCACAAGTAGCTAATCAAGCCATTGTGCACATTTCTTAATATTCACGAATTTTGGTGTTAAATAAAAATAAACTTTAGTATGTCTCCTTAACATGGTAGTTTTGTTGTCTCTGCTGCATGTATGATGAATTCATTCTAGCTACCACTGTAGTAGACTTAATTGATATTCATGTTTTCCTGGTTGGATCATTCCTAATCCTCCCTTTTTTTGACATGGCCCACCTACTGTTGGATATTCATCTTTTGTTGACTTTCTCATCCACCCCTTTTTTGACATGGCCCACTTCCTGTTGGATACTCATCTTTTGTTGACGTTCTGACCCACCCCTTTTTCAATGTAGCTATAGTTGTTGCTTATAGGTTGGAAGTAGGTACACGTCTCAATCTTAAGCCTATATAGCTACTAGAATACATGCATGACATTGTACATCACACAATGCTTGCACTATATGCATCTGATATGACAAATTAATTGTGTTAAAGTAACAATAATTTATTTTTACAGTGGGCCGGCGCCGGCCATATGTACCTACGCACATATATATATTATAGTACATGTACCCTGTGCTATAATAATCATATTACAGCTAGATTCAGTATACACATCTGTTTAATTGAGCTATATAGGTTACGTAATCATTTCACTTGCCTATAGCCTCATCTCAGGCCCAAGGCAACAAGGCTATTTTGCCTCCTACTACACCTGATATGTATCCTCCATAATAGCTATAGCATATTATAATAATTATTATGAGCCAACATGATATAGATCAGGATTGCGAAAGGAGCTAATCTTGCATGTAGCCATGAAGTACGTAGGAGAGTTGTGGGGCGAGCAAAGTAATCCCTCCTGCTGGTAGATTCTGTATGTATCAGCTCCTTTGATAATATATAGCAATATATATTATATATAATATAATTATATAATAATGATGTCATCAAAGGAACTGATACATACAGAATGAACCCTCCTGCTTGTCAATATTATTATGGCAAGTCTATAAACCTTTGATTCATGAATGGGAAATTGTCCAGCCATAAGTCATGATATTGATTTGCATTACAACTTGCATGCAGCCTTATAATGAATACTAGCGAGAATACTACTCTGATTATATAGGCTCATTACCAAAAGATTGATAATTATGGATCTTAGATTAATTGGCTGTAGAGCCGATAATATTATCACCTAGCTGTTATATAATTATTAGCTGAAAGTGTATGCACATTAGACATTTAACTTGTGATAACAATTATTATTACTATGAACATTAACCTCATGAACAGGTTTGCAATTACAAGTGACATCTCTCCCATCCATCCTCTTCCAGTCCAATGGTGGAATACACAATGTGGTAGAGGGTTCTGTGATCCAACTCTACTGCTCAGTGGAGTCCACTACAGCCTCATTCTCCTGGACTAAAGACAGAAGTCCAGTGGTCATTGATGTCCCTCACTTACGAGAGAGAACCTCCAATGATAGCACTACAACCACTTCTGTGCTGACTGTGGACAATTTCCATTCCACTGACACAGGAACATACCAGTGTTCAGCTAGCGATGGAATGAGGAGAGGGATTGGAGCAAGTGTCACACTAAATGGTAAATATGAAGTCCTAATGTTATAATATTATTAGCTAGTAGCTTTATAACTTTTCCAAATTTGCAACTGTAGCCTACCATTCAAATGGTGATGGAGACCTTTCCATTGTTGACGAGCCAGCAAATTATGAAAGGATGTTTGAGTCTTTGGATCCTGTTAATCCGGGAACTTTCATCGATAATCGAACTGGAATACAAAGTGATATGACACTTGATAGCATCTTGCTACTGTGTCAAGCCAGACGTATGGGAGCATCTACATCTACACCTAATGTATCATGGACTGTTAATGGGAGTGTGGTTTCAACATCAAATTGTTCGAATTGCTTCACTACCTTTCTCAATACATCCGACTTTACCGCCTCTGATGCTGGAGTGTACCAGTGCATCTTCACAGATACTGATGCCACTGGAGAGGTGGTAACAAGTAAACCAATGAGATTGGACACAGGTTTGTGTAATGTTTTGTAATTAATTTTGTTATTATAATTTTTCTGCTTGCATGTAATAGATATTTTTGTAGAACAATTTGGATTACAAATCAGTACTCTTTATTTGGAAAATATCTCTCCTACGGTGATCTTTCTTCGTCCACCATGCAGAGAAGCTAGTCATCGAAGTGAGATGTAGAGGGAGATATTCTGGGATTTCCTGGGTTAGAGCCGGTGCATCTGTTGATAAGACATTGCTTTCAAATCATGATGAAATCTATGCACTTGGAAGTACCACACTGGCTGACTATGGTCTATACCAAGTAGCTAATTCTGACACCTTCTCCTCCGAGCCTTCAGATCATAGTCCCAGATTATATTTTGGCATTCCTTGTGACATCTCCAGGTTTGAAATTCGTGTTATTTGACAGTAATTTTCTCTTAGTGTATACTGAATGCTATTAAAATAATAATAAAATCTACTATTAATGCAGTCAATGCCTCCACAAGGGCAAACCATGCCCTCGTGTTATCAGTACTGGAAGGAGGATCACTGAGACTCTCCTGTACCTCAATTGGTGCTCCAACTCCAACCATTGTTTGGGAAATGAATGGCCAACCAGTGCAATTCAATACAACTGAAGTTATCACGCAACCCCAAGCTCGGTTTGTTGGAGCTCCAGATGGCAGTCTTATTCCAGATGTATAACTCTAGGTAATATAACATCAGAAATTTTGATCGGCAATGCTCAAAATCCTTCTGAGAATGGAGCCTATACTTGCATTGGGAGCAATGATAATTTTGAAACCAACAGTAGTGCTCTGATACATGTGCAAGTAATATCAGGTATTAAATTAACCATAATTTATTACTAATTCCTTGGCAATGTGACACAAAATGCTGTGGCAGTTACCATGATAGCAACTGCCATAATAGTCAGTGAAATGCATTATTTTTGTGTGAGGCTATACATATATAATACTTAGGTACACATAATTACCGGTATTATACACAATATACTATAATAATAATTATTATACACAATCATGAAATTGACAGATTGTTATAGAGTCAATAGCTATAGTGCTTCAAGGCAGGATTTATTTGTAAAGATGGTTCCGTTATAAATGGGTACACTTTCTACAGCAGTGTTTAAATTTATAGCTGAATTTATGGGATGTAATTTGATTAGTTCCGCTATAATTGCTTCATATTAAATTTAAAAGTAGTTCCATTTTGAGAAATACTTTCGGCATAGAAAAGGGTTATTAAGAAATTGCACTTTATTTAATGAAGTTACTTGAACAATGGACACAAATTTGAAGGCTAAAGGAGTAGCTATGGTTTTTGGATATCATAAAAAACGTCATTTCGGTGTATCGAAAAACTTTTGGTATTTATTTGAGTTAAGAAATCCACTTGGGCTTCTCAATACTCTTGTATTAGAATTATATTGTCACAAAGTTTTGAAAATTGCTCAAAAACTGGCTGGATTTGTCTGGCTTCTCTATTAGCTATAATCAGTGACTGTCATTATTATTATACCATGGGATAATGAGTTATGTAAAAGAGATAAAAGTGATTTTTATGATATCTGTATATAGATGTTCTTAAGCACAGTGAAGCTTTTTTAACCTCGAAAAAATTAATGAAAGTTAAAAAAATTGCTCTCTTGCCTTGAAGCACTGTATTATTATTATAGATACCTCCACTATACATGTAATTGTGATATTGCCGTATATACTATATATTAGTGGAGCTAGGTAACTCTGATAGCTATATCAGCTACAATAATAATGATCATGAATCATTGATAATCATAGCCTGTTCTGTCTCTCTACGTACCCTGCAGGGTCATGTTCAAGTCTACATCCTGACTTGGCAATTTCATCAGAAATATTTTTCTTACTTTTTATTACATCATACTTTGCTTTAGTTAATTAACTTTAAATTGATTGTTGTGTTTATTAATTTGTTCTATCCTATCGATTTTTCTGAGTTTATTGTGTGCATGCATACATTTATCTTGTACAATTAATTTGCCAAGGGCTTTACGAACAACTAGGACTATAATAATAAGTTTATCAGCTACCTTATTAAAATTAATGGTGCGGTGTAGATTTATTACAGTCACAGATTTGGGAGTTGCGCTAACTATACGAGACTACCGATCCATTTTTGGTCCCAACTGAGTCTTGAAAAGTAGTCAATAATTACAAAACAACTTGGCATGCACAAAATAACAAACAAGATTTTTGTTGCAACTACATAAACATTTATGCATACTCAAAACAATTCTCACTTGCATGTCTGCAAAGCACGTACACCAGGTCCTATAGAGACATGCATGGTGGCTATACCAGAATAAAGGTAGCTAGTACTACCAGCTATACACTATAGTTCTACACTACAAGTTTGCCATGATAATAATATTATAAAGATTTAGTACATTATTATTATTATTATTATTATATTAGCCTATTAGCTGTACATGCATACACATGACACAAATCAACGTCATCCTCAAGGCAGATATATAACAAAGAGATTGTATGAGTAGGTCATACGCAGACGCCGGTGTCAATAATAGTGAAGCAGCGACGATCGGAAATTCACCATAAACACCCACAACTGCAGAAACATTAATAGTTAGCTACTAGCCAAATTTTAATCTGATAGAGATCGATGGAGAAAGGGACCAGCACTATCACAGCAGCAGCATGTGCCCAGAACACTATCAAGATCATAATCATTGTCATAAGAGCTACAATCATGGTATAATAATATTATGTTAATGATATTTTGTGTGGCAGATGATTTTACACTAGCTATAGGTAATTAATAACTTTTTGCATGCTAGCCTCATCTCTCAGATGCATTTCCGGATATTATTAAAATTTTATGCAACACTGAAAAGCTGGGAGGGGCCCATACAGGGACAATAATAATAATTATTATGCTGCTTGCATGCATGCATGATGATCTTTTTCTAATTCATACATATTATACAGGTCTCTGCAGGATTAGCTGCTTTGTGTGGAATAGTAGCTATCAGCAAGGTGGAATTTAGTTACGTACAAGGCGAAGCAGAGTATCTACGGAAATACTATGCTGACTGGGAAGCGGCTATCAACTTCAACTCATTGATGTGTTGTATCTTACTTCTGCTTGCTAGTGGAGTAACACTCATACTTGAGATAGTAATGCTCATAGTATCACTGGTGAAGAAGACCAGTAAGGTGTTCGTGATTGTGGTGAGTTATTTGCCACAGCCAAGTATGAATCAATTAGCACCACATTATAATCATTGCCACCCTATTATAGTTTAGGAGAGCACTGCCAAAGGTTTAATAGTCCATGCCAAATTATTTTTGAATGCTCACATTGTGCACATCATACCATTCAGAATCTGAGTTTATTATTGATGGTACTAGATCTATAGTTGGAATGTTTGCACATGCACAATGTATGCATGCATGGTGACAGTGATTGCATAATGTTTATGCCGACCACTCTAACAGTTTATTAGCAACAAATTAAATCTGCACATTTAATAATTTAAGATAAACAGGACTGTTTAACTAGCTTATCTTCAAGGAAAGCTGCAATGTTGACATTGCTAATGCATGCACGTCTGTCAACCCTCCTAGCTGTTGAATGAGAAAATTAGACATCATAATATTATTATTATGACACATTTGCTCCTAAGTTAATTTGGACTATCCTGCAACATAAACTGCAAACTGAATGTTGATGTTACTAAATAAACGTGACGTCTATAGCCACCCTGGGCCCCTGGGCCCCTCTTATATAGACACCTTCTGCATGAATGGGGTACTAGTATATTATAGCTAGGGCATGTATGACATTGTACATGAGCTGTCTCAAATTTCAACACCCTACAGATGGATAACAACTAATCACAAAACGTAAAGAATGACTTATTATTGAGCCCCCACTTATTTCAAGATGCATCAGAATGCTCAAACTTATAAGGTTGCATGCACCATACAAGCATGCATGCATTATTCAAGATGGTATTAGAGTGTGCCCTCCTAATAATAATATTATTGATGGCAGCTTGTATTTACACATACTATCATCAATATAATATCACTCAGGATACCGTTCTCAGTTCAATCAGTGCTGGTGTGCTGTTCAGTCTTGCTGTGGGTGTGGCTACCGTCATTGATGCACATGCAACTTGGTTTCGAAGAAATTATAGTTACAGTTCCAATTACGGCTATCGCTCTGACAATGACTATGACTACAGCAGCATGTATCCAACTACAGAGCCTGGTAAAGCTGCAGCTGTAAGTATGCATGCTAGTGTAATAGAAGAATAGTGGGAAACTTTGGTGAGGTTTTTAATTTGGTAATTAAATTTGGCAAATTCAGTACAGATCGTCAAATCGTCAATTTAACTTAAAGCATGCACGCCTATGCAGTATAAGCATTCAGTGCATGTAGATCGCCAAATTAAAACTTTACCAATAATTATAATAATAATAATTGCTCACCAAAGTTACCTGCTATGCAGTATATCTGTCATTGACAATAATTATCAAACTGCAGGCCTTTGGATTTCTCACTGCATTTGCTCTCATTGGTCTCATTGTTTTGATATGGATCAAGTTTTGTCTCGAGAAAAGGCAAAATTCTGCTCATTGATCTTATATGGACGCATAACATATTATAATGCATGGTGACATTATTATACATAATTTTATGATAACAATAGAATAATATAGTAGACATTCAGAGTTTACAGCAGAGTTATTAAGCTTATAATATATTGCAGAGTGTTCAGAGTGATGTAGCTAGCTATAATATAGCTATAGTACCAAGAACTTTATAATATGCTATAAGATTATTATTATTATTATTATGGACATTTCTGACTGTGTGGAAACTTGTATAGTAATTAGATATGCAGACTGAGAAGGGAGATGCCAGGTAACGATGCATTAATTGCATAACATTGTGTAGAATCAACTCACGATTGCCACCATACATGCATAATGCAGTAGCTATAATGAATTCCATAGAAGCTGGAGAACAAGCCTCAGCTCGGAAACATCACATACTATATAATAATATAGGTATATCATAATTATAGTTACTGTACTGTAGCTGTTATTTTGCATGCTAATTAAAGCTGATAGGTTATTAAGAAAGATAATAATAATAATAATACATGAGAGATGTTAGATTGAGGAAGATAAAATTAATATTATAACTAATGCTATATAAATTCTTAAGCTATAAGTCGTACATGCAGTCCAACATAACTCTTAATATAACATGTTTATGGTTTAATGAACCCTTGACCACATCCCCAGTGGCTGCATAGTTCTAATGGTGCATGTGGTAAAGGTAGTCAATACACACATCGATGCCGGGGCCTCAATCGCAGAGATGGAGTCTAAGATCAACTTTCGACTTCGAGTTTCGATGCTTCAATCAAAGGAGATGAACTCGACAGCACAGTACAGCTTCCGAACTTCAGATCGGTCGTGGCATGACGCGTGCTATAAATAGCACAAGGCTAGCTTTACTTATCCACAGGATTACGTCAGCCAAGAGAACGCATGAAGTTCGGCCGGCATTACTTGTCGGAGAAAGTAGCACTCAGCTTTTAATGTATTCACTGGGTATGTATGTAAGTTAATATATAATTCTATGGATTTTCAGGTCTCAGAAGTGTTCTGTAAAGGCTCTGAATTTTAGCGCTATGACGACATAGGTTACATCATAATTACAACATAATTATTATTATTATTATTATTATTATTATTATTATTGCTTTACAGAATGCACAAAGAGGAAAGAAAATAGAAAATTAGTGGGGCTGGTGGTGATAAGTAGTGATGAAGCAAAAATTAAGTGCAGACTGAAGGACAACCAGATCAAACTGGCAGCCTGGATACAAACTAATTAACTAACATGAAGTAGCTATGTTATGACAATAATTGAGAAGATAAAATTTCACTGAGTAATTGAAAACAGAAGAATGGCTATGTATGTTCAGGATTTATCAATTACAATGACAGACTCTCTCTCTCAACTGACTTGAAAGGATGCTTTGATTAGGGGTTGACATTATAATTACCTTATAACCGCAAAAAAGTAAATTTATACTGGGGATGTAATGAACAACTTGGAGACTACGTCCAGAGTCCCTCAATAGAATTGCACCGCGCTTACTGTACGCCGCCATAATTCGAACTAGCATCGATAAACTGCGCATGCTCTTTATATTGGGGCGCGCGGCCAAGTTGAGCCGGTTGACCCGGACGTGACCTCCACCTGCCATGTGCTAGACTGAACAGGGAAATTCCCCCGAGTGCGAACTCGCCAAAGAAAGCGAACTGAGAAAATCGCCATATCTCATCGATAGTCCACGATGTATTCTACGCTAGGTTCGAATTCTGGGCCCCAACAAGCTTTCGTGCGTGCTAAACATTTTGAAACAGTCTTAACCGCATTTTCGTCATATTTTACATCACAATTACCTCATCGGTCGGCCGAAGCGTTTTTCTAATTGGGACTCTGGACGTAAATGAACAATTTCGACTACATCCCGAGTCCCTCATAAGTATTGCACCGCGCTTACTGTACGCCGCCATGGACACATCGACAAACTGCGCATGCTCCGTACAGGCAGTATATCGGGGCGCGCGGGTTGAGCCGGTTGACCCGAACGTGACCTCCACTGCCATGTGCTAGACTGTATAGGGAAATCCCCCCAGAGAGCTCGCTCGCCAAAGAAAGCGAACTGAGAGAATCGCCATATGTCATCGATAGTCCACGATCTCTTGTACGCTAGGTTCGAATTCTGGGTCCCAACACCCTGTCATGCGCGCTAAACATTTTGAAGCAGTCTTCACCCCAATTTCATCATAATTTCATCATAATTTCATCATAGGTTTCATCATAGGTTTCGTCATAATTACTCATCGCGCGGCCGAATTCTTTTTTGCGAATTGGGACTCGGGATGTAATGAACAACTTAGAGACTACATCCCGAGTCCCTCACGAAAAGTAGGCGCCATAAATTCGAACTAGGACACGTCGACGAACTGCGCATGCTCCGTACACGCGTACATTGCGGCGCGCGGCTTGAGCCGGCTGACCCGAACGTGACCTCCACCTGCCATGTGCTAGACTTAACAGGGAAATCCCCCCGAGTGCGAGCTCGCCAAAGAAAGCGAACTGAGAAAATCGCCATATCTCATCGATAGTCCACGACGTCTTCTACGCTAGGTTCGAATTCTGGGTCCCAACAACCTTTCATGCGCGCTAAACATTTTGAAACAGTTTTCACCACAATTTCATCATAATTTCATCATATTAATTTCATCATAGGTTTCAATAATTTCATCATAGGTTTCATCATAGGTTTCGTCATAATTACTCATCGCGCGGCCGAATTCTTTTTTGCGGATTGGGACTCGGGATGTAATGAACAACTTAGGGACTACATCCCGAGTCCCTCACGAAAAGTAGGCGCCATAAATTCGAACTAGGACACGTCGACGAACTGCGCATGCTCCGTACACGCGTACATTGGGGGGCGCGGCTTGAGCCGGCTGACCCGAACGTGACCTTCACCTGCCATGTGCTAGACTGAACAGGGAATTCCCCCTGAGTGCGAGCTCGCCAAAGAAAGCGAACTGAGAAAATCGCCATATCTCATCGATAGTCCACGACGTCTTCTACGCTAGGTTCGAATTCTGGGTCCCAACAACCTTTCATGCGCACTAAACATTTTGAAACAGTTTTCACCACAATTTCATCATAATTTCATCATAATTTCATCATAGGTTTCGTCATAATTACTCATCGCGCGGCCGAATTCTTTTTTGCGGATTGGGACTCGGGATGTAATGAACAACTTAGAGACTACATCCCGAGTCCCTCATAAGTATTGCACCGCGCTTACTGTACGCCGCCATAATTCGAACTTGGACACATCGACAAACTGCGCATGCTCCGTACAGGCAGTATATCGGGGCGCGCGGGTTGAGCCGGTTGACCCGAACGTGACCTCCGGCTCCACTGCCATGTGCTAGACTGTATAGGGAAATCCCCCCAGAGAGCTCGCTCGCCAAAGAAAGCGAACTGAGAGAATCGCCATATGTCATCGATAGTCCACGATCTCTTGTACGCTAGGTTCGAATTCTGGGTCCCAACACCCTGTCATGCGCGCTAAACATTTTGAAGCAGTCTTCACCCCAATTTCATCATAATTTCATCATAATTTCATCATAGGTTTCAATAATTTCATCATAGGTTTCATCATAGGTTTCGTCATAATTACTCATCGCGCGGCCGAATTCTTTTTTGCGGATTGGGACTCGGGATGTAAATAATGCTAATAAAACGCAACATCTAATCTGCGCAAGATAATAATTAGGACATAGTTTAAATTTTTTGTGGACTCGGGTGACGACCTTTACCAGAAAATCGCGTATCTAGAATCGTTTTAGCTTGCATTCTATTTAATAGGTACTCAGAGCTATAAATAAGGCCAATCAAACTACATTATTAATTTCTCGTCCACCCGTTTTTGTATTTCTATGCGGGCGGGCGGTCATTATTCATTATTCAATTTTCTGGAACCGCCCACATTTTTACCAAATAAAAAAGGTGTGGCTGGTGTTTCAAGGCAATAATGAAGGCAGATGCGGTAGGTAGAAACAGAGGCGGGAGATGACGAGAAACTGATATTCAAGTTTGTGTGGCCTAATCATGGAAAAAAATCTAGCAAGCCCAGCTAGCTATAGCGCTAAGCAACGCTTGACTGCTATCAAGATCGAGAGCCTCTGTATTATTCTGAGGATCACTACAATGGTATAATAATCATTATCAATCAGGCATGATCGGAAATCTTTGTTATTGTGGCTAAATAATGTTATACAGATATTTTCTGCACTAATAATTGTGTGTGGAGCAGTTAGCCTCAGCAGGATGAGGGAAAGGCAGATCTCGTGTAGCAACCATGACTATAGACCGAGTGAGACTACTACTAAATACAATCCACTGCTGATTTGCAGTGCATTACTTCTGGCTATATGTGGAGTTGCACTCTTACTGGAGACAATACTACTCACTATATCAAAGTGCAACAAAAATTTAATATTTACGATTGTGGTACGTGAGTTATATATGCACACACCCAAGTAGCTAATAATATTATCTGCATGCATCTGTATCGGATTCCAACCTAGTAGCATATGCATACATGCAGTGGGCTCTGCTGAAGGTACATAATATATACGTCCATATAGTATCATGGCGGGTAATTTTTGGGGGTGCTAATTTTCGTGGAAAATCAGAGAAGGCCCTCAGAATTAATTTTCATGGTTTTAAATTTCATGATAGCCACCCAGTCCAGGGACATGGCACTACACAAACAATGAAATAATCTGATACACGCACTCGATCTCTTCAGTAGTCTCATCCCCAGGCCCCACCCTCAAAAGGATGGGATCTGGGGACGAGACTACCTCTTCAGAGACTTGGATAGCTAAATAGCATGAGATAAAAGAATGTTAGTGTTGAGAATACCATTAGCCGGATGACAGTGGCTATGGTGCTTGCTAACACTGTGGATAGTTGGCAGGAGGGGTCATTACTATAATATTATTATCATGGGAAGATTTTATGTGACTTGTTCCTTGGGTTAATCATGGGAAGATTTTACGTGACTTGCACCTTGATCCAATAATGGAGACATTTTACGGTAGCTACATGCAATGAAAGCCCAGTTGTTAAATGGATTGTATACATGGGAAGATTTTTCGTAAGGTCATAGTACTTCCGTAAAATCTTCCCATATAGCTAATAGGATCCAAGAAACAACATAATAATTAGGTGAGGATTTATGTGTGAACTTTGACCTCACGTAAAATCTCCCCAGGTAAGTAACACATTACACTCTGGGCTGACATTATCGAAATTTGATCCTGCCATATACAGAGACCTTTGACCTCACGTAAAATCTTCCCACATAATACGATCCGAGTATGTGTGAACTTTGACCTCATGTACTAGATGTCTGCTTTATGTCTTATGTGAGGATTTTCAAATTTACACCACCAGGAGAGGTGTCACTCAGCATGAAAGTTAATAGCTATTATGATCATTATATGGATAATAGGCCAAACCATGCCGCATTCACACAGAACAATATAATTGTGCATGTACACAGGTAGCTAGCTAGCTATAACGAGTGGTTTGACTCTGGAAACTTTATTGAGTTGATGTATCATAGAGTCGGTAGACTGTGTAAGTAGGGACAAGAGTATATACTTGAATAGAGAGAGAGGAGACTCGTATTCTACTCCAGGATCAGCTAGGCTTATGACCTTTACAATCATATCCATGCTTGTGGGAAGCCATGTGCAGTGCTAGTGTGCACACTATAATACTAGCAGATAGCTTGTGTAAACTGTTAGCTAGATATGAATATTATGATTATAAAGGCCATAACTTTGCCCGTAGCTTTGCATAACTGTGATAACAGCTGTTACAATGTTGCAAACATGGGAGTGGCCTGGGGACGGGGCTAGTACTATACTGGAGTAGGATACTCTCCTTTCTTCTCTCTACTCTTGATAGGGATGACCCGGATATGCCATATATGTAATACATTACAAATTCCAAAATATCTCAAAACAGGTTACTTTCGATAAAATTTCTAAGTATGAAAATTGGAATCTCCAGCAAATTATCTATCAAACAAGACCAAGATCATTCATCAAATCAATTGCACATGCCAGAACCAGATGTTCAAAAAAATGGCCATTTCTTTCTTTTTCATTATCAGGCCTTACTCAAGACTGTCTGGACCGCTCACCATAGTTCTCGTATAAATCCACTCTATTTTGTAGCGCACAGGTCAGGTCCATGACTCGATCGTTAGTTTGGCGTTATCTCGACAGTTATACATAATGGTGGGTGTGTCTGATATGCCATTTTGTCATATAATGCACATGCTCGGAATGTGTTGCCATGGTGAAATCATGTGACTATGGTCAGGGGTGCGGCCCGCATGATGCGGCTACAATGTAGCTGGCCGGTCTGGCTCACCGCTCAGATTAGGTACTCATGCTCAGTTCTAGTTTCGAGCTAGGCGCCAGGCTCTCCCACACGATCTAACTATAGCTTAGTTAACTAGGCCAGTGCGAGCTGAGCGCTATACAGTGAACTAGGTATCAAGAGGCTTCTCAGCAGTCAGCATAACAGCCAGTTCACAACTTAATTTTCTCCCTAACGGACCCGGGCCAGCCTCCTTTGTCAGCCACCTTGAAGGGGGTGGCTATGACTTTGCGCACACGCGCGAACTTCGGTACCTCCCATCTACTTGCTAATTAATTACACTGGACAGAGGTTGAGAGTTGAATGAGCAAACCATGTAAGATGGCATTGATAAATTATACTGAGAGCAATAAAAAAAGAACAGAAACAAGTATAAAAAGCAATAAAATTGAAGGATGAACTAGGGATGGCAGGATCAAAAAGCACACAAACAAGATTTGTAAGGGATAAGTATCTGCTAGCAGATATACATCCCTGCGCTTGCTTTTTGAGGGGTGCAAAAAGAATCAAAAACTGACTATCCTGACTGACCATTGTGACAACCAGGGAACAACCCCCAGTGAATGTCTCCCACTGGCACATGCCGCACTCGACAAACACATCAACATTCATAGGTGCACAAAAATAGCGTAGGGATGTATAGCAGATCGATGCTTATCCCTAAGCCTTATAAGCGTACTTTTTGACCCTGCCATCCCTACTTCATCCTTCAATTTTATTGCTTTTTATACTTGTAACAAGTGTGTTAGCTAGTGCCCACATGCATGATAATCACATCCTTGGGAATGTATACTAAGATACAAAGTGTAGGAGAGGTGCAATGTTAACCAAGATAATAATATTAATAGTATGACATTGTCCAATAGCTAATTAGCTAGCTAGAGACATTGCATATTGTATAGTGTAACGTTATCATCTAATACCCTTTACAGGAAACTGTTCTCATTTCAGTTAGTGTTATTGTGCTGTTTGGCACTGCTGTTGGCTTGGCTACTTTCACTGACCAATGTGATGAAATCCGACATAATTATAGGGGTTACAGGTATTACTATGTCAGTCTGCCAGATCGGATCAAAGTACCTGTACAGGCTACAGCAGTAAGTTACCGGTATTAAATAGAAAATCTGTGACATGCACAAAGTGACTGTTAGCTTATTTCAATACAGGCATTTGGATTTCTCACTGCATTTGCTACCATTTATCCATTGTGGGTGAAGCTCTACCTTGAGAACTAGAATTTATTTTATTATTTATTTAATTATTTTATTTATTTTGTTATTCTGCAATGAAATGCAAGGATACATGAGATAGCCAAAGCTAGTACACAGCACGTAACCTATAATATGATGCACTAATAATTAAAGTTAATGATTAAGAGCAAACTTAAATGCAGCAATTGAAGTACTGGAATGAGTGGTTGAGGGTAGAGAACTCCATATGCATGCATTGATAGTACTCCATGGGGAATTACGACTTGCCAAACTGATTGGAATGGTATTGAATTGGCATAAGTGAATGTTCTCTAGATGATCTTACGGCATAATGGTGGGTCCGATTAGTGAGTGGGGCATCTGGAAAATATGTTTGAGCATTTGCTATTTTAAAAAGATGGCAAAATTAGTCTTGGTGTCGTCTGGACTCCAGAGATGGCAGACTGGTTATAGTTAGTAGTATATAGCTAGCTATTATGGTTGATATGGTATTACAAGCCTGTGTCAGGATTGGTGTTACTAAAATTAATGTATATAGTAGCTAGCTAATTTTGTGATGAAAATGACGTTTTGGCTGCTCATGTTCTTTTAGTGCTACAATAATTCTGCTGAATCTGATGCAGCAGTGTGTGGCGTGGCTCTGATACCATTAAACCATTGAGAGCTGATACAACAATACTGGCCAGATTGCTAGACTGCATCATAGCTATAGCTACTCAGTGTCATCTCAGTAAAGAAACACACACAACCAAGCTTGGCCTCAATCTATTATGCATGGTGACTACATGTATGCAACTCAATTCTAAGATGAGACCATATAGCTATAAAATAGCCTCGAACTCTGGTGTGCAGGTGCCAGTTATCAGGGACCGGTGAGCATTTAATAGCACTGCCATGTGGCAACTACAGATCACTCCTGAGTTTGCCCTGTAGCCTATGAACTGTACTGTATCCATAATCGATTATAATAATTATGGTTATAGATAATATTACCACAATTATAGTATATATGGAGGGGAGATTACGATACTGGGAACAGTGAAAATGCTGTGCTAAATACAAGCTAGCTACTCATGAGAGAAAGTTTTTTAGCAAAATCCCTTAGTTGAAATCTTTGGAGTTTGGCACATAAAATCGGCTGGTACGTTCATTTTGTTGCATAAATGCTTATGTCAGGCTTACCCAGGCAGTAGAGGGCAACAAACTAACAAACAAACTGACGAGTACTTCATTAGCTACTGCAACGGTAGCACTTGAATTGTGTGACTACTGTAACACTCATGCACATGCACATCGAGCGTTGAGAATTGGCACCATGCATCATGTCTGAATACCCACGTAGGATAATATTAATTTTATGTTTGCATGTTAAGATTGCACATGCATGCATGCACAACGGCATAATATTATTATTATCACGATAAAGTCAACTTTGGGAAACCGTCACCTGGTACCGTTGATACTATAGATAATCCCTTGGTGTAAGCTTGTTTATGGATACTATAAGAAGGGAAAACATTAGAGGGGTATTGGATATTAGTAAATCCTTTCTCAATATCTATTGGGAAATAGTCACCAGTGTAATGGTTGTGCTGATCTCACTACTAGAGATTTCTCTCGTGATTAATATACATATAGCTACAAAGTTGTTTTCATTTTGCATGTGTATTTTAGTCCATATCTGGTGCTGGGGGACCTATGCATGCATGACATTGTAATCCCGGCCCCAAATTTTCATATTATTATGGAGTAAACATTCAGAGAAAATCAGCCATTCATGCTTAGTATATAAATTTTATGCACACCGATAATATAGAGCTAGCAGATCTAATGATATTTTTAATGTGTAAATCTTAAGGGCTGCATCAAATCAATAACGGTGTATGTCACTCTGGGATGGCCTGTCTGTTGTCCATCTGGTGTCCCAGTCTAAATCTCTGGTTTCAAGTGGATTTTATCCTTAGAAACAAATTTAAGGACTTTCCTTTTCAATGTTGTTCCAATTCCTGTGAGAAAAACTGTCTTTTGTGTATCTGTTCATACGTACAGCCGGCCTCTGCAAAAACTATTGGGTCATATTAACCTAACATTGGTTATCTCAGTTGCACTTACTTCTAGTCACATACGAATCAACAAAATGCTGACAAGAAATCCATGACCATAATATTCTTTTGTAGCTACACCTACCATTGTTACATGATAATGATTGTTTCCATAGTATGCACAATTATTATAATACTGCTTTCTATACTTGGCATTATCTAATCTAAATTCTATCTTAAAATAATTCACATGTCTTTAATAGACTGCAGTTGTATTGTGATTACTGATCAATACTATGAAAACAGTTACTATCACGTAACAATGGTCTGATAATTTCTTATCGGCTTTTTTTTTTGTTGACTCGCATATGCATGAAGCAAGTGCAACTCAGATGACCCACTCGCTATATTATGCCAGTAAAAGAACTCTCATTAGAGAATTAAGCAGAGAATCAGAATCAAAATCAGAATAGGGGCTGATCCAAGGGGTGGATATATAGGCCCGGTGGCTAGCCACCCCCTTCACTAGTTCTTTTATGCAATGTAGTATAGGAGACATCCATCATTATTAACCAGCCACCACCCCCGGCCCCTTGCACCAGTATAGTTTAATATGGGTAGCCACCCCATCAGTCACCTTCCATGCAAAATTTCTGGATCAACGCTTGCAGAATCAAGTTGGAGAATCAGAAGCCACTTACAAAGAATCTAAATAAGAATCAAATCAGAGAATCAGAATCAAAATCAAAAATTAAATCAGAAGAATCAGAATCAGGATTGAGTTAATTGAGAACCGAAACGAGTGCACTTCTGGGCCACCGTATAGAAAATTAGCCCCCCATGACAATTACCTATCATACAGTTTACAACATTAAATTTATAAGAAAACACAAAAGTAATACTACAATGTGCACTGGTCTAGATGTCTGCTTTATGTCCTATGTGGAGATTTTAAATTTACATCACCAGGAGAGGTGTGACTCAGCATGAAAATTGTTATAGGCCAAACCATTCACACAGAACAATATTATAATATTATTATTTGTACATGTACATGCACAGCTAGCTATAGCTAGTCGGAGTGGTTTGAGCTGGAAACTTTATTGAGTTGATGTATAACAAGTGTGCTAGTGCCCGCATGCATGATAATCATAACCTTGGGAATGCATTATACTAAGTTACGAAGTGTACAACAGGTACAACCAAGACATAATAGTATGACATTGTCAAGAGCGCATAATAAGATCGCGCATAAATCTGATGCAGGTTGTGGCTCTGAAATAGCTATATACCTTTAAACAGTTGAGAGCTGACACAGCAATACTGGCCAGGTTGCTAGACTGCATGCAGATATTATTATAGCTACTGTAAATCTATTATGCATGGTGACTACATGTCACGATCACTCAATTCTAAGATGAGACCATAGATATGAAATAACCTCAAACTCAGGTGGCTATGCAGGTGTTATCAGGCCAGGGAACGGTGAGCATTTATTAGACACTGCCACGTGGTAACTACAGATCACTCCTGAGTTTGCCCTGTAGCCTATGAACTGTATCTTGCAGCCGTAATAATATATTATGGTTATAGATATTACCACAATTAGTATACGGAGGGGAGATTACGGTACTGGGAACTGAAAAATGGCTGACTTTGGTGTGCTAAAAATGAAGAATAAGCTAGCTATAACTAATGAGAGAAAGCTTTTTTAGCAAAATCCTTTAGTTGAAACCTTTGGAGTTCGGCACATAAATTGGCTGGTACGTTCATTTTGTTGCATAAATGTCTTACCCAGGCAATAGAGGGCAACAAACACTACTGTAACCCTCATGCGCATGTGCGTCAAGTGTTAAGAGTTAAGGCACCGTGCATGTATATTGGTACTATTAATAAGATAATATCATGGTACACGGTACATGCATGTACATAATGCATGATCATGAGTATAGCAATCATGGTATGTAATATATAGCATAAATTTAATGTGTGGAGCTATCAACCATCGGCTGTGTCAACGTTTTTGGATATCTATCAAGAGCTACAATGTCATGTATAGCTAATAATAGTGTTGCTAGTTGGGGTAAAAGCTAAGCATGTGTAGTACACTAGCACAGATTACATGTACTTACAGTTGTACTACTCAATACATGATCACCATCAGAGACAATTAAAGGTAATCATATGCATGCACGCTAGTACATATCATGTTTATTCTAATAGAACACAAGCAATTTTAACTTCGAGCGATTTCCTGGTAAAAGGTCCTAGAACGTGAATTTTGTTGTGCTAATTAGATCTTGCATTTTTATTAGACAGTAGTACAGTATCAAGATGTGGTGTATTTGTATGGTGTGAGGTAATGCTTATTATGGTTGTGTTTACTTCCTGTTTTGTGTCTATATAGCTTGTATGCATAGTTGTGATTGGAGTCTTAATCCAAGTCACTACACAAGCTTAAGACAAACAGAAGCATCTATAGGATCACATTATGCCCGCTTAAAATCACAATGTTGGAACAAGAACAAAAAATATTGGGAATCTATGATATATACAGTATAATATATAGTAATAATACCATGCTGGATTACATAATTTACAATGTCATCACTCAAGTTTGGTTTGCGTGTTTCTGGACGATAAATAATAAGTTCAATTACTGATGGGTCAGCTAAGGTTGATATCCATCGGTCTTATTGGCAGCAATCTTCCTCAGAATGCGATGCATTATCTTACTGGAATGAGTCTTTGGAAGGCCAGGAACATAAAAACCTAGCAACTATGCTGACACTACTAGCAATTGGTAAAAGGTCGTTACTGCAGCAAGTGCACAATTGAGCAACACACAGCAATAAAGCCTTGTGACATTCTAATGCATAATATCTTACCAGAGGGTATGAAAGGCAACCACTAATGTATTCACTGGAAAGAGTATGTTTAATATACTGCATGACTTTCACTTCTTAAAATGGCTCTAGCAAGGTAATTTAATACGTCATTGATTACCTAAGAGATCATAATAACTTACAACCACAGAGAAGTAATGATAGAGTCTCACCAGGAAAGCTTCAGGCCTCTAATCTATTTCCTGATGAGCTGCTTTAGGTGTTGGATCACCTCCTCCTCTGAATCTGCCACCCCATCCTTCTCAATCACGTACGCATAAAATCAAATTAGGCATCATGACACATTATTTTTGCTAATGCACACCTGTCCGTCAACCCTCCTGTTACACGAGTAAATTAGGTATCATGACATATAATTTTGCTCCTAAGTTAACTTGGACTATCCTGCAAAATAAACTGCAAACTGAATGTTGATGTTACTAAATAAACATCTATCCACCCATGCCCATCTACTCTGACAATGACTATGACTACAACAGCATGATAATATTATTATGTAGCTATCCAACGCTGAGCTAGAGCCTGGTAAAGCTGCAGCTGTAAGTCTACTATAGACATATTATCTGTAGTGACTGCTGCATGCATGCGTAATCATTACACTGTTTCTGTCAACTGCAGGCCTTTAGATTCTTTACTGCATTTGCTCTCATTGCTCTCATTGTTTTGATGTGGATCAAGTTTTGCCTCGAGAAAAGGCAAAGCTCTAGTACTTGATGTTATGAATACTATGCCATAATTAATGGTGGCATAATAATAATTATACTGGTATATCCATAGCTGCATAATATAAATAATACTATAGCTAGCAGATAGTGCAGAGTTTACAGCATATTGCTGAGAGTTATAGTATTACAGAGTTGCAGCATATATATTATATATTCAGGGTGTTCAATTAGTATCAAGAACTTTAATAATGCTACATGTATTATGATAGTACTAATAATTATTATTATTATTATGGATATTTCTGGATGGAAATGTGTATGGCAACAATAATTATCGGGTATGCGGAGAAGAGAGATGCGGGGTGCATGCATATTATATGCATGCATAATCAGCTTGCCATTCCACCATACATGATGCAGCATAACAAAAGCTGCAGTTCAATTGGGAAACATCACTGTGACATGCTAAAGCTAGAACAATTAAACATATTATTATTATTTATAAGCCATAATTATAATAGTATTATACAGTGCACTGTTCTTCATAATCTTCACACTCAGGAAGGCCACTACTTAATGATATACCGTAAATCAAGAAATTTGTGTTGCATTAAAGTCATGCGGTTCAGTATCATTTTGATCCAATTAAAAATTAATGTGATCAAAATCATGCGTATTTCAACCTTGAGATACTTCCCAGAGCAACTATTTTTTAGCTATAGTCTCTCAAGCAATAGCCCCAGAGCAGCTATTCTTTAGCTACAGTCTCTCAATCAGAATCACAAATGGGTAACCAATTTCACTGATCTTTTCAGTATTACTGACACTCAGTTTATTAGCCTCCTCTGTTTCTCTCTGCCTGATTCACATAGCTAATAGGCAGAGCTTCCTTTTTAAAAATACTTTAGCAAACTTATAATCAGTAGTGCAGGTAGCTACACACTAGCACTAGCATGCATTGGTGTGTGACCTTGTGGTAAACCACTGGCGCATGCGTGTGGGTAATAATTGCGTTGGTTAAAATAATGTAATTTTATTCATGCGCCTAGGCTGTAGCTACTGCGCATGAATTAGCATGAATAAGATGCACGCATAAATTTCATGATTTACGGTATAGGTGCACTATTGTGCAAAAACCTGGAATCAATCCATTCCATTCCATTAAGTTGTGTTTGTGTGGACTTGGTGCCGATCGAGTCTCTGAGAGGCCAAGATTGAAGATGGGAACAATAATAGGTATAATACTATAGATAGATGCATGTGTACTCAATTAATGAAAGCAATTATCAGGCTGCAGAGCTCGAGGATGCCACTAGCAGTGCCACCTGCATGCATGATGTTATAGTATTTTTGCATGCTAATTAAAGCTGATAGGTTAAGGAAGATAATATTATGTCATGAGAGGTGTTAGATTGAGGAAGATATAATTACTATATAATTATAAATTCGTAAGCCAAGCCGTGCATGCAGTCCAAAATACTCAGAGCTATACAGATAATCATGGAGAAAAATCTAACAACCCCAGCTTTAACTGATAAGCAGCGTTTGACTGCTATCAAGAGTTTCTGTATTGTCACATGTCCTTATCAATCAGGCAATATTATGCATAATTATGAGCTATATACAGCATGTATACATGCAGATTACTATCATGCTTAATTCTTTGTTATTGTGGCTAATGCTACAGATTTTTTCTGTACTAACAATTGTGTGTGGAGCAGTTACTCTGAGTAGGATGAGGGATAGCCAGATCTCATGCAGTAACCGTCACTATACTACTAAATACAATTCACTGCTGATTTGCACTGCATTGCTTCTGGCTATATGTGGAGTTACACTCATACTGGAGATGATACTACTCAATGTATCACTCGTACTAAAGTGTAACAAAATATTTACGATTGTGGTGAGTTACATGTGCACACACCCCAGTAATTATCTGCATGCATCTGTATCGGGATTCCAATTAACCTACTAGCATAATTTAATTATGTATGCATGCAGTGGGCATAATCTGCACTGAGAAGATACATAATATTATCATACAATATTATTACATTAGTAGAGAAGATACCGTAAATCGCGAATATTTCATGTCTAAAATATTTCATGTGATAAATTTTCATGTTAAATAATTTTCAGACAAACGACCCTGTACCGCATTATCGTTAATATTGCGCATGTATTTCGTGCGTTTAATTTTCGCACAAGCCAGGCTGTCCGAAAATATTTTAACAACAAAATATTCGCGATTTACGGTACAGCAAAAGCATATACAAGATCTACTATGTGAGGATTTTTAAAAATTAATGTCACTTACGCCACCATATAATAATAGGGATAATATTTATTATAATAGAATATAGGCCAAAACATTTATACAGAACAATAATAATTGTGCATGTACACAACTTCAGTTGCAATTAAGGAGTGGTCAAAATTTAATGTTTGTGCTAGAAACTTGATTGGGTTGATGTATAGCAAGCATGTTAGTGCATGTCAAGGACTACGTACATGGTAATCACATCCTTGGGAATGTATCACTATATAATCCTATATAGAGTTGTGTGTCCGTCTGTCTATCTGTCCGTTACGGAAGGTCGGCGGAAGTGATTTGACCCCGCGACACAAGTGGCTATATCCCTGGCCCTGGAACATTAGAAGTTAGAACAAGACGATCTCTGCGAGCCGCCAGCCAGGGTACTAGCTACAGGCACGAACACTAGCTTCTTGGATGGACTGCAAAACTAAGCAACAAAATTAATGGGGACATTCAGCGATCTGCAGTTAGGCAAGCATTTTGATTCGTGAGAAGTTGTTGTCCTAGTTGTCATTACGGAGGTAGTAGATTCTGGTTTTGGCTTCTCGCTTACTCCAGTCTTGCAAGGGGAGCTACAAGCAAGTTAACAACTTTTTTGGACAGTGGATTGATTTAGACATGTGCTCAAGCAGGATGCCATAAATGCGCATGCTCAAAAGAATGTTCCAGAACGGATAAAGGGCGGTTTCAGCCACTTGGCTCACCAATTAAACTAGAACTCTGGCCTCTGGCCAGGCACCCTTAGCAAAACCTGTCATAACTGCACATGCTCAATAGAATGTTCCAGAACACAGGACTATCCTCTATTAGCTATGGGGCTCTTAAGTATCCAAAATAAAACAGTCGAGTAAAGCAGAGGGCGAGCAGAGCGAGCCCCCCTGCTTGTATATATATAATAATATTATTATACTTGGTTACAAAGTGTAGAATAGGTATATACAACCTAAATAATTATACTGTCCAATACTTAGCTTGAGCTTGATCATGAAATTGTACTAATAATATTATTATTACCCTTTACAGGAAACTGTTCTCATTTCAATTAGTGCTATTGTGCTATTTGGTACTGCCATTACCTTGGCTACTTTCATTGACCACTGCCTTCTCCTACATTATTATCTGCCAGATCAGATCAATTTGAAAGTACCTGCACAGGCTACAGCGGTAAGCTATAACAGCAAATCTGGGACACACATGACAGCTAGCTTATTCAATACAGGCATTTGGATTCCTCACTGCATTTGCTATCTCAAGTACCATTTATCTATTGTGGGTGAAGCTCTACCTTGAGAAAAAGCAAGAGAATTAACTGATTCAATTAAGGCATGCACCATGCATTTACATTGGTATTATTAATGAGATACCGTAAATCTGAAAATTTTCGTTGTAAAAATATTTTCGTAGTCGATGGCGGCTACGAAAATTGATCTTACGAAAATTAGCATGCACTATTAACGCTAATGCGGTAAGGGGTCGTTCCTACGAAAAAATTTTTACACGAAAATTTATCATACGAAAGTTTCTTTATACGAAAATTTCCAGATCTACGGTACAGTACACGTACATGCACAATCATGATTAACATAGATGCACAGGATCATGCACATATCACTGTTCATACATGTGAGGAGCTATCAATCATTAGCTAGCTACAGGCCCGTAGGCAGGGGGGGTGCAGGGGGGTGCACGTGCACCCCCTTTTTTCAGCCTAATAATTGCATGTCATTTCACAGAAATTCTTAATAGCATGAGCAATAGACTGAGGCTGCATGCTATCCTCTTGACAAAACCACACTTAGTGCAGCTAATTAACATCACACCTCAATCAATAAGCAGTTGTGACCAATACATGCATAAAAGCAAGCAAGAAATATTCCAACACTTGTTGCGAGTACATTATAGTAATTAAACCCATACACATGTGCACCCCCCTTTTAAAAAGTCTGGCTACGGGCCTGAGCTAGGTGAATTTTGTGTGTCATTATTGTATATTGCTAGTTGGGGTATTACTATAATAATATTATTATAAGCAAAAACATGACATTGTGCACTACACCAGCACAGATTACTACTTGGTCATCATCAGAATTTATTAATTTTATCTTGCACCACCTTAAAGTTTGTGGTCAAGCCTAAAATTAAAATTTCGTAGGAGAAAATTCTTGGTGGGACCACACTTCTGACATATAGGCAGTGCTCCGACATGCAATAATTATTTCCTCCACATAATTATAGTTTATATACAATTATCATATTTATCCGAATTCAGCAAATTCACCTAACAGTCAACACAGCTAAATTCTGAGCAAAGTGTGATGCAAATTTTTCGTCAAAAGTATATAGGATATTAAATTTTAAGCTTTCTTTGTGGAGCAAAGGAGTAAAATGGAGACAAAGAGAAATCAATCACACAACTACATCTGTAGTATCAGGATAAACAGGTGGATCGCATTATGCTTGTTTACAGTTTGACCATTACCACAACCTTAATTGGTACAAGAACAAAAATATAGGAAGCCTATGATATATACACTTTTTACCATGCTGGATTACGTAATTACATCACTTGTTTTCCTGAGTTTGGTTTGCGTGTTTCTGGACAATAAGTTCAACTACTGATGGGTCGGCTAAGGTTGACACATCACCAAGTTCATCAGTCCTATTGGCAGCAATCTTTCTCAGAATGCGACGCATGATCTTACCGGAACGAGTCTTTGGAAGGCCAGGAACAATCTATAATGCAGAAATAAGACATCTTGCATATTATTCTATAGCTACGCTGATCCTACTAGCAAAGAAAATGTATCAGCTTTGATAGTAGCTAGCAGATACAACTGGTAAAGGGTCGTTACCGTGGCAAGTGCACAGTCGAGCAACATACAGCAATACCTCATGACATTCCAATGGCCGTATCTTACCAGAGAGTATAAAAGGCAACCACTAATGTATTCACTAGAATTATTTGCATACATACTAGCGTTCACTTCTTGAAATGGCTTTAGCAATTAAGGTAATTACATCATAGATAACCTACTTAAGAGATTACTCTCATAGCCACAGAAAGTGAATTGCTACTCGGCATCTATTACACCTCAGAACTGTACTGATACTGAAACAATTATCTGATTATACTCAAACATTCAGATGGATGCGGTATGAGCCAGCAATCAGGAATACATGGAGTGAATGCTATCATTAAGCAACTCCCTCGAGGCAGGAAATCAATATAATATTATAATTATGATAGAGTCTCACCAGGAAAGCTTCAGGCACAGCAAAGCCTCCGATCTGTTTCCTGATGAGCTGCTTTATAGGTGTTGGACCACCTCCTCGTCTGAGTCTGCCACCCCGTCCTTCTCAATCACAAACGCATATATACCTTGAAGAGTGCAATAAGCCATAGCTAATTATACAAAGCTGGCCACTGCCATGATAATTATTATACCATAATATACCCAGAAATTTTTTCCCCAATTTCACCATCAACTATCATCGATAAGATTTTTATCATACAAAGTTTTGTCCTGTGTTCATTACATGGCAACCTTTACTGCATTGATAAAAATTTTCTGCACCATTAGATGGGCTTGGTGAAATTTTTTTACAATTTTCTATAACATTATAATTATTATGGTAGCTACTGATTGCACAGTAGGGGTACGCACTACAGGAGGACTGGTCCACCCACCTTCACCATATGTGTCATGTGGAAATCCAACAACTGCTGTTTCTGCCACCCTGTGGTCGTGATCCTGTACAGTGCATACATTATCAAGTGTATGATTAACTCTCTACCTTCATAGTAATTATGAAAATCAAAATTAACCAACTAGACTACAGCCAGCTGTGCTATGTAAAATCACCTATAGTATATCAGGAAATATTGGCAGGATTAAATCTGGCCGTAAAATCCAAAATTATCACTGTCAAATTTTGGAGAACTTAAACGTAGGCAGCTCAGTAATACGAGTAAGAACTACATGTACATGTACGTGTATTAGTGGAGTTTAGTTTAGCAATTGAAAAGGCAGATCACCAAACCGCCAAATTATAAGTTCCCCGCCAAATCTTCCAGCTAATCTCAGCTAATATACCACTGCAACAAGGTAAAGCTGTATCACAAAAGAACCATCTGCAAATTAATAGATTACTGACCATGCAGCTCTCGAGTTTAGCTGTCCTGATCCTGTGTCCCTTGACATTGATGACGTCATCCACCCTCCCCGTGATCTGGTAATGCCCATCGTCATCCCTCATGGCCCCATCCCCGCTGAAGTAGAGCCCCGGGTAGGGACGGTAGTACGTGTTGAGGAACTTCTCATGGTCTCCGTAAATGGTCCTGGCCATTCCCGGCCATGGCCGCCTCACACACAGGGTTACCACCAACATGGGGACTAGTGACTTTTTGACCCTAAATTTGGGATTTTAGTGCGAGCGGAGGAAGAAAACGTACATATTAATTATTTGGGGGTATAGGGATGGGTAATATGGAATATCATGGATTATGGATTCGACTCTCTACTGACAACAAATTAAACTCAATAATTCATCATACAATAATATAAGTATATGCCACAGGTCTCTAAGCATACAAACCTTATCATCCACAAGCACAGGGTCGATTCCGAAGAAAGGCCTCATTGGAAACCCAGGCTTGGGGGTGGAGTTATCCGGAGAGGGGCGTGGAGTGATCATTATACCACCAGTCTCTTAATTATCAGTACATTTGGATGATCAACACAATTTTATTACATGTAGTTACAAGAGAAGTAACAAAAAGCCAGCATACTGTATGCACATGTACCTGTACATGTAATGTATGTATGTATGTACGTATATGCACTATACATGTACCGGTACATACATTATATACCTGTTTGCCACCATGTATCGACTACTGTGCACTTTACTGTAATGATAGTCTCACCAGGAAAGCTTCAGGCACAGCAAAGCCTCCGATCTGTTTCCTAATGAGCTGCTTTAGATGTTGGATCACCTCCTCCTCTAGATCTGAATCTGCCACCCCGTCCTTCTCAATCACAAACACATAAAATATGACACATTTGCTAATGCACACCTGTCCATCAACTCTCCTATTAAATCGTGACACACAATTTTGTTCCTAAGTTAACTTGGACTATCCTGCAAGATAAACTGCAAACTGAATGTTGATGTTACTAAATAAACGTCTATTCACCCTGGGCCCCTCTTAGGTACCTTTTGCATGAGTCTATAGATTCTGAATCTGATGGCATGACTGGCAGTTAAATTTTAACAGCCTGCAGACTTAATTATTGGATAATAACTACAATGATTTGAGTTCCCACTTACATACTTACTAACTTTAGATTTAGACAAAAGGTTTCATGTACCATGCATTCTTGTATGCACAATCATTATTTAATACCCAAGATGGGAACAGGCAATAATTATGAATACAGTATACATTGTGTCCTTTTAATTATTATTATAGAATGATGTGTTTTCAATGAAAGCAACTGTAATTGTAACATTCAATTTGGCTGGGGATGCCACCTGTATGATGTTATTATGTATGCTAATTAAAGCTGATAGGTTATAATTATACATGAGAGGTGTTAGATTGAGGAAGATAACTGCTATATAAATTCGTAAGCCAAGCCATGACATGCGTGCAGTCCAACATAATTCTTAATACTCAGAGCTATAGATCATGGAGAAAAATCAAACAAGCCCAGCTTTAACTGATAAGCAATGTTCAACTGCTATCAAGAGCCTCTGTCTTGTTCTGAAGATCACCATAATGGTACGTTTATATCAATCAGGACAATTACTACAACATGAGCTATAATATACAGCATGCAGATCAGAATAATATGAAAAACTTGACCACATCCCCAGTAGCTACATAGTTCTAATGGTGCATGTGGTAAAAGGTAGTCGACATACATCGATGCCGGGGCCTCAATCACAGAGATGGAGTCTAAGACCGACTCTCGACTTCGAGTTTCAATGCTTCAATCAAAGGAGATGAACTCGACAGCACAGTACAGCTTCCGAACTTCAGATCGGTCGTGGCATGACGCGTGCTATAAATAGCGCAAGGCTAGCTTTATTTATCCACAGGATTACATCAGCCAAGAGAACACGTGAAGTTCAGCCAGCATTACTTATCGGAGAAAGTAGCACTCAGCTTTTAATGTATTCGCTGGGTATGTATGTATATGATTCTATGAAAGTGTTCTGTAAAGGCTCTGAATTTTAGCGCTATGACGACATAGGTTATATCATAATTACAACATAATTACCTTATAACCGCAAAAAAGTAAATTTATACTGGGGATGTAATGAACAACTTAGAGACTACATCCCGAGTCCCTTATAAGTATTGCACTGCGCTTACTCTACGCCCCGGTTGACCCGGACGTGACCTCCACCTGCCATGTGCTAGACTGAACAGGGAAATCCCCCCGAGTGCGAGCTCGCCAAAGAAAGCCAACTGAGAAAATCGCCATATCTCATCAATAGTCCATGATGTCTTCTACGCTAGGTTCGAATTCTGGGTCCCAACAACCTTTCATGCGCGCTAAACATTTTGAAACAGTTTCACAGCAATTACATCATAGGTTTCATCATAGGTTTCATCATAATTTCATCATAGCAAGAGCCGAATTTTTTTTTCTAATTGAGACTCGGGATGTAATGAACAACTTAGAGACTACATCCCGAGTCCCTCATAAAAAGTAGCCGCCATAAATTCGAACTAGGACATGTCGACGAACTGCGCATGCTCCGTACACGTGTATATTGGGGCGTGCGGCTTGAGCCGGTTGACCCGATCGTGACCTCCACCTGCCATGTGCTAGACTGAACAGGGAAATCCCCCCGAGTGCGAGCTCGCCAAAGAAAGCGAACTGAGAAAATCGCCATATCTCATCGATAGTCCACGATGTCTTCTACGCTAGGTTCAAATTCTGGGTCTCAACAACCTTTCATGCGCGCTAAACATTTTTAAACAGTTTCACAGCAATTTCATCATCATTTCATCATTAATTACCTCATCGGTTTTCATCATCATTTCATCATTACTTTCGTCATCAATTACTCATCGCGCGGCCGAATTGTTTTGTGAATTGGGACTCGGGATGTAATGAACAACTTAGAGACTACATCCCGAGTCCCTCATGAAACGTAGCCGCCATAAATTCAAACTAGGACACGTCGACAAACTGCGCATGCTCCGTACACACGTATATTGGGGCGTGCGTTTTGAGCCGGTTGACCCGAACGTGACCTCCACTGCCATGTGCTAGACTGTATAGGGAAATCCCCCCAGAGTGCGAGCTCGCCAAAGAAAGCGAACTGAGAGAATCGCCATATGTCATCGATAGTCCACGATCTCTTCTACGCTAGGTTCGAATTCTGGGTCCGAACACCCTGTCATGCGTGCTAAACATTTTGAAGCAGTCTTCACCCCAATTTCGTCATAAATTTCATCATAAATTTCATCATCATTTCATCATTACTTTCGTCATCAATTACTCATCGCGCGGCCGAATTATTTTTTGCGGATTGGGACTCGGGATGTAATAACTATCATGCATGCTTTAATTCCTTGTTATTACCCCGCGCGGATGCGCAAGCGGTAAAATAATCGGTCGTGTCGTCGTTGTCGTTGTTGTCATCGTTGTCGTTAGCAGAAAAATCGCCATATCTCGAGGTCTAGGCACCTGAGCGACTGGTAAGCACAATGAATCAGTCGAATTTGACGAAAAACGGGCTTCAGTGTGTTTCGAATCGAGGGATATGGTCCACGAGCGTCACAAATAGTGCCTTTTTGTTAGCCTTCGTAACCACGCCTATCGACAGTGCCCACTCAATGCATTATGCATACAGGCCTTTAGTCTCGTGCCCAGACCCCACCCCCAAAAGGAGGAAAGGGTCTGGTACACATCGAGCGCTTTTTGGGTCTTGCTGACTTGCATGTCTGAATTCTGTCACACCAATCAGATTCACGCGCTAGCCGCCTATTGCTGCACGTGAGAGCCGCTGATGCGTTGCCATGCCTATACGATGCGTTGTCATGATGATCACATGACATGCTGCATCCTGTGTGCCCCAAAAAGCACTCGATGTGTACCAGACCCTTTCCTCCTCTTGGGGGTGGGGTCTGGGGACGAGACTAACAGGCCTTGTGCTTTCTGCTCATGCGCATAAAATGGACTGGTAAAGGTCGTCAATAATGCTAATGGCACACGTTTGGCTGTAGCAACAAAAGCAGATCTCTAGATTGCGCAATGTGCGCGCGGGGTATGTGCTCTATAGAGCTCTAGTTGTATCTAATGTTATACAGATTTTTTCTGCACTAACAATTGTGTGTGGAGCAGTTACTCTCAGCAGGATGAGGGAAAGGCTGTTCTCATGCAGCAATCGTGACGACGTCGACCGGTATAGACCGAGTGAGACTACTACTAAATACAATCCACTGCTGATTTGCAGTGCATTGCTTCTGGCTATATGTGGAGTTGTACTCTTACTGGAGACAATACTACTCATTGTATCATTCGTACTCAAGTGTAACAAAATATTTACGATTGTGGTGAGTTACATGTGCACACACCGTAGTAATTTATATATCTACATGCATCTGTATCAGGATCCCAACCTTTTTTTTTTCAAGGCGACCAGAACACTAAGCAGAAAAAAAATTGCCCAAAAACCACCACATAATCGAGCTGGGTGCATAGTGGAACCATACAATGCAAGCAGGCAGCCTAAATTTCAATTTTGTCAAAAGTTGGTAAAGGTCGTCACGTTTATGTTCGCGCGTGGCCCCGCCCCTCACGTAGCGCGTGGGCGGAAACATTGCAAACGCATGGCTTCCCTGTACAAACATATGGGGAAACTTCAAAGGGCCGTAACTTTGATTCTAAGGCATGAATCAAAATTCCTGAAGGTCTAATTTCTGCATTTGATCCATTCTGCGTGCCGGTACAAAAATTATGTCCCCAGGTGCTCCCAATTCCCCCCTGAATTAATTAATTAAAGTTTGTTTTTTTTCAAGGTGACCAGAACACTAAGCAGAAAAAAAAATTTGTCCATATAATCGAGCTGGATGTATAGTGGAACCATACAATGCAAGCAGGCAAAAGTTGGTAAAGGTCGTCACGTTTATGTGCGCGCGTGGGTGGAAACATTGCAAACGCATGGCTTCCTATATAAACATATGGGAATACTTTAAGTGTCATAACTTTAATTCTAAGGCATGAATAAAAATTCCCCGCCATCAAATTTCGTATTTTGACCCATTCTGCGTGCCCGTGTAAAAAATATGTCCCTAAGTGCTCCCAGTTCCTCCACGAATTATTTCTTTTTTTTTTCTTCTTAGTGTTCAACAAGGAGGCCTGGCACACACTAAGCAGAAAAAAATTGTCCAGAAATCACCACATAGTTGAGCTGGATGCTTAGTAGACCCATACAATGAATGCAGGCCATCTATGCTCCTAGTAGAAAACTCAGAGTATTATGATCAGTGTTGAGATTCAGTGCCAGTGGCCCCTGCAACACATTACCGTGACTTCCTACTCAAGATCACCACAGCACACACACAAGGCTAGGGGGAAAGCACAAAACAATTTTAGTTATGTTTCTCAACTCACATCCATGCACATACAATGTAAAACTATATTATTATGCCACCTACCTCTCAGCAAAAACGGGAGAGCTACTGTTGTGGCTGATTCTTCATCCATTTAGCAAGCCTCTGGATACAATACCAGCTGCACGGTAGCCTATGCATGTACTGGCCCAGCGATTTTCTAAATAACGCACACCGGGACTCAAAACATTGCAAACACATGGCTTCCCTATACAAATATATGGGTGAACTTTAAAGGGCCATAACTTTAATTCTAAGATGTGAATCAAAATTTTCTCATATCAAATCTCGTTTTTCGACCCATTCTGCGTGCCCATGTAAAAATTACGTTCCCAAGTGCTCCCAATCCCTCCATGAATTAATTTTGTCTTTTTTTTCTACTTAGTGTGTAAAGTGTATAACAAGGAGACCAAAACACTAAGCAGAAAAAAATTGTCCAAAAACCACCATATAATCGAGCTGGATGCATAGTAGAACCAATCAATGCAAGCAGGCAGCCTAAATTGCAATTTTGTCAAACGTTGGTAAAGGTCGTCAAGTTTATGTGCGCGCGTGACCCCGCCCCTCACGTAGCACGTGGGCGGAAACATTGCAAACACAATGTCATGGTTTCCCTGTACAAACATATGGGGAAACTTCAAAGGGCCGTAACTTTAATTCTAAGGCGTGAATCAAAATTCCTAAAGGTCAAATCTCTGCATTCGATCCATTCTGCGCGCCGGTGCAAAAATTATGTCCCCAAGTGCTCCCAGTTCCCCCCGAATTAATTAATTAAAAATCTTTTTTTTTCAAGCAAGCCGATACACTAAGCAGAAAAAAAATAAAACACCACAAAGTACTGAAGGAATGCCATAATTGAGGTTCAGTACCAGTGGCCCCTGCACCACGTCACATCCTACTAGTACTCAAAATCACCACAGCACACACAAGGCTAGGGAAACGCACACTGAAAACAATTTTAGTTATGTTTCTCAACTCCATGTACTTTCCCACACATCCACTGATGCATGCATAATGTAAAACTATATAGCTCAGTGTATTATGCCACCTACCTCTCAACAAAAATGGGAGAGCTACTGTTGTGGCTTATTCTTCATCCATTCAGCAAGCCTCTGGATACAATACCAGCTGCATGGTAGCCTATGCATGTACTGGCCTAGCGATTTTCTAAATAACGCACACCGGGACTCAAAACACTGTAACTGCGTGGCTTCCTATACAAACATATGGGGATACTTAAAGGGCTGTAACTTTAATTCTAAGGCGTGAATCAAAATTCCCCAAGGTCAAATCTCTAGTTTCGACCCATTCTGCGTGCCTGTGTAAAAATTACGGCCCCAGATGCTCCCAACACCCCTGTGAATTATTTTTCTATATTTTTTTCTACTTAGTGTATAACAAGCAGCCGATACACTAAGCAGAAAAAAATAAAACACCACAAAGTACTGGTGGAATCAGTGCCATAATTGAGGTTCAGTACCAGTGGCCCCTGCAACACGTTATGCGCCTATCATTGTTATGCCCCACCTACCCCAAGTCGGGCTAGGTAGGGGATTTTGTAGGGGGTTTGTATCAAGATTTGTCCCGAGGGTTGGGGATTTGTACCATGTCTTTTGGTACTGTGTCTGCAACTTCTGCGCATACGAGCATCATTTTACAAAGACCCCTACTGATCCCCTAGCTACAATAGGGGACTTTGAATCTAAGAGTTGCCCCTAGGGTAAGTACTTTGCTAATTAATTAGTGCAAAACCCCTATATGCCCCCACCCTAGCCCGACTTGGGGTAGGTGGGGCATGACATTGATAGGTGCATTACATCCTACTAGTACTCAAAATCACCACAGCACACACACAAGGCTAGGGGAAAAGCACAAAACAATTTTAGTTGTTTCTCAACTCAATCTACTTTCCCACACATCCATGCATGCATAATGTAAAACTATAGCTGTATTACGCCACTTACCTCTCAGCAAAAATGGGAGAGCTACTGTTGTGGCTGATTCTTCATCCATTCAGCAAGCCTCTGGATACAATACCAGCTGCATGGTAGGCTATGCATGTACTGGCCTAGCGATTTTCTAATTAACGCACACCGGGACTCAAAGCATTGCAATTGCGCAACTGCGTGGCTTCCTATACAAACATATGGGGATACTTAAGAGCTGTAACTTTAATTCTAAGGCGTGAATCAAAATTCCCCAAGGTCAAATCTCTAGTTTCGACCCATTCTGTGTGCCCGTGTAAAACTTACGGCTCCAGATGCTCCCAATCCCCCTGTGAATTATTTTTCTATATTTTTCAGTTCTACTTAGTGCATAACAGAGACCAGAACACTAAGCAGAAAAAAAATTGTCCAAAAACCACCATAATTATAATCGAACTGGACGCATAGTAGAACCATACAATGCAAGCAGGCGGCCTAAATTGCAATTTTGTCAAAAGTTGGTAAAGGTCGTCACGTTTATGTGCGCGCGTGGGCGGAAACATTGCAAACGCATGGCTTCCCTGTACAAACATATGGAGAAACTTCAAAGGGCCGTAATTTTAATGCTAAGGCGTGAATCAAAATTCCCTAAGGTCAAATCTCTAGTTTCGACCCATTCTGCGCGCCCATAAAAAATTATGCACCCAGGTGCTCTCAACCCCCTGTGAATTATTTTTCTATATTTTTTCTACTTAGTACTTAGTACTTAGTGTTTAACTATACTTAGTGTTTGTTTAATTTTGTCTATAATAGTTTATGCTTTTGCATAGGATACACAGTTAGCAATATTGCTAATATAAAAGTGGACCCATAAATAAGATAACAGTGAGATAGATAAGAACCTTAATTTCGTGTTAGAAATATTCGTATTTCATCAACTTCAAGTGCGCACCACAATTATTATTATTAGCTATAACAACGAAACTTTCGCAAATTATGGTAATAATAATATTATAATATTATTATTATATAGAGACACAACAAAAGCATACTACAATGTGGTCTATAGACTTCTCCTTTAGTTCCTATAATATAAAGTTATATGTGACCCAGCATGAGAATTATTATGATTGTAGGGATAATATAGGCCAAAACATTCATGCAGAACAATAATTGTGCATGTACTAGGAGTGGTCAAACGTTTGTGCTGGAAATTTTATTGAGTTGACGTATAACAAGTGTCCAGCACTGCCATAATATACGAAGTGTAGGACATGCAGGTACAACCAAAATTATTATTAGTATGATATTATTGTCCAATATACTTAGCAATGAGGTTGATTATGACATGGTACTAACATTACCCTTTACAGGAAACTGTTCTCATTTCAATTATTGCTGTTGTGCTATTTGGCACTGCTGTTGGCTTGGCTACTTTCATTGGCCAATGTCGTGAATATTATATCCGAAGTTACACACGTGGTTATTATAATACAACTTACACATATTATGTTTACATCAGCCTGCCAGATCCGATCAAAGTACCTGCACAGGCTACAGCAGTAAGTTACAACAACAAATCTGTGATATGCACAAAATGACCGCTAGCTTATTTCAATAAATACAGGCATTTGGATTCCTCACTGCATTTATTATCTCATGTACCATTTATCCATTGTGGGTAAAGCTCTACCTTGAGAAAAAGCAAGAGAATTAACTGATTGAATTAAGCCATGCACCATGGATTTACATTGGTATTATTACTGAGACACAGTTCACGTACGTGTACAATCATAATTAACATAGATGCACACAATCATGCACAGTATACTGTTGCATAGCTACATGTGAGGAGCTGTCAATCATTAGCTAGTTAGGTGAATTTTGTGCGTCATTATTGTATATTGCTAGTTGGGGTATAAGCAAAAGCGTGTGCACTACACCAGCACGGATTACTACTTAATAGATGAACATCATCAGAAGTAGACAGATTTATCTTGCACCATGCACCTTTGTGGTCAAGCCTAAATTAATGTAAATTTAGTAGGAGAAAATTGGTGGTACCACACTTCTGACATAATAACTATAGGTAGTGCTCCGATATTTTACTAGAGCACTATTAAAATCCGAAATCCCTCAGCAATAATTATTTCCTCCACACAATTATAGTTTATACATAATTATCATATTATCCGAATTCAGCAAATTCACCTAACAGTTAACACAGCTAAATTCTGGACAAGGTGTGATGTAAATTTTTTGTTAAAAGTATATAGGATATTAAACTTAAGCTTTCTGCTCAGAATAAGTTTCTGAAACAAAGTAGTATCAGGATAAACAGGTGGATCGCATTATGCCTGCTTATAACTTGACTATAACCACAACTTTGATAATTGGTACGAGAACAAAAAATATAGGAACCTATATGATATGTACACTATATACCATGCTGGATTACGTAATTACATCACTTGTTTTCCTGAGTTTGGTTTGCGTGTTTCTGGACAATAAGTTCAACTACTGATGGGTCGGCTAAGGTTGACACATCACCAAGTTCATCAGTCCTATTGGCAGCAATCTTCCTCAGAATGCGACGCATGATCTTACCAGAACGAGTCTTTGGAAGGCCAGGAACAATCTATAATGCAGAAATAAGACATCCAATAAAACCTTGCATATTATTCCTGATCCTACTAGCAAAGAAAATGTATCAGCTTTGATAGTAGCTAGCAGATGCAACTGGCAAAGGGTCGTTACTGTGGCAAGTGCACAGTCGAGCAACAGAGAGAATAAAAGGCAATCACTAATGTATTCACTGGAAAAGAGTATGTTTGCATACATACTGGTGTTCACTTTTTGAAATGGCTCTAGAAATTAAGGTAATTACATCATAGATAACCTACCTAAGAGATTACTCTCATAAATAAAGAAAAGTGAATTGCTACTTGGCATCTACAGTCGAGCCTCCGATAACGGACCCTCCGAGAAGCGGACAACCTCTCTACAGCGGACAAGTGCCGTGTTACCGATTGAATTTAGCATAGTTATAGTACATTAGCAACCTCCGAGAAGCGGACGCTTCTCGATTCCGGACAGCGGACAAGATCCAAGCTCCCAACGTGACTTTTCAATGCAAAACTGCCTCTAAATAGCGGACATCCAGAAACCACGCCCACCTTTGCCGCAATCTAGGCGGTCGCGATATTGTGCCGCATGCGCGATAATAATATTAGCCTTGAATCCAGATAACAATTTGGAGTAGCCAGTACTTCAGAAACAAAAAAATTCAGTCTGTGCTATGTTGATACTGAAGACTGAACATACCAATCATTTGATTATCATCTCTACTGCTCTTATCATGCATTTACTAACTTGTTAAGGATAATACAATCAAAATGGGTTGAGAAATCATGAACCTCCGAGATAGGGACAACCTCCGAACAAAGGACAAGAGGCCCGTTCCCAAAGTGTCCTTTGTTCGGAGGCTCGACTGTATTACACCTCGGAATTGTACTGATACTGAAACAATTATCTGATACTCAAACATTCAGATGGATACACACAATACCGGTGTTTCCCGGCATATTTAAGAAGGGTGAGCCAGCAATCAGGAATACGTGGAGTGAATGTAAATATTGCTATCACCAAGCAACCCCTTCGAGGCAGGAAATCAATATATTATTATTATAATTACAAGCAGAGGGGCTCGCTTCGCTCGCCCCCTGCTGCACATGATTGTTGTTTGGCATCAGTTAGGAATCCACGAAGTAGCGGACCTGTATGTACTCAATAAGTCTCAATTGAACACTGTGCCACTACTCTTATATACGAAGGCAAGGCCGGCCACTGCTAATTTAATTAAGCAATTGGCGAGTGGCTGAGATCATGTACATTCTATCGAGCATGCGCATGCACATATACTGTGCCACTATAATACTCTTTCTATTAGGGTGCACGGACACAGGCCAGAATGCTAGTGTAATGCAGATCAGCAAAGTGGCTGAAACCACCCTTTACCTATGTTCTGGAACATTCTACTGAGCATGCGCATTTATAGCATCCTGTTTGAGCACATTGCTAAGTCAATCAACTGTCCAAAAAAGTCGTTAGCTTGCTCGCAGCTCCCCTCGCTAGACTTGAGAACGCGAGAAGTCAAAGTCAGAATCTACTACCTCCGTGATGACCACTAGGACAATGACTTCTCACGAATCGAGCTGCTTACCTAACTGCAGGCCACTGAATGTAAGTCTCCATTTCTTGCTTGGTTTTGTACAATCCGTCTAAGAAGCTAGTGTTCGTGCGTGTAGCTAGTGTCCAGGCTGGCGCTCACAGAAATCGCCTGGTTCTAACTTCTAATGCTCGAGGGCCAGAGATGCAGCCTCTTGTGTTGCGAGGTCAAATCACTTCCGCTGACCCTCCGTGACGGACGGACGGACAACTATAATTACCCCGCGCGCATGCGCAAGGGGTAAAGTAATCGGTCGTGTCGTCGTCGTTGTTGTCGTTGTTAGCAGAAAAATCGCCATATCTGGAGGTCTAGGCACCTGAGCGACTAGTAAGCACAATGAATCAGTCGAATTTGGCGAAAAATGGGCTTCAGTGTGCTTCGAATCGAGGGATATGGTCCACCAGCGTCACAAATGGTGCCTTTCTGTTAGCCTTCGTAACCACGCCTATCGACAGTGCCCACTCAATGCATTATGCATGCAGGCCTTGTGCTTTCTGCTCATGCGCACAACATCGAATATTATGTACTGGTAAAGGTCGTCAATAATGCTAGTGACACACGTTTGGCTGACTGGAATGCAAAGCCCCATCCGCTCAGAATGTATGTACCTAGTCTACATTTGGTGCAGAGAGAGAGTCAGTGGTGTTTTGGCTGATATCACCAAGAGGCCTATACCTATTAAAACCGAGGGCTCTCGGGGTCTATAAGCCTTTGATACAACCAAGCGGCAACAAAAGCAGATCTATAGATTGCGCAATGAGCACGTGGGGTATGTGCTCTATAGAGCTCTAGTTTTAATATATGATGATAGAGTCTCACCAGGAAAGCTTCAGGCACAGCAAAGCCTCCGATCTGTTTCCTGATGAGCTGCTTTAGATGTTGGATCACCTCCTCGTCTGAATCTGCCACCCCGTCCTTCTCAATCACAAACGCATATATACCTTGAAGAGTGCAATAAGCCATATTATAATAGCTAATTATACAAAGCTGGCCACTACCATGATAATTATATAGCCAAAAATTTTTCCCCAATTTCACCATCAACTATCATTGATAAAAATTTTCATCATGTAAAGCTTTTATCTCGTGTTAATTATATGGCAACCTTTACTGCATTAATAAAAATTTTCTGCACCATTAGATGGGGCTTGGTGAAATTTTTTGCAACTTTCTATAATATTATATTATGGTAGCTACTGACTGCACAGCAGGGGTATGTACGCACTACAGGAGGACTGGTCCACCCACCTTCACCATATGTGTCATGTGGAAATCCAACAACTGCTGTTTCTGCCACCCTGTGGTCGTGATCCTGTACAGTGCATACATTGTCAAGTGTATGATTAACTCTCTACCTTCATAGTAATTATGAAAATAAAAATTAACCAACTAGACTACAGGCAGCTATGCTATGTAAAATCACCTATAGATAGTATAACAGGAAATATTGGCAGGATTAAATCTGGCCGTAAAATCCAAAATTATCACTGTCAAATTTTGGAGAACTTAAACGTAGGCGGCTCAGTAATACAAGTAAGAACTACATGTACATGTACATGTATTAGTGGAGTTTAGTTTGGCAATTGAAAAGGCAGACCACCAAACCACCAAATTATAAGTTCCCCGCCAAATCTTCCAGCTAATCTACCACTGCAACAAGGTAAAGCTACTGTACCACAAAAAGGCAAGGTAACAGATTGCTGACCATGCAGCTCTCGAGTTCAGCTGTCCCGATCCTGTGTCCCTTGACATTGATGACGTCATCCACCCTCCCCGTGATCTGGTAGTGCCCATCGTCGTCCCTCATGGCCCCGTCCCCGCTGAAGTAGAGCCCCGGGTAGGGACGGTAGTACGTGTTGAGGAATTTCTCGTGGTCTCCGTAAATGGTCCTGGCCATTCCCGGCCACGGCCGCCTCACACACAGATTACCACCAACATGGGGACTAGTGACTTCTTGACCCTAGATTTGGGAATTTAGTGCGAGCGGAGGAAGAAAACGGACATATTAATTATCTGGGAGTAGAGATGGGCTATATGGAGTATCGTGGATTATGGATTTGACTCTTTAAAACTCAATAAACAATGTATAATATAAGTATATGCCACAGATCTCTAAGCACACAAACCTTATCATCCACCAGCACAGGGTCGATTCCAAAGAAAGGTCTCATTGGAAACCCAGGCTTGGGGGTGGAGTTATCGGGAGAGGGGCGTGGAGTGATCATTATACCACCAGTCTCTGCAATTATCAGAGCATTTGAATGATCCACACATTTTATTACATGTACATGTAGTTACAAGAGAAGTAACAAAAAGCCAGCATACTATATGCACATGTACCTGTACATGTATAGTACATGTATGTATGTATGTACATGTACATGCGCTATACATATGCATGCATTGCATACCTGTTTGCCACCATGTATCGACTACTGTGCACTTTCCTCCGCCCACCACGTTGTTGTACCAGAGCCAGGCCTCATCATTCAGGGGCTCACCAACTAACAAGAGAGAACAAGGTATTAACTATTAAGTATTAATTACTACGGAGTCAGAAACTGCACACGCTAGTGACTTCAGCATAGATCTCGTACTCACGACATTTAATGCAAGTTAGAGGATCAGTAAATTGGCTGGAATCTGTATGTCCCATGTACCCACTTTGCAGGGCTACAATGCAGAGGTGCACATACAATGTACATTGTAGCTGCATGGACATGGAGATGCTTTTACTAACCACTGTCTCTAGTCATACCCCGGTATTATTATGTACATACCACATCCGAGCATCCTCAGTGAGGATCTGTCATACTTGTGCACCCACTCATCCCCAGCCTTCAGCAGCAGACGGAGGGCAGTAGGTGCAGTGTAGAAGTGGGTGATCTTCTGTCTCTGCACCATCTCCCAGTAACGACCTAGACGGGAGAGAGGAGGAGAGTGAGAGAGAGGGGAGGAGGAGGGGGGATGGAGGGAGGGAAAGAAAGATTTTGATGTGTGTACCATAATTACGAGACTAAGGTACTCAAGATGCACCGTGTATCTTGCACAATAAGTTATAATAATGCCTTCTATCATAGACCTTGTGTGTATGTACATGCATGTGGGAAATACAACATGCATGTACTGTACATGTGGTCTCACTCCAATACCTGGATTGGGGTAAGTGGGAATACTCTCAAACATGACCGTTGTTCCTCCATTACAGAGAGGGCCGTAGACGACATAGGAGTGTCCCGTGATCCAACCAATGTCAGCCACACATGCAAAGATGTCATCGTTTTCTGGGTGGTAGTCAAAGGCATACTACATGTACGTGTATATAGATGAAGAGGAAGGGAGGAAAATGAGAGACAGAGAGAGATGGGATGGAGAGAGAGAGAAAAAGAGAGAGAGGCAATACTCAAACGACTCCAGTGGAAATACTTAAAGGTTATCTCACTTGTTGGGTTAGTGAGGCATAGAGCAGGTATCCAGCCTGAGTGTGGACAATTCCCTTTGGCTTCCCAGTGCTGCCGGAGGTGTACAGCATAAACAACTTGTCCTCACTGTCCAAGAGCTCTGGAGGACATGTGGTCGACTCCTCGGCCATTGCCTGTATATACGGAAACACGTCATCATTGAATCTAACTCACTGACTATACATGAAGCTCCTTAACAAAATCAAAGTCAACACTCTTTAAGAAAAGAGATATTGGGCAGACATACCATACCACAGTGGGCTCCCTGTTTATAATAGCTAGCTAACTAGGCACTGGGATAGTTCTCCTAGGTTTAGAATTGTATCTCACTTCTTGCAGCTGCAGATCCCTCCCCTCCTGCATGTTGACAGCCACCCCTGTCCTTCGAGCGATATAGATCCTCCGCACATAATCCAGCCCACGTACTGCCTCGTCCACCGTCTCTTTGAGGGGAATCACCTTCCCTCCTCTAATGCCTTGGTCTGATGTAATCACAACACTGGCAGAGGCTGCATGGGATGATAAACATTTGCACATGTAATCCATAGAATAGAGTCCTCCCGGATCCCAGAGGCAAAGCTAAGGTGTATTGGGAGGGTGTGGTTTGGGTGGAGCCTGTTGCCATAGCAAAGCTTTTGGCCCTGCCCCATTCATATTTCAAACAAAAGTCGGTAAGTGTTGGGGAAATCCTACACTATAATTATTGCTGTAGCATATTACAAAGCAATCCAAAGCCAAAGCTATGCATACATTCTAGACTACACATGCATTTCAATCCTGGCACCAATAATGCATAACAAGCGAAAACACAACATAGCTGCCTTCAAAGATACACAACATTTTTTATTACATGTACATGTACATATACACTGTACAATATACCTACCATCTTCAATCCTGGCTCTCAGTGACTCAGCGCTGAACCCAGCAAACACAACACTAGAGAGTAAAGATAATAAAAGGAAGCTAAGCATCTCAGTATGATAGCACAAAGCCACTGTACCATGGCTGCAAGCATGCAGCCCTGCTCCCCACCCCCCCCCCCCTTCATCAACTGGAGAATGAGAACATACTGTATAGCCGGAAATACAACTGTATTGGCGGGAATCAAATTTGGCGGTTGAGCCCAAAATCGCTATTGCAAGAATATAGTGGAAATTTGGCAGTTTGGTACGGGATCGCCATACGTATATATGCGAGTAGGAAATTTTGGCAGATTTTAATTTTGGCAGTTGTAATATAGACCGCCAAACCGCCAAATTTTCCAGCTATACAGTAGTACAACTTGAGAATCTTCAAATTGTCATTACAAGTCGGTGTATGGTAGTGTTGTCCACCTTACCTATGTATGGCGCCAATCCTGGCACAGGCCAGCATGGAGGCCACCAGTAAGGGAGAGACTGGCATGTAGATGGCCACTCTGTCTCCCTTCTTCACTCCATCCCTCTTCAAGGCATTGGCCACCTGACAGGTCTTCTCAAGTAGCTCTCTGTGAACAACAGCAGCACACAGTAACTGGAGTAAAGCTATTGAGCTAAAGAAAATGGATACTCGAGCCTTCAACCTAACATTTTTATAATAATATCAGGGAAGTTACTAAAGAGTGCGCAATGCTGCCATTAAAAAGCCATTTTGCATTTGATGTGGTTTTTAAAACCACAAGCATCCTTTGATATTCAACCACAGCACCACTCTTAGATCTTCGAGTTTGCTTTAGTAACTTCCCTGACTGTATCACACAATACCTTTTGATCTTATGTGCTGCTTATAGGTCATTGTTAACACTTATGGGGGGTGGATAGTGTCAAATGATAGTCACTGTTTTGAAGGAGGGTGACTTAATTCACTACTGGAGGGGTGCTTTTCTGTTGGGGGATACCACTTTTTGTGGAAGGGGAGTGCATTTTGATCCCCCATAAACACTAACTAGCACTGAATTTATACGGTAGTGCAGTGAATAACTTAGTAGCCCACTTTCTGCATACAATACGACCTTGACAAGGAGACTAGCACTCACTTGTATGTGACTGTTTGGAAGTCTCCCTGTTCATCTCTCTCCCAGATGATGGCAGTTTTGTCGGGGTGGCGCTCCACATGCCGGTCAAGGAGATTCACTGTGGCACATAGAGTACATAGCAGCAGCAGCAGCAAGATTAAGAGGGGCAAGGCACAATGACATAAAACCTTACAGGGCTTGTAAAAGAAGTGGCAAACACAAATGGTGTGGGCGTTTGGTGGGTGTGTTCATGTGGCAGAGAGTTTGCCCCCTATTTTTATCAAAAATTACCTGAGACGTTGATCTTGCCTCCATTGAACCAGCTTAGTCTCCCCTCCTTCATGTCACAGTCCATAACCTGGTCGAACTCCTTGAACCAGCGCAGTCTGTTCCTGGCCAGGTCGCCCCAGAAGGCCTCAGGGTTGTTGAGGCTCTCCTCGTAAATGGCGCCATGATTCTCCGTCACGGACGCCAGCTGCAGAGGGTAGCTCACGGATCCTGTGCTTCTGAAGGCTTGCCTAGTCGAGGGCTGTTGTCGGGCAAAGCTTGCTGCCACCAGCCTGCTGGCTTGAAGCAGGCGTGCCATTGTGGGATATGGTAAAGGTCGCCAGTACTACAGACGCGCATGCTCACAGTAGCACAGCAGGGGTATGCAACATTGGATATTATGGGCCAGGGCCCTGGGGATGAGGCATAAAATTAATAATTTTCTATTTTGCATGGCAATAAATTATTAGAAAAATGACAGAGTCTCATTCACAGTTTGGCCAAACAATAATACATCACATCAATGCTAAATTGGCATTGGTAGTCAACTTCCAACTCTGGTCTCCACACAGGGTCAGGATTTGATGATGATACTGCACAGTCATAGAACAAAACCATCATAAATAATGCAAGATTGTATAATAGGAGAGTTCTACGTGAACAAGTGAAGAGATTTTAGCAAAATTAATATATAAGCCATTACAATTTCATTGGCTAGTGCAATAAATTCCTGAAAAAGGCATTGAATATCATTAATATCCCTTCACAGTTTCACGTAGAATCCTCCTATGCAGTAATGTTTCACCTTTTTCAGCGTGGACCTGTGGCCAACACTCATGACAGTTACTCCCAGCTGGTGGAGGGTGGTGTAGAAGTAGTGCTCTGTCTCCTCACTCAGGGCTGAAGTGGCTTCATCCAGCACTGCAGAACACAAAGACTAACCGATGCACAGAACACATGCATGCATTTCAATGTAATTTCTGACACAAGACTCAATAGTCATGTCATATATACTATGGGCCAGGTAAGCCAATGAACTGGTTGCCTGGCCTGGGGATAGGGCTAATTATACTGCTTAGTGGGTGAGATTCATAGAATGTGAGCCCATATTCTAGCCAGACGTGGGCTATAGTCCACTAGATTAAGCAGTGCAACGTACAGACAAAGGGTGGCTTGTGGAAGAAGAGCCTTGCAAATGCCATTCTCTGAGCCTCTCCAGGTGATACAATATCATACCTGTAGGCAAAAGGGACAAACAATAGTACATGTACATGTAATACTATCATGAGAGAAAATTTTTGACAGTTGGCACACTTGGTGTTCTTGTTCTCCAGTCTGGGGTGGGGCGGGGGGGTGCGGTGGGGGTGTGGTTGGGGGCTGGTATACCAGGTACAGTACTTCAGGCATGCATGGGGTGGCCACTGTATCAGGCAGTGAGCTTTGGTGAATTCACTAGCTGTACAGTGCTGTTCTATGCTAGCTACTACAATGTAGATTGAGCATTCCTATAATATTATATTATTCTCTCACTAGGCTGCCTTGCGCCTTAGCCTCGTCCCCAGGCCCCCTCTCGAGAGGGGGCCTGGGGACGAGGCTATCACGCCTTACACCTGAAGCGAAGGAGGCTCCCCCACTGACTGGAGAACAAGAACACTATGCGTGCAGATTATCAATATTTAATTTATGCAATGTACAACGTAGCTCACCAGTTTTCTTCGACTACTATGTTCACTCCACCTAACCTCTCCCTCAAGTGTATCTATACAGTCAATGAAACTTGTGAAATTGTAACATGTATACACGCAATTATTGATTAGGCATACATACCAGGCCGGCCATTTGCAGAGCAGTGTTGATTTGATCCTCAAAAACAAAGTGTCCTGTATATTATAATAATAACATTATTACAGCTTATAAGTTAGTAAGAATAGTATGAAAAGCTACATAGATTATGAATATTATTGGACAAGGCCAAGTTATCCACATGCAGCTACATGTACGTAACTGTATATATACAATACCTCCTCGATAAGAAACAGCCTCATCTCCACCAACTTTAGGCTTCTCCGGATATGTGATCTATGCGGTATAAAGCAGTACATAAAATTTGTATACCACTCAAGAGTATATTTGGTCATTTTGCAGCCGTGTACGATTTGGATAGTTAACAATTTTTTAAAGTGTGTGCTTTTTCTGGTAAAGGTCGTCAATCGATCCACATATTATGCTGTGAGAATTCACAAAATGTTAAATGTATTCGATTAACTACGGTACCTGGTTGGCAAGGCAACCACTTGTGAGGAAAGCCTTCTGTGGTAAGAACATGAAGTAGTGGTGGGACTCGTCAGAGCAGAGCTGGAACTGTCCCTCAAGAGGAGGCCACAGCCGACGAAGTACACGGAGGATCGAGCTCTTCCCAGTTCCTGGAGCAAAAGGGTTAAATTAAACAAATGCGTGGTAGCTTGATAACTGCTTGCATGACTTGCAAGAGCAAAATATTTGCAGATCATTCTAAAACATTTACCGTGTTTATTCAAATAGAATGCAAGATAAAAAAATAATTCCAATTTCAAATTTCACGCTATTTCTGCTAAAGGTCGTCATGCACTCCATTAAGATACACTATGAAAAATCCTAGAACGCAAAATTTCTTGCGCTAATTAGATCATGCGTTTTATTAGCATAAACACAGTATGTGCTTGTGCAAGTACAGGTAGCTGAAAATGAAACATAAAATAAGGGAACCACAAGAAAACTTCATTCACCAGTTTCTCCAAGAATCAGTATGTTCTTTCCTTTCCTGAACTCCAAATTTAGACCTACATGAAGAAACGAGTTAGAATAAATATACATTGTTACTCCCTTTGGCAAATGGTATAGAGTAATCTCAGAGAAAGGAAGGGCCAGCCGGCCAGACCTTGTATCAGTGGACAGTCATCATTTGGAGGAGCAATGGTGAGATCGGTCATGACAGCTGCCACATCAACACAATTAGGAGGAGCAGGTCGTCGCCTGTGAGGAAGAGAGGAGGACTTAGATGCACATAAAACTATTCAATACCCCCCACCATCTCCCCCATCCCCCAAACACACATATGCATGTATGTACACTCATACAGATATACATGTACATGTAAATGGAGCAAAGGATCTGTTACGTAGTGATCTACATGTAGTACAGTTCGCAACACAGACATGAATGAATGAGAATGCCTCCCCTAAACTGTTATGTACACACAAACACATGCACACACTCGTATACACACACATACCTTTGCCTAATAGTATTTATTGATGTCACATCGCTGACAGTTGGTGAAGGAGGTGGGGAAGACTCGCCTCCCTCTCCTCCCTCTGCCGGGCTCCCACTTATCTCTCGCTCACTTTCCTCCTCCTCCTCCTCCTTCTTCTTCTCGGCTCTCTCTTTTGCCTTTTCAGCCTCATCCAGGGAACAGAACACCTCAAGAAGCTCTCCGATTCTGAAAGTTGGGAATACAATAATAACACAACAGCACTCTGGATTAGCTACATAGCCTCATCCACACACCAATGCTCACTACATTTAGATCAGAGCTGCAACAAATACTGCAATTTGGTTGGCTACTGACAGGTATCTATGCAAGCTTCTCATAGTCACCTATTGTACAAGATTTTCATAGTCACCTAAAAGTTTTGCCCTCTGGCTCTAGCAATACAAAACTATATTTCTAAACTTGCTAGACATTGTTTAGTTGGTTTCTATGTGATTTAGAAGATCTCAGGGCTCTCATAGAACCCTCGCTTCGCTCAGGATTCTATATAGAGTCCTTCGGTCTTCTAAATCACATAGAAACCTCCTAAATAGTGTCTAACTAATACCCCCCAGTAATAGTTCAGTATTGCCCACTGAAAACTAGTGAAGCATAGCACTGATAAATTACGTTATATATATATATATGAGCCTAATTTAAGGATGAGGCTAACTCTAGATCGAGTGAATGATGGAGACACTTGCCTGTGAGTGAATCCAGCAATCTCGGCAAAGGTCACTGCAGTGTCAACAATCTTTGAAAATCCATTCAGCAGGTACAGAGAGAAGAATGAGTTCTGAACAAGAACATAAACCCAGTATAATTTTCGTACTAAATCATAATAAAATATAAATTCATTTACTTTACTGATGACACTAGCAAGGTCAGCTGGGGTCAGGGAATCATACTTGCCAAGAAAGACGGCAACGCCGATGAGAGAGTAGCTGATCACAGTGCTCACATAGTCAAACATGTACACAGAAACTGTGACATACATGTAGGTAGTTACACCAAGATAAGAGTACCACAGCCGCATTAACAAAATTCTAAATACTTACAGTTCAGAGGAAATTGCCAGTGGACAGAGCTCAGTTGAGTACGAAGCAAGACCTATAGTAATTAAGGGAAGAGAGAGAGAAATGAATGTAACTGTAAGCATCGAAACGAGTTAGCTTAGAGCAATTTACCCTCAAGTTTCGATTGGCTGTCTCTGCCTCTAGTTTCCCTCCTCTGCACGAGAAACAAATAATGCTAGTTACGTGTAGCTCAAATCCCCCCTCCTCTCTCTCTCTCTCTCTCCCTCTCCCTCTTCCCTCCCACTCTCTCCCTCTCACACGGTGATAAGCATGCTTGTGTAGGTACTTACTGGTAGAAAGCCACAGCCTCTGAGTTGGCTCTGACTTGGACATGATGGAACCTGTGGATAAACGTAGCACAACTGAGAACTGAAAAAATCGAGCAGTTACCTTACACGATAATAATTGATGTTCATTCATGTGAATTATGCGAGTTAGACGCCAGTTACATTCATTTATCGCGCCACGTAATTGGCATGAAACATTGGAACGAATAAATAAAAAAAATTAAGAGGCCTGTTTTGACGGACTCACCAAACCTTTTTTCCCACACATACTATTATGGTTTTATGGTACCTGAAGTTTCCCTCCTGTCTCTCCTGCTGGAAGATGAGGCTGACGATTGGACCCATCAGGAACTTGTTGATCACAGTACTCACCATAAAGAAGAGGTAGATCCCAAGAACACCATACCACCCCAATCTATGGTGGAAGAAGGATCATCAAGTTAGTCTGTATTACTGTAGTTAATCAAATACAATGCATGATCCAATTTAATGCAAGAAATTAGCATTTTACAAATTCTCATAACATTTATATACCGTATGGCGAGTAATTTTCGTGGGGGCTAATTTTTGTGGAAAGTCCAAAAAGGCCCTCAAAATTAATTTTTGTGGTTTTAAATTTCATGACAGCAACCAGTCTAGGGGTGTCGCACTGCTACACAAGCAATGATGTAATCGATATACGCACTTGCGATCTTCTTTGTTACTAAGCCATACCTACAGAGACTTGGACAAATAGCATGAGATAGAAGAATATTAGTATCTAATACGCTATCAGCTGGATGATAATGGTTACTATTGCTTACTAATACTAGGAAGTGTTGGCCGCGCTGCAACAATGTTTATGGCCACGTCCATCATCATGGTCACCATAGGCATTCATTTTCGTAGGTACACATGTAGGAAAATTTCGTGACTGCCAAGTCAACCACGAAAATTACGAAAATTAGCACCCCACGAAAATTACCCGCCATACGGTATGAGGGATTGACGACCTTTACCAGAAAATTGCGTGTTTTTCAAAATTGAAATTATGTTATATTTTTTCCATGCGTTAAGTACAGTAGTTATTATGTACCGGTGTTCTCCCCAAGCAAGACTCAAACCATGATGGAGGGGACTGTTTGGGTGGAGCCTGTGGCCACATCAAAGGCTAATCTATATTGACGGCTTGTAGGGTAGACATGGCTTATGTATGCTGGGGAGAACATTGTATAGCTTACAATATTGTTATCATTACCCTTCATAGGTTCTGTATGTATAGTATGCGATGAGGAATGGCTGGATAATGATCTTGGGAAGGACTTGACTGGTCTCATTACAGAATCTGTCCACATCCTGAGTGATCCTCTGGTCTCTATGAAGGTTAAAAAAAAGACAATCACTCTAGTGCCTACTACAGGCTGGGCATCCAGGTACAGTAATACATGAATTTGATAGTCAGTCAGGCTTAGTCTAATACTGATGGAGGCCTTCATACATAAAAAATTAAATGGCTGAGAAATAAAGTGGTCTAACCCACAAATCTTGAGTTAGACCCCCTAATCAACATTTTCTTCGGGAGCTAAAGTATTGGAATTTTTGATAATTTGGCAGAGTAAAGTATGCAGTTTTATCCAATTTTTGCGCTATTTCGACAATTTCACGTTTTCAATGCTGGGTTAGACCACGTTACTTCTGAGCCCTTCAAATTTATTATCATTATTACTATTTCTATGTCTGTGTTGATAGCAGCTGAACAGCACTAGTCTAGAGTATGATCTAAATTAGTACACCTACTACATAACTCACGGGTTGTCCACTCTCCTGTCGATGGTGTTGAGGAGGTAGTAGTTAATCCCGGAGAAGTAGTGACAATGCATGTACCATGTGATGCAGGCCCGCCAACGAACGTACACCAGACCAGCAGCAAACTCCGCCCCACTTTTGCACTGTAGTATTCAATGGATATTACAAGATAGTTACCATTCAGTAATAGGTATAGTTTAGCAGAGAAAACTACATTGCTAACATTATTATTAAAGTATATTTGCTACCATCTAAAGTTGACAAATCTGACATGCAGCTACCAAATTCACCTGGATGTTTCGGGAATGCTATGAATATTAAGGCTGATTGTTAGCTAGAGTTGGAGAGATCAATAGATCAATGTATTGCTACATTCATGGTGACTAATTTCAAACGTACATAATGCATGAAGATATTATGGATTATGACATTGTAATCCACATAATCAAGGCATTGCCATAGCAGTCAAAGCTGCTGTTGATACAGCTACAATTATTATTGAACTAAATTCACACACAAATAACCACAATAGCTAAACAGAAAATGTGTTATCCCTATATTTACGAGCCAAACGCCTGGCAAACACCTCTTCAATGATGGCCTGAACGTTTGGACGATCGTCCCTCTCTCTGTTCTTGTACCATCTCGCCATCACGCAGTAGATCACAAACCCAACAGTACTGAATATAACAACAAGTGTGAAATAGCCAGTTCCACAGCCAGGTTCAGTGCACTGAAGATACAGGGTATAAATGAAATAAGAGATGACAGAAAGAAGGACTGTCATTAGCCACATGAATCCAATCAAGAATCCCTTCATGCTCTGCGGTGACTGGGCACAGATGAACTCGAGAAACGAAGAGAGCAAGAGATAGTTCTGTAATGAAGAGATGACAGTTACAATGCAGCAGATGAGCAATCTGTTGACTAGAACGGTGTGAGGTTGGTAAATCAGTGCAGCGATGTTCAACAGTAGAATGGAAACACTCATCGGAATCGTCAAGAAGAATCCAAAGCCTATCCGCCTCAGCATGCTTGGAAGGCGGTACTTCATGAGTGGAAATACAATGAATTCACTGCATAAGACAAATACACAGTTCCACAGGGTGCCATCAGCTACTAAGGTGGCATACAGGGATCGGGTACACTCATGGCCCACCGTCAAACTATGGGTATAGTTGAAGTCCATCAAAGTGTCTTCAGTCCAATGCACGGAAAAGATGAAGTTAAAATTGACCAACTTGCTAGAGCCAACAGCTGCAGCACTCGGGATAGTGAGACTGACGATCCGAAAGAACGTCTTGACATCTTCCACCTGTTCATTGGTGAACGGTCCACCATACTTATCCTTTCCTAGGTTGATACGAGAGGGAATCTTGTCTTCCCAGTAGGTGTGAGCACTTCGATACACAGGATGCTTGTGCTTGTAAGCAAATCTGAGAACTTTCCAGATGAGCTTTAAAGGATTTTCTCCAATAGGCAACGCGACAATCCAACTACCACAGACCATTGATAGGACAAGAGCCACGGTAATGAAAACAGCTAGAACCAATCTTGCTGCTGACTCTATCAGGGCAACATTCTGGAAGCAGTAGAGCAACGGCCCTCTCGTAAGCAGGTGAAAAATCCAAGCACCAAAATACGAACTGAACACATACCACTGGATGAAGGAGGACACTTGCTCTGCTGACGCATCAGCCAACTGGTCAATGGCCAACTGCACTGAATTGACGAGAAACGGAGCATTGGCTATGGAAGCAAGCACAGCACTGATAGTGGAGAGCCCATCAATGAATACTTTATGCTTGTGTAGAAAGTCGGGAGAGTAGTAGTACGAGGTCACCCTGGCACAGTCAATCAATGCAACCATCCACATTAGAAATAGCCCAATAAACACAGTCTTCTTGCGTCCATATTGGATGTCAGCCAGGAGACCAAACAGCAAGACAGCTGGAAACCAAAGGAGAGCAGGCAGTACGGTCAACTCTGATGGCTGGCTCTCGTCCTTGTATAAATAATACGAGGTCGTTGTTGTTGGAACTCCAAAGCTAGACCAAACGAGAAAGTTAAGGATCAGCACAAGAAAGGCTCCCTTGGAGGAGAATGTCCTGAGTTTATAGACTGGACCTCTGCTGCATCTAGAATTGCCTTTGTCTGACTTTTTAGTAGTAGCAGTGGAGCATTGTGATTCATTTCTATTGTTCAAGTAGCTTTCACAGCTGCCTGACATTGACTTTGTCGTCAATTCTAATTCCTGAGAGTTGGACTCCATCTATACCAGCTATTCTAGATACATGTAGGCTATGGGGCTCTGCCACACTACAGTGGCTGTATGTAACAACATCTATCACCTGACCTTGAATATCGAATGAATACCTAATAAAGCATACACCTTATTTGAATCACTGATCGTCATACATCTTACAATAATATACAAACAATGGTAATTGTTTTCTCAGTGTATTTCCATTAAAATTATGAATTTTGTCAAAGTAACCAACACTCCAAAACTAGCAGGGAAATCTATTAGTCAAACATGCAAAATAATGCATTGGGTATATCAAAATTGGGAATGAACCATTTTTTGGCGACAAAAGATATACAATAACTCAATGATCTCCATGCACCTCAGCCGTATGCTCAGGTAGCATCTGTTGTCCTGAAAGCATGATGCATGGTCTGACCACAATACTAGATGCCCACTGATGTTGACTAGCTGATCTTAATTGACAAATCTCATGCAGTGAAATAATAATAATATTATTATACCATCCAAATATCTGCTGAGTCAAGCTGCATGTCATGATTTTACACTTGCACCATTATGTTAGGACAATGAAGTACATAATAATTATACAAACACATCTGACATATATGTATGTATGTATACTAAGAGTCCTCCAAACCCAATCTTTTCCTATTTGCTAGACGTCTGGCAAACACCTCTTCAACTATGGCCTGATCATTAGGACAGTCGTCCCTCTCTCTGTACCTATACCACCTTGCAACCTTACAGTAGAAAATGAATCCAACTAGGATGAAAATAGTAACAAGAGAGAAATAGCCAGTTCCACACCCTTGCATCGTGCACTGAGTATTCCAAGGGTAGTAGATAAAGTATGAAATAACAGAGAAAAGAACATCCACTAGCCACATAAAGCCAATTAAAAATCCCTTCATGCTTTGCGGTGACTGGGCACAGATGAACTCGAGAAATAAAGAGAGCACGAGATAGTACTGTAGGGCAGAAATGACAGACACCACGCTGCAGAGAACGAGTTCCGGAGCTTCCATTGGCTTAGCAAGCGCTACAACGTTGAGGATAAGGAAGGTAATGCTCTCTGGAATGAGCACAAAGAAGGCAAAACCAATCCGCTTCAGCATACTAGGGATACAGCGATGGAACACAGGGTAGATGATGAATTCACTACACAAGACGCACAGACAGATCGACAGACTGATACTGGCAGGAAAAGAGGCATACAGTGACCGAGTACAGTGATCAGTAACTGTGGAGGTATTAGTGTAGTTGAAATCCATAAGTGTGTCCTCTCTCCAGTACACAGAGAAAACGAAGCTACCACTTACTAGTTTGCTAGAAGCAATGGCAAATACAGTCGGGATAGTGATACTGATAATCCGAAAGAATGTCTTGACCTCCTCCACCTTTTCGTTGGTGAACGGTCCACCATACTTATCCTTGCCTAGGTTGATACGAGAGGGAATCTCATCCTCCCAGTAGGTGTGAGCACTTCGATATACAGGATACTCATGCTTGGCAGCAAATCTGAGGACCCTCCAGATGAGCTTTAGTGGATTGTCTCCGATAGGTATAGCCTTGATGTGATTACCACAGACCATCACTAGGCAAAGTGCCAAGCTAATGAGCACTACTTGAGCCAAACTCGTCAGCACCTCAACAAGTGGGTAGTGATTGGTACAGTAATGCAGGGGCCCCACAGTTAAATGGTGGAAAATCCACGCACCAAACATGAGAGTGAACACATACCATTGGATAAAAGACGACACTTGTTCAGCCGATGGATCTGCCAACTGATCAATGGCCAGTTGTACAGTGTTGATCAAAAATGCAGCAGTGGCAATGTAGCTCAGTACATCATCAATAGTAGAGATGACTGACAGAAATTTTATCATGTGTGGAGAGTTTGGAGCATAGAACAGAGTAGCAACCCGAGCGCAGTCAATGATCCTAACAAGCCACAGCAGAACTATACCAAAGAAGACGATCTTTGCGCGTCCGTATCGAATGTCTGCCAGAAGACCAAACACCAAGACAGCAGGGAACCAGGTGATGATGGGGTATATGGAGCGAAGCATCGAAGGAGGTTTGTTATCAAGAGAGTCACAATCCCCATCGTGATGTTCACCGTTGCGATAGTAGTAGTCTCCCCTATCTGCTGGAGCTCCATAAGAAGCCCAGAACAAAAAATTAAGGATTAAGATGAGAAAGGCTCCCTTTGAGGAAAATGTCCTGAATTTGTAGACTGGGCCTTGATGGATGTGCAAGTGGTAGGATAGCCGACTGCTCCAGCTAATGCTACCACTATGTATGGAGTGCTCTCTTTCTTTGTCAACTTTAGTAGACTCTGAATTGAGATCACTATTATTGATACTGCTCGAGTCTTTAGTTAACTCGAGTGTCTCAATGTAGGAATCCATTACTCTACATAGGTAGTTACACTAAAGGACTGGCTATAAAATTAATGATGAACTATGCACGGTCACATGATAGCATTGAATACTGTCAGATTGAACAAAAAATAATGATACACCAAACATGTGTGTGACTATTGTTACTACAAAGACTCCACCTCTCTTTGGATCGATTCATCTTAGAACAATCACGCCTCATGAATACACAGAATTAGAACTACCAGGAGCGCATAATTGAAAAAAAGGGAAGGGGGAGGGAGCGTGAAACGACCACGCATTTGATTAAAATCCCAGTTTTTACCCACGCTAGTCGTGTCACTAAATTTAGCACGTTTATTTTAAGACGAAGGCAGAGAAGCTTGGAGTTTCGACTTGTACAGCCAGATGACAAGGCTTTGGGAGCCTCCCCGTGGATCTGAGATCATGTCGAAGCTTACCGAAGGTCCAAAGAACAGACTTGAAGCTTTTTGTGGAGTCTTGAGATCGTCTGTAAGTTGTTCTAGCCGTGCCGGTTCAGCCATTCGCGTCGATCGGCCAGAAACGATGCTTGATGGTCAATTCTAGTAGCTTTGATGACTCTAAGCTCTCTTTCAAGGGAGCCAAGGGTCGAGGCTATGCTAGAAGAACGATCAAGCATCGTTTCTGGCCGATCGACGCGAATGGCTGAACCGGCACGGCTAGAATAACTTACAGACGATCTCAAGACTCCACAAAAAGCTTCAAGTCTGTTCTTTGGACCTTCGGTAAGCTTCGACACGATCTCAGATCCACGGGGAGGCTCCCAAAGCCTTGTTATCTGGCTGTACCAGTCGTTTCTCTGCCTTCGTCTTAAAATAAACGTGCTAAATTTAGTAACACGACTAGCGTGGGTAAAAACTGGGATTTTAATCAAATGCGTGGTCGTTTCACGCTCCCTCCCCCTTCCCTTTTTTCAATTATGCGCTCCTGGAACTACATGTAAGATAACTAGAGCTCTGTAGAGCACATACCCCGCGCACTCTGTAGCCACTGTAGCATAGTATTGCAACACTCCGCGGCATAGCTGTTTTTGACTTGATGACCCTTTCGAGTCCAAGATTGAGCTTGAGCATGCTCAGTTGCATCAGCATATGCCAAAAAAAGAGTGGGTGTGGTCGATAAACCACAGCCATGCTGAACAGAAAATGCACGATTTGTAGCACTAGTAAGCCTTTTTGAGCAATTCAAAGTGCGTACAAACCAGTTTTTCACTAATATCTACTGACTGCTTGTGCTTACAGCACACAGATGCCTAGAATGCAAGATCTGGCGAATTCCATGCCGACAATGACAACAACGACAGATGGACAAACCGATTGCTTTAACCCTAGCACATGTGCATAGGGTAATGAGTACACTAGCACATGTACATGTACATGTACATGTACATGTAAGCAAGAGTAATTATAGTACCCGCCCCTCCATATGTGCATGCAAGTGCATTATATAAGCTGTAGTATAACTCAGATTTAGCTTCTCCCTATACATGAACACCCCCCCCCCCCAACACCTCAATAGTAGGAGCCCATGGGGTTGGCACATGCAGAAGGAGCAAAGGTCAACCACATAACAAAATTAATTGCACAACCGTGAATATGGTAATAGAGTCCAGATTGGCAATTAAGGTTTATAGGGCTGACCCATTAGACATAGCATGACACAGAATTACATGTATTATCATACAAGAATCACGGATGTAAATTCAACTTATAGCTCATATCTTCAATGCTTATTTTGCTTACTATACAGAGAGAAACAATGATGATGCCCATTTTCCAGAGGATGTCTTTGAAGGAATGAATGTCCTTGCCGGTCAAAGCAGAGTAGAATTGACTAGGCAGTATACCCGCCTGGTAGTAATTGTATTCTTCTGTAGATTGAGACAAGTTTGCCACATGGATAATGGTAGAAACATTAATAATCAAGCCGTTATATGAAGTTAAAAAAATTTAATAATATATTAAGGGTGATTTCCAATAATTAATATCTGATTACAGCATTCCTCGACTCTACAATACATACAAAGCACTAACAAAAACTCTCATAATTTGCCACTTAAAGGATTCTCACACTAAAAAAACCGTAGTCTGGGGTGCCAGTCCCTTCACAAGAGAGAGGGAAAAAACGTCCTATGGTACATTGGGATCACTGTGGCAAAGCCCATAATATTATAGATAACCATGCACACTACATGGAATCTCAACACATGGGGCTACAGAACATGCACCCATGCAGTCACCTCCACGCACCCATGCACCCCCTACACTTCCTCCACTGACCTGCTACTCTGGCCACAACCAACATCACCAACAGCAGCAAAGACTTGGTACACACACCAGGCACCGCCACTCGCATGATCAACCAGAATCGCTTCAGAAACAGAAAATTAAACCTGAAAAAGGGAGGAATAAATCAATAATTGCAAGTCTCTCAAACAAGTATCCGGATGATATTTCCATCTCACAGGCCTGGCCACTCTGTCACGTCCGCATTGTTTAATAGTATTAATTAATTACAGTATCATGAACACTCTGTATGATTACTATGATAACTAAATTCTAATATGGAGTGGTTTATGATAGCACCATTATAATTAAAACTTAAACCTGGCTCGCTTCTTTCCAGCCTGAGCATGATCAGTGTTCTGGTTGATAGTTGGTTGATTGCTGGCACCAGTGACAGTCACAGACACTGATTCACTAGCTGGTGAAGCCGGATAGGTCCTGAGGAAATGGCCCCCTTCATTCTCTCCGAGCAATGGCCTCTCCTCGCTCATCTTCAGATATTATATACCACCAGCTAGGAGCACACGTACACAAACACACAAACACGTGGCGACTATGAGAATAGCTGTGGGTTCATGTGCAAGAGGTTAATTGGTAGGCGGAGGAGGTTAATGACATCTGGCTGGATGTTCCATAGGATGTTGCAGGTATATTCAACGCGTGCATAATCTGAATGTAGTCTGGGTGAAGGGGCTGGCAACCAGACTATCTGAATGGGTAGGCCTAAGCATAGTATAAATCCTCTTCTTTGTAGTCATGAGTGAGTCGCAAGGAGATGCAAGTGGAAAAGCCGACTGCCCCGCGTGCAAACTGATTGGAGCTGGAGGCTGTTTCGCTGGAGCGTGGTACGCGCTGTTTGAACGTGCCAGACTACCGGTTAACAACAGGAATAGACACTGGCTGGGAGCAATCGCAATTGGTGAGTCTGATATTAAATATGCTGCTATCGAAATGGGTAATGGTCGTCACAGCTATCCTGTTTTTCTTTCTTATGCAGTTGCAATAGGACTTGGTGTTGCCAGATTAGCGACATAACCCAATCGTAGACGGTATACACTGTAGTTTCCAGTTATTGTGTTTCATGCATAAATTTTTGATCAAAATTTGAACAGCTTAGATTCTAAGCTGGCGGATAGGTAAACGGTCGTCAATCATCAGCCAATCTGCGCATGCGCTAATTGCCTTTCGATCGAAAAATGGCTACGCTATCAAAATGCTACAAGACTGGCGAGGATCAACCAAATATGACGTGCTCCGTGTGCCTGGAAGAATTTCGTGAGCCCAAGCTCCTTCCTTGTTGCCACACCTTCTGTACCAAATGCCTGGAGGGACTCATCACCCAATCAGCTCCCGGTCTATTCCACAGACTACGTCCAGGTCCACCAGGGCGAACACAAGACAAAATCACGTGTCCACAGTGTAGAGCTTGTCATGTGTTGTCATCACCGGGAGGAGTGCGTGTCTTTCTTGCCGACTACACCGTAATCCAGGAGCAAGAGAAACGTCAATGGCAGAGTTTGCTTGAAAAGAAGAGCCGGTGTGGTGTTTGTGAGCATGATGGGGTGACCGTGTCATTTTGTGAGGATTGCGAGTCCTTCCTGTGTAGCTACTGTGCTGGAGCTCACAGGAGAATGAAAGTGTTCAGTAGCCACCACGTGAGTTCCCTATCTTCACCTGAATTCCAGAATATCAAGCCGAAACCGAAGCCTGTCACCTGTCAGATCCATCCCGATTGCAGTGTGAGCTTCTACTGTGCCACCTGCTGTCAGCTGATATGTAACGAGTGCGTGGCAACAAAGGGAACTGTCGGTGACGATAAAGAGATGGGCGCAACTGCCACCGTCAGTGACAACCATCAGTCACATGTGCTGCATACTCTTTCAGACGAGAGTCTTCAGTCACTTGAGGGGAAATTAAGTCAGTTATTGACAACTGTGAGTGAGCAGAAAGAAGAATCACAGAAGAAACTTCTTTCAGTCGAGAGTGTGGAGAAAAATTTGTCATCTCGTACTGAGCTGTTGAAGAAATCCTTGGTGGAGCAGGTGGAAAAGCACATTCAAGAGCTTCGGAAGCAGTGTGAACTTGATTTGAAGAAAATTGACGAAAAATACGCTAGCACATTGGAAGGCTGTAAAGCAACTAAATTTACACTTAAGAAGACCGTGTATAAACTCACAATGAATGAGCGATTTGCTTCGAAAGCTCAGAATTGCAGCGGAAAAGTTCCAAGAATAGCTATGATAGCAAAGGCAGCTTCAGAGCTTGAGAAAGCAGAGGCTTTGCCAAGAGGACCTTATACTACAAGTGCCTTGAATGTTGTACCACTTGTTGTAAGAAATTCAAGTGCTGATTTGAAAAAGACTGGCCTGATTCGATCAGTCACTGGCAGTGACTTCACTTGCAGCCATGTGTCATCAACATACTCAGCGTTGAGTCTGTTTAGCAAACGGTTACAGCTGGGAACCAAATCGCAGGTAACTGTTAAGTCATCAGTGCAACCTGTTGGAACACCTCAGTTTAAGATCGTCTACGGTAGATCTAGACGTGTTCTCCCGATCACTGTACAAGAAAAACTGGATGGAACATGGCTGTTGGAGTATGTACCAACCTGTAATGGGACTCATTCGATAAGGGTGTGTGTCTTTGATCGATGGATTGAAGAAGACGTACCGACTTTCACGGTGGATGGAGAGTTGAAGGAAGGTGACGTTGTGCGACGAGGTCCTGACTCAACCTCCACTGCTGAGGACTTCCTAAAGAGCAAAGGAGAGGAGGTCAAGATGGCCGACAGCTCACAGTACAATGTTGGTAAACTGAAGACGGTTACTCGCACGTATATTGGCAAATGTCTTTCATCGACGTATAACGTAGAGGTCATCTGGGGTCACGATTCAGCTAAACCTCTAACTGAAGAGATGTCCTTTACATGGAGTGAGTACTCTGGATTTCCCATTGAACTTGCACTGTGACTGGACTATTTTAAAAGTAAACTCTGCTTTGTGATTGAAGTAATCAATGTTGTTATAGGCCATTAATTTTTATGCCCATACAATTTCGACGACCTTTAACCTATTCCATTCTTGAGCATGCGCGGTTATGGTTGCGTATAGGCGTGGTCCTTAGGCGCGCCACACCCAGCCTCTTACTATCACGGTATCCTTGAAGCTATGGATCAGCCGGTTGAGCCAGCTGAACAGCCTACTTGCTCTATTTGTCAGGGAGAATTTCGAGATCCCAAGCTCCTTCCTTGTTGCCACACCTTCTGTGCCAAATGTCTGGAGGGGTTGGTCACTATAAAGCACCAAGCTGAGCCTACAACTTATGGTGGACTGTCCTTTGTACCAAGTTCCCTTGGTCTTCACAGTTCAGGGCTAAGGCAGGCTCGAGATGAAATTTCAATTATATGTCCTCAGTGCACGACTCATCATATCTTGTCAGCACAGGGAGGAGTGCATTCCCTTCTCACCGACTATACGGTAATCCAGGAGCAAGAAAGGCAGCAATGGAAGGATCTTCTTCAAAGGAAGGATGTATGTGGCATGTGTGAGCAGGATGGAGGGACCATCGTATCATTTTGTGAGGATTGTGAGTCCTTCCTGTGTAGCTACTGTGCTGGAGCTCACAGGAGAATGAAAGTGTTCAGTGGGCACCACGTGAGTTCCCTGTCTTCACCTGAATTCCAGAATATCAAGCCGAAACTGAAGCCTGTCACCTGTCAGATCCATCCCGAATGTAGTGTAAGCTTCTACTGTGCCACCTGCTGTCAGCTGATATGCAACGAATGCGTGGCAACAGAAGGAACAGAAAAAATTATTTCCAGTACCATAGCTAGCGATCAAGTTCCTAAAGGTGTCCACCAGTCGCACGTGTTACACATGCTTACGGAGAATCATCTAACATCGCTAGAGGATAAGTTGTGCCAACTATTGACATCTGTTGGCACTCGAAAAGAAGAACTGCAAAAGGATCTTGTTTCAATTGAAGATGTGGAAAAGGAGTCGGCATCTCATACTGAACAGTTGAAGAAAGCCTTGGTCAAGCAAATGGAGCGGCACATTAAACAGCTTCAGGAACAGTGTGAACACGACATGAAGCAAGTTGATGAAAATCACGCTGCCAACTTGGAAGATTACAGAGCCAAGAAGTCCGCTCTTAAGGAGAAAATATCTAAATTCTCAATGAAGGAGGAGTTTGCTTCAAAAGCTCAAAGTTGCAATGGAAGGATCCCCAAAATAGCCATGATAGCGAAGGCAGCTTCAGAGCTTGAGGCTTTATCAAGAGAAAACTCTCTTTCATCATCTTATGAATTTGGCTGTGCTTTAAACAAGCTACACGGGCCATTAGTTGTAAGAAGTCTAAGTAAAGAAATAAAAAGTGGGCTAACTCAAAAAATTGAAGGTCGTGATTTCACTTGTAGCACTTCTGAATCAACAAAATCAACACCTGTCAGCTTCACCCTAGGAAGCAAATCTCAGGTGACAATCAAGTCATCCGTACAACCCGTTGGAACACCTCAGTTTAAGGTCATCTATGGACAGTCTCGCCGCATTCTCAAGAGCACTGTACAACCAGCAGGTGCTGGATCATGGCTGTTAGAGTGTACACCAACCTGTATTGCAACCCACAAGATTGAAGTGTGTGTATTCGGTCATTGGATCTCATACAATTTACCAACTGTTGCCGTGGAAGGAGTACTAAAGGAAGGTGACATTGTACGACGAGGTCCTGACCCAAAATCCACTGCCGAAAAGTTTCTTCAAAAGATGGGAGAGGATGTCAAGATGGCCCCACAGTATGAAACTGGTAAACTGACAAAGGCCATCCACTCACACAGTCTAAGTAAGCAATCATCCAAGTACGAGCTGGAGATCACCTGGGGTCATGAGTCAGCAAAACCCCTTGTTGAACGGATGCCATCCTCTGCTTGGAATGAGACCCTTGGATTTCCTATTGAGCTTGCACTGTGACTATAATAATAGTGATTAAATTTTCTATAAGGCTATGCTTATTTTTCTATAATAAAAATACTATTGTGCATTATACAATGGGCTTGTCTATTATGGCATGTTACAGTGTAGTTTTGAAATAATACAGTGAGTGTATAATAATATTTGTGTGATATTGTATACCGGTTTATTGTATGACAGTATGTACATAAAAATTCAGTACATTTACCTTCACTACCAATCCTATTAGAATCTAAGGCCCAAAGGCAGAGCCAAAGATTCAATTACTATAATAATAATATTATTATACAACAGTAGTACAATACAATATTTGTCATGATCATGTGATCACACCGATGCTTTAATTAACATTGTATGCATTGTGTTATTATAACGGATATCACACAAGGGCTAATAAGGTCATGTAATTGATGATGTCATATTATATTTTCTTCTATTTGCTAGACGCCTTGCAAACACCTCTTCGACTATGGCCTGGTCATTAGGACAGTCGTCCCTCTCTCTGTGCTTGTACCATCTTGCCATAATGCAGTACGCAATGAATCCTGTCACACTCAGTATTGTAGCGAGAGAGAAGTAAGCAGTTCCACATCCCTGTGTGGAGCACTTCATACTGAAGATGTAGTAGATAAAGTAGGCAATGACTACAACAAGAACCGTCAATAGCCACAGGAATCCAATCAAAAATCCCTTCATGCTCTGTGGCGACTGGGCACAGATGAACTCGAGAAATGTGGAAACTACGAGATAAAATTCAAATGCAGTAATAGCCGTAATGACACTGCAAATTGCCAATCTATTGATTGTCATGGGGTGAGCATGATCAGTGAGTGCCACAATGTTTAATATAAGGAGAACGATAGATTTTGGAATGATCAAAAAGAATCCACAGCCAATCCTTTTCAGCATCCTAGGAAAGTAACGATTTGCCAAGGGATAGACAATGAGTTCACTGCACAAGACATAAATGCAGATCCATATGTGAACATTTGATAGAAAGGCACCATACAGTGACTGAGTACATTTGCTGTCATCAGTCAAAGAAGTATAATGAAAATCCATGACTGTGCTAGTCAAGTTTTGTGATACGGAGAGAACAAAATCATCGGCCGCTAAGAAACCCGCAATGGCTGGTGCAATGCAGGAAAGGCCAAGACCAATCATACGAAAAAATGTCTTGACATCCTCAACCTGTTCGTTGGTGAACGGTCCACCATACTTATCCTTGCCTAGGTTGATACGAGAGGGAATCTCATCCTCCCAGTAGGTGAGGGCACTGCGATAGAGAGGATACTTGTGCTTGGCAGCAAATCTGAGAACTTGCCATATCAACTTGAGGGGATTGTTTCTAATGGTGGTTACCTCAATCCAGTGACCGCATATGCTCACAAGGCAAAGTGCCACGCTGACAAAGACAACTTGCACAAAACTAGACAGAATCTTGAAGTTTCCTCTAGCTGATCCGCTGGTGATCTGAAAGCAGTAGTACAGAGGACCCTGAGGAGACGTGGCCTGGTTGAAAACCCATGCTCCAAGAAAGTATGTGAAAAAATACCACTGAATGAATGAGGACACTTGTTCAGCAGATGCATCAGCCAACTGGTCAATAGCCATTTGGACTGAGTTGACAAGAAATGCACCAGTTGCAATGTAGCACAGTACAGCATCGACAGTAAACATGGTATAAAACACTTCAGTTTGATGTGAAATTTTCAGATTGTAGTAGAGTAACGTTCGGACACAGTCTACTATTGTGACCACCCACAGGAGCAGAATGCCACACCACACGACCCTCTTGCGTCCATATCGAATGTCTGCCAGTAGACCCAATAATAGGATAGAAGGAGACCACACGAGTATTGGGATTATGTCACGTATTATCCATTTTGGTTCGTCGGGATAGTCAGCTTCTTCGCGGTGTTGATGTGGATCTTCATAGAAATGATAGGAATTGCCATTCCCTGCTGGTACTCCATAACCAGCTGAGACCAGGAAATTTAAAATTAGCACAAGAAATGCTCCCCTGGATGAAAAAGTCTTGATTTTATAGGCTTGACCATGTCTCAGCACACATTTTAAGCCCAGGCTCCATTGATGAAGCAGAGAGGAGAGCTGACTACCACCATCAGTGCTGGCAGAAAGAAGTGGTTCTTTATCATTAATATCCACATGACTACAGTCTGTCTCTGTAACAATGTCAATGTTGATGCTACTTGATGATTTTTCAGTGGACTCCATGATTTTTGCTAGCAATGCAGCATGCACGATAGATCTAGCTAGCTACTGGGAAATGACCTCTAAAACATCGATAATAGTAGTAATAATTAAGTTCCAAAATTGGATTGCAGATTGTGTATGGTGCGACTTAAATCTACTCGAGTCAATAATAGTGATACCCAATGGGTCATTGTATTTATCACATGGTAATGATCGCCTAGGGACCGGGTGTACATGCGCACGTATGCGCATGCGTAAGAATTCTGCAATCCGATTGGTTCACCGAATCATCGTTACCCGGGTAATCGCGCGTACGCATACGCCAGATCAGATCGATCACTTCGTCTGTTCGAAGAAGGTGATTTTCTGACTGAGTCTCAGAGAAGCTGTCTTTGATTCGTGTTTGAACGCTTATATCTGGTGAATTTTCACTGCGAAGTGGTTTCCTTTCGATTGGCCGTTGAAGTAACGAGCATTACCTCGAATCGGTAAGTTGTTAAACAGAATGATTTTGTTATCGTTGTCGTCGCTCCTGTTGTTTCTTTTTTTGTTGGTGGATGTAATAATAATATCGAATTTTTAATGGATTTTTGTGGCCAAGACATTTTTTGCCATTATTGTATTATAGCCAGCGTTTATATTAAAAGGCCCATGTTAGGCTATAATATCATGTATTTTTAACCAAAAATTTTGTTTCTTTGTTTATATTATCATGTTTCCCAATTATCTATTGTTCATGGGCCTAGAAACGTTCTGTCTACGCAGTGTTATCCCCGACGTGCATGTAGAAGAGGTATTCAAGCGCTTCGATTTAGCTAATAGGCCCAGGGAGTCCTTTGCGCGCACGCGCATGCGCTAAAATGCTGCAATCCGATTGGTTCTTCGTTATCTTGTACGCGTACACTAGATCGTCTGTCCGCAGAAGGTGTTTGAGTTCTATCGTTCATCGAGTGATTTTTTTAATAATAATTATTATTATTAGTGATCGGTCATCGTATTTATTTTGTTGAAACAACAATCATTACCTCGAATCGATTGATTTGGTGAGTGAATCAATCATAATAATAATATTAAGCTTACATGATTATGTTGGGATGATACTAGCTAATTATTATATTGGCACGATAATTTTTTATTTCGACAATTTCCAGTAAGCTTACAAGCCAAGATTTGTACATGCACGTAGCTACCTAATACGCCAGTGCAGACTTTCTGATAGCTGACATTCAAGCCTGTCTATAAAGGCCAACGCTATGGCTACGTATGCTCTTTACCTTGATTTGGTGAGCGCGCAAAACTACATTAAATTAGATTAGTAGATCTATTCTTGGTAGTAAAAATTTAATTACATAATACTTTAATAATAATATTATGTAGATATTCTATCCAATGGGGAATCGAAAATCTAAGAAGTGCAAGGCTAAGCGAGCCAAACAGCCCAAGGCTCTCAAGTCCAAGCACCAAGCTTGGGACAAGAAATCTGACGGGAGTGCATCCAAATCTGGGAGTGCATTTGAGAAGTTCTTCTCCTCTCTTCTCTGTTTCCAATGGTTCTGCAACAAGCGTCGCTCTGATGCTGCTGAGGATGAGGATGACATAATGCTGTCGAGGATGGCCTGGCACCATGCTCGCTCATCCCAAGAAGTGGATCCAATGATGGATCGTGTAAGAAAATTAGAATTGGATTTTGAAACAGATCGATGCATAGTGCCAAAATTCTGGTGTTGGGGGGGGTGGGGGGGGGGGAGGGGGTAAGCATTGGTAGGGGGACCAAAACATCTCATGGCCCTTTGCTGAGTATAGCCAGACTATTACAACTTAATAATAATCCAATTATTACACCATAGGTACCTGGACCAAGGGTTGGTGGTGACCGTATCCCCACAAGGAGGGGTGGTGTCCGACCTTCCTTTGTCTTGCCCCACAACCAGCCTGCCAGCTATGAAGGAGCTGATGTCTCCTCCTCCCCTGCTCCTACTCTGAGCAGCGGTGCTGTGCAGTCTGATCTAATCCAACCCCTGGAAGCTATGGGCCAAGAGCCTCACCGACCAACCAAATCTCCTGAGTAAGCCAGATTAATCAATACTCACTTTGTCGACAATTTATTGTGATAATAATATTTTCTATTTGCTATCTACAGAGAGTTTGGACGTGTTTTCTCCCCCCTGCCTGGTTCTGTGATGGCGGTAGATCATCCTGTGTCCAATCTCTTGGTCACTGGTGCTCAAGCTGCTGGTTTTCCTGTTCGTGACCAATCGATGGCCCATTACGGCCAGCTTCCTCCTTTGCGTCACACTGCGGGAGCCCCAAACCCTCCCTCTTCCATTCTCATTGATGTTCCACTGAGCATCACTACCCTCCCAGGAAATAGCTCTGTTTCTGGTGCTGGACAAAGCACTGAGCAAGACTCAGATGATGAATTTGATTTTGACGAAGTTATCACTATGCCCTCTGGTAAGAGATTCAACGAAAAATTAATTATCATAGCTCAATAATAATCTAATACTATAATAATACAGATGATGTTCCAAGCCCTAAGCCTATTGCCTCTGACAAGCAGCGAGCTCAAGTGGACCAGCAGGCCAAGGAAATGCTGGCCACCAATGAGAGTGGGGAGGAATCTAATGAGGATCTTCCCGGCTCTGACATTCCTACCCTAGAGGAATTTGTCAAGCAAGAGGAGCAGAAAAAGAAAGAACAGGAGAAGAGGGAGAAAAAGGAGTATAAGAAGGACAGGAAGCAGCAAAAGAAGGAAAAGAAGAGGGAGAAGAAAATGGAGAAGAAGATTGCCAAAATCGATAGGAAGAAGCTGATGCAGAAGCAGAAGGAGGAGATAAAAGCAGAAAAGGTTGAGAAGAAAGCAGCCAAAGCTGAGAGAGCTGCCACTGAAGGGGAAACAAAGAAGCGATCCAGGCTGGCCACTCGTCTGCATGAGATAATAAAGGACTCCAACAAACTGGCGGGAGATAAGCTGGAGATGGAGCAAAGGAAGTTGGAGAAGAAGCAGAGGAAACGAGAGGCCAAGGCCAGGAGGAAGATGAGAGAGATCGCCAGGCTGGAGCTGGAAGTGAAGATTCTCTGGCAGAGGCTGGAGCGTAAGGATAAGAAGATCACACAGCTCTGCACACGTCGAGACAGGCTCGACCATCGTCCAAATGATATCGTAACTGATTTCAAGCTGGATTTCAGGATCGGTGAATACAAGCGGAGGTTCAATAATGTCAAAAATGCAGTTAATCAACTGAAGAAGATCATCGATCGAAAACAAATGAAAGTGGAGAAGCTTGCCCCACATCTTCTCGCTGAAGCAGCCAAAAAGCCTCATAATCTTGCCTGTGATGACCTCTCCATTGAAAGCATCTCGACTATTGATTTTGATGACAACTGCTCCATTGCTAGCTTTGATTCTAACAGTGAGAATGATGCTGCAGAGATTCTTGATATCATTGATCTGGAAGATTGCTCAGATTTTGATTCCGAGAGTGACTCTGAGGAAGAGCCAGAGGATGACATTGACGATGATGACAATGATTTTTGTGCTTACAATGAGAATGAAACGGAGGACGAGCAAATAGCAAAACTCTTTATGAACTTTTACTACTGTTCTTCTTGCAGCGATGATAAGGAAGCCGAGATAGATCTAGAAGCACCCATGGCCAAAGGGGGAGCTTCAAAGCCTGTTCCACGTGAGAATGATTCCTCTAACGTCCAAGACGTCCTCCGCAAGGCACAGGAGAGGCTGCAAAAGATGGACGAGTGCAGGGCTGCAGAGAAGGAGAGGCGTGGTGCTGGACCACAGTCCAGCAAAAGCAAGCCAAGCTACAGTGGCAGTGGAGAAGAGACAGCCACTGACAAGCCTCAAGTCAAGAAGGCATTCTACTGAAATTAACTATAACTCATTCACAGACAATGACTGTTTATCATGCAAAGTCAATATTATAGGTTTTCACATTATTTTTTTCTTTCAACTTGCATGATCACTACTTTTTCCACATGTATCAATTTTACCCTTCATTTCTGTATGCACACTTCCTTTTTTGCTGCACAATTGTACAACTTTTTCCCCTAGAACCCAGCCCTGCCCACGTACGAAAACCACAGACTACTGCGCTCTAAATAGACCAGCTGTAGGCAGCCGTTTCTCAGAGCTAGGGCTATAATCTCTCTACGGTCCGGTGGAATGTCTGACATCTTGATCTTTATAGCGTGCATGATCGATGGCCTCATTCTCATTGTACTTAGCGTCTATCTTGTATCCTGGAAGTACCCAAGTTAGTATAAATTCCGGGGAGGGGGGTGTCATTCTGTCAACTGGCATGTCTTTACTGTAATAATATTATGGTACTCTGTTATTAAATTCTGTGTGTTGAGAACACAGTTGAAGGTATGACTCAATGATAATTAAACTTTATTATTAGACTTTTGAATCACCACAAAAAAAAAAAAATCCTTGACAAAGCCTACTTCATAGATAATTCTCTTATCTGACTTGGAGTGTGACTTTCTCAACACGAAACAAGGATGTAAAAGACTGAATCAGGTTAGTCTATGATACGGGTGGCCTCGTATCCAGGCCTTCCCATGTTTTTTAATGTTCAATAATATATGACCAGAGTTTCATTTAGGATTTTTGCCAGGGGGGGGGGGGGGGGGGGGCAAACACGACAATTCCAGAGTTAAGGGGGGGCAAAGACTATAGTATATTAGGAGAGGTCTGGGGGTATGCTCCTCCAGGAAAATTTTTTTAGTGTTTCAACCTCTGAGACTGTTTCTGGTGGCTTCTGAGCACTCGGATGGGGAAAGTCAGTCAGTAATATCCACTGGTTCCTCTCTATTTTAAGTCAAATGTTGTAAGGATGTGGGATTGTCTCCTACCGCACGTAGCATGAAGCTTTAGCTAATTTATGACTTTAAAATGAGCAAAACTGCTGCTTTGGACACTTTCACCGTTTAAATCTTTTACTTGTGCATGTATTGCATGTATGGATGGTGGCTACTCTCAAGGGGGGGGGGGGGCAGCCAGCTTCCAAGGGGGGGCGAGTGACCCCCCCCCCCCCCCCCCCCCAAATGAAACCCTGATGACATTGTGAAAAACAGATATTTTCTCACTTGTATCATAGAAAACATGGTATGAGCACTAGATTATGGGTGCTGATGAAAGGGAGCCTGCGTTATAATCTGGTTATGCCTCATTCCTGGCCGGGGTTGAGACTGAGACTAGACTATAGGCTAATCTTTGAACTGCTGTGGTCGTAAAGTAGCCTTAAAACATTGGTAATTTCATAGCTTCTCATTTTAACACAACAAAGAACTAATAGAGCGACTGCAATAACATTCACTTCCATATGGCAAATTCAAACTGAATCGCTCACTTTGTAGGGCTATCTTTGAATTTTTTCACAAACTAGCATAGTAGTAATATGAAAGGCATCCATATGTATAGCAATTTCAGAAGAACTATAACTGTGGCTCGAGTATGGCACACATTTGTACGCGAGTCTTGCTTGCCATGCGGAAGTGAATTTTTACATTGGTTTATATAGGTGATGACATCACGCGCAGTTGCTCTATACATTGTACCCTCTGCAACGTGTCATGCGATCACTCACTGAACTGACCTAGCTAGGCATAAACTAAACTTGCGAGGGCAATAAGACTAGTGTATGCCACTAGTATAATTATTATGGTAATCTCAAGATTCAGTATCAATCATAGCTATGTTTATTCATCATCATGCATTGTGTGCTTGTGTGTGTGCATTCATTGATTCAATCTACAGTGGGTGTTGCCCGAGACAATAGCCTCTGCATTCATCCCTGTCCTCCTGCTGCTGACATGGCACTGGTTCCTCTTTCTTCTTACCTGCCCCCTCCCTGGCTACCTCATACACAGGTAGGCCACGAGTGTAGCTATCAATGATCATTACATATATCAGGGCCGTAGGAGCCAGTCAGGCCGCCTAACCACTTTTCTGATTGATCTTTCAGTAAAGGTCATTGGTACTATGTCAGGGTTTCATCGGGGGGGGGGGGGGGGGGCGTTCTTCCCCCCCCCCCCCCCCCCCCAAGAATTTGACTTTAATTTAATTAAGCATCACAGTATCAAAGTAAATCACCAAATCAAACCACTAGCATTTACCCAAGATAATCTGGAGGAATTAAAGAAATTCTCATAAACATACGCCCAAGGAACTTGGTATGCTAAATACGCCCACTCATTAATTTTATCGTACTTTCACCCCAAATTTTTGTCACTAGATTAAACCCTGTATGTGCACCTTGCATGCCCCAGCAAAGCAATAATCATAATATTATGTGGTTACAATCTCTTTACCAAAGACAGGCCTGACCACTCAAAATTTGCTTCCTACGGCCCTGCATAATAATATTATAATACTGTTTTGAGATCGTGCCATCTGATCGTGTGATCTGACGGTGAATCTTATGTACTGTATAATTTCTCTTGTATTATAATAGCCTTGCCACTATCACCAGGCTGGCCCCCCCCCCCCCTTATAAAGCTAGTAATATCACACGCATAAAGTCAAGAAATCGTCTAACGTGAATAATAATCATGATATTAAGTATTCAAAATGCAGTACCTGAGAGTGCACCAGAAGCAATCTCAGGGAGTCCAAAATGCAAAAATTTCCTGGGGGAGCATGCACCCAGACCCCCTAGCAATTGTGAGCATGGAAAATAATCTTGTCCCCCCCCCCCCCCCCTCCAGGAAAGTTTCTAAATGAAGGCCTGTGCCTGATAATTTATACCTATGACCTGACAGCATGTAAATAATGTGATTGTTTTACTATAACAATGAACCCTTGACCATCTCCCCAGTAGCTGCACAGTGTAATGGTGCATGTGGTAAAAGGTCGTCAATAGAATGCGTACACATCGATCGATGCTGGCCCCAGAAATCATGGAGAAGGCGTCTGACTCTAAGATCGACTGTCAACCTTGATAGCGACAGGTTTCGATGCTTCAATCACAGAGACGAACTCGACAGCACAGTATTCCTTCCAAACTTCAGGTTGGTCGCGCGGCTACGGTCTCGCGCGGGCCAGCCCCTTGTGACGATGCGTGCTATATATAGCGCAAGGCTAGCTTTATTTATCCACGGCATTACGTAAGCCAAGAAAACACGTGAAGTTCAACCAACAGTACTTCTCAGAGAAAGTAGCGCTCACCTTGTAATCTATTCGCTGGATACACGCGTAAGATACTCTACATATTTACTGACTTTCAAGTCCCAGAAAGGCTCCAGCGAGGCCCTGGATTTTTTCATAATTACCTCATAGGTTGCATCATAATTTCATCATAATTTCATCATAGATTACACCACAATTACCTCATAACCACAGAAAAGTAAATTGCTACTGGGGAGATAATGAACAACTCAGAGACTACGTCCAGAGTCCCTCATGGATACGCCGCCATAAATTCGAACTGGGACACATCGACAAACTGCGCATGCTCCGTATACGCGTACAATATTGGGGCGCGCGGCTTGAGCCGGTTGACCTTCACCTGCCATGTGCTCGACTGAATAGGGAAATCCCCCCGAGTGCGAGCTCGCCAAAGAAAGCGAACCGAGAAAATCGCCATATCTCATCGATAGTCCACGATGTCTTCTACGCTAGGTTTGAATTCTGGGTCCCAACACCCTGTCATGTGAGCTAAACTTTTTGAAACAGTTTCACAGCAATTACATCATAGGTTTCATCATAAATTTCATCATAGATTTCATCATCATTTCATCATAATTTCATCATAGTGAGAGCCGAATTCTTAGTTTCTAATTGGGACTCTGGACGTAATAAAGCCCAACATTGCGCCTGTGTACGTCTATGTATGCTAATTTGTTGTGTACTACGTACTGTTTCCATACAGATATGTGACACTTCCTGCTGGCAGCATTGGTGTCTATGACCCCACAGAGATCCGCAACAGAGGCACCTTAGGCCGCTTCCAAAAGGAGACCTTTATTAAAATTGGAGTCCACCTGATCACCTTCTTCATCTCACTCTATGGGTAAAGCTAGCTCGATCCCAACCCCTACTATTTATTCCATGGCAGCATGGGTGGGGTCTGCATGGGAACAAGAAATAATAAAAATTTTCATACTGCAGGTTTATTATGGCTCTGATTGTCAGCTTGAGCTGAGAAGACTCTTCAAAGAACATTACTAGTTATATATGCCTCACTGTACACAGTATGCATAGCAGTATGGTAGTACAATGTACCGATATATACCCCAGAGAAATTCATTTGACGACCATTACCATGTATGCATCCCATTAGTCGGTAGGCGGAGTTGCGTGTTGCTAAGGGCAACAGCCTACGAGCCAATGTGGCACGTTTTTGCAAAAAACAACAGGAGGCAGAGGAAAGCTGCTATGATGGCGACTGATCATGCTACAAGTGTTTTTACTCACTCCCTTCTCTCAACTCCCCGTGATCCGGTCACCAGGCTCCCCGCTGACCGCCTGTCGCAGTCAACTGGACGGCCACGGTCTCAAGAAACTGGCGGCACTTCTCACAAACTTACACCATCCTCTGTAGCTCCCTCTAGACCAAGCACTAGTGGAGGAATAAAGTCTTCCAAGTGGACAGGCGCGGAGGGGAGCAGAGACGACACATTTCAAGCTTCTCTGGGTCCCGATACGCCATACATTCGTTCAGTCACGATCAGATCTGGCAAAACACGCCAGGCCACTGACACTTCACAGTTCTCATCACCAGAGATTAATAGCAGAAAAAGGGAACATCTGGATCCATCCACTGTAGTTGGAAACGAGCGTGGACAACCTCCCTCATCCATTACTGCACGCAATGATGACTATGCTACACTTTTCGCCACACTGCTCGAGAGCAACATGCTGCTTCGTGAAGAGATTCAAAAATTGAGGGCCGACAATCAAAAGACTATGACGGCTGTCGAGCGACTGCAGGGACAAACTCACAACGAGCCGGTACTATTAAAGAATGATCATCAACCTGACTCCAGTGCTGCTCCCGATTCTGACGAGTCAGCATTGTCTCTCGATTCAGATGAGCAGGGTCTTCCCCCCAATCTGCTGCAGAACACTTGGATGGAGTCCTCCACAGACCAGGGAGAGAATCAACGACCATCCTGTTTGGCTTCTTCACAAAGTCTACCAGGTTCAGCGGACGATCAGCATGAATATGATTTGGTGGACGGGGGGCACAAAGATTTAGACTCCGAGGGGGAATCTATTTTGATTGATGAGGGGCGTAAAGACTTAAACTCAGAGGGGGAGTCTAGCATTGAAGTTGACCCGCTCGAGATTGATTCAGAATCCGTGGGTACATGTAGCTCTGACTCCTCTCGGCCGTCTAGTCCTTCAGCCGTCCACGAGGAAGTTTGTGCTCATTCCTCCCGATCAACCGAGTCCCTCCTCAGTAGCAGTAGTAGTACCAGTTCTTTGACATCCTCAGCTTCTTCCAGTGAGAGAATGCAAGCTGGGAGAGCCAATGAAGGTGATCCGTTCGCTTCTCCCGGTATGCTAGCAGTTGAGAGAATGTGGAGTGACTTCTCGATTGAGGACTATGCACCTCGTGGCAGCTATGCATATGGTGATGAGCAAGGGAAGGAAGGAAAGTGTCGAGACAGGAAGAAAGAGTGGACACCAAAGATCACGGTTCCCAACCCTTTCTCGATGACTATGAGAGAATCTCAGTCGCCCAAGAGAAAGAGCAGAAGTATGATACAAGCTGAGCAGGAGAGGCTGGAGAGGGAGGCGCTGGAAGAGGCAGAACTCAGGAAACAGTTTCGTGCCACTCCACTACCTGCCAGTACTTACCTCCCGTTGTACGAACTCTTAAATGCTAAAAATGAGCAGAGGAGAGAGGAGGTGAAAATGCTGAGTAAGCAAATCCTCAGTGACAGTGAGAGGCCCTTCAGTTTCACGAAACGAGACAACGAGAGGAGGCTGATGAGGGAGGAGGAAATGAGAAGGAGTCTGGAGTTGGAGAAAACCAAACTGAAAGAAGCTACTTTTTCTGCCAAGCCAGTCCCAAAGCATCTCTTTGACCCTGACGTAGCAGAGAGGCTGAAAGAACAAGAGGATTACAGGGAAATCCGCATCCGACTAAGAGCCCAGGAGCTGCTGGCCAAATCAAAGCTTCCAGGGAACATGCAGTTGAAGGGTAGAGAGTATTCACTAGGTGCACTGAGAAAGAAACGCCTAGAAGAGAACCAAGACAAAGCGTTCATGACTGATGAGCATATATTCCACCCCACTGTCTCCAGCAGTGTGCCTGATTATGATCAAGCCTATTTGGAGTTTCAAAAGCAGCTAGCATTGAAGAAGCGAACCAAACATACGACTGCTACGGAGCCATTCTACCTGAGGACACAGCTGATTCCGTCGAGAAAAGAACAAGTGCTTCAAGATATTCAGAGAGAAGAGGAGCTGCGTTTGAGAAATCGGTGGCCACTCACAGCTCCAAGTGCCAAAGCATCTAGTCGATCTCCAAAACACGCCAGAACTAAAAGCAGTGGTGTACCTTACCCTTCACAGTTGACCAAGACTGCCAAGGTACGGTTTAGTCTATCTCAAGATAAGATGACACGTGCGTTGGCAAAGGAAAGGGCTTTAAAGAATGAGGAGAGAGAAAGGAGGGAGAGACAGGAGGCTCTCAAAATGACTGTGTCCCAGAAGAGCCAGTCTTGTGACCCAACACCTTGGCTGGAAGAGAGAAAACAAAAGAATTACCATCAGTTCAAGTGAGTTTGCAGTGCAGGTATACTTTGTAGTTTTGATATGACCTTTCTATGTTACATGTTTTTGATTCAATGGGCTCTTCCAGTTAATAAAGATACACCCCTCAGTGTTGAGGAACGATAATTGTATCCTGAGGGGGTAGCTTGATTTGATGAAGTCTTGGGGGGTGTTGAGGCTATTTTAATGATGTTCTGGGGGTAAAATGGTGCATTTTAACGATATCTTGGGGGTCACGGCCTCCATTTTAATTCAGTCTTCGGGGGGGGGGGGGGGGGGGGGAATTTATCCGATTATTTGTCTTCAGAGGAACTGGAAAAGTGTTCCTCAACAGGGGTGCATTCTTATTAACTGTACTGGCCCAATCAGAAATCTAGATTAGCCTTATCACTGAGGCCAAAATAATAACTCTAGAACATCTTGATACTGATTTATTTTGCCATAATTTGCAGGCAACTGGATAAGGAGCGGCAGAGAAGGTACGAGCGTGAGCTAGAGGAGATGAAACAGAGGGTGGAGAATAGACCACTGCTCTTCGAGCGAGTACCAGGAGCATCATCAGCAACAAGCCATTCATCTCAGGCCACTACTAGGACTAAAGCTCGCCTTACAGAAGAAAAATTGAATCACGAACACATTACATAAAGCTGTAGCCTTTTATTTTCGTACATGATAGTATACAATAATGAACGGATAAGAGTTTTACATAAACGGATGAAATATCCGGGGACAACGGATAGTATACGGAAATGCCCAAGTGCGGGAAGTTTGAATCAGCATGCAGCTACCACAGTTTTTTCACGTGCTCACCTAACCGGTTTTGATTCAACGAGCCGGGCGGAATAAACCGCCTTGGGTCCAGCGTGTTGAATGTGTTGTATCAGCCATACTGGGCGTGATAGCTGCTGCGATACCTGCACAATTTTCCGACTGTTCCACAGCCTCTGTGGACCCAAGCGACGCAGAAAAGCCAGAAGAACACCCCGCAACGTTCACGAAGAAATCTAGCGCGCCATACTTCCCTGTTCTAGTCGAGTTGGAAACCACACGACAGCCACAAGACGATTTCGTTTCTTTCTTTCACCCAACCGCTATCCGCGTGTATCTTGTTGACGGTCGGCAGCCCTACTACTTCGTGTTGGAAGCTTAAAAGCCTACATCGAGGTGAGTTGCACGCCTTCTGGGCGACCTCTTACACACATGAATAATGCAGTGTGGGCGGGGGGAGGGAGTAGCAGCATACTGTTAGGAAGTGGAGTGTATAGGGCATTGATGGTGTATAATCATACTCTTACAGGATTTGCAGAAGCACTGTTGCAATTTGTGGTGCTTGCAGTGGTACATGTGTATGCGTAACTACAATTGATTTTGAATCTGAGGTGCGAGATGGCATTGGGGATGGATCAGGCAATGCAGTTGCTGGATTTCTCATCTGGGAAGCTAGACGTCCAGCTGCTGGACAGCGTGGTGTGCCGCTTCTATGAGGGAAATGGTCCAGAGGTATGTCAGTGTTAGAATAACACCTAACCTTTGTATCTAGCTGCTTGCATAGGTGTAAATTTTATAGTATCCCCCTCCTCTATATATAGTTAGCCTCGTCCCCAGGTGGGAGGGAGAGGGGCCTGGTGCACACCAGCTGTGCATATCTCCTCCTCATTTATGGTTAGGTTTAGGATTGATTGTAGTGGATGATTTTTCATGTGATGTCCAGTATTCATGCATGATTCTGGAATGGACATAAAGGAAGTAGCTTCTATGCAGAAATTAAAATCATGTGATGACTACATTAAGTGTGTGTATAAACTTTTGATAGAATTATACACAAAACATTGATGCTTGTGTCATCACTTCTGTTAATTCTACATGAACACATAATATAATAACACTCACTGTACTGTGCAGCAACGAATGGCTGGCCAAGTGATGACAAAGTTTCGAGAGAATCCAGATGCTTGGACGCAAGTGGATTCCATCTTGGAATTCTCAAGTAATCAGTACACCAAGTTCTTTGCCTTGCAAATCCTTGAGGCGCTGATCAAGACAAGGTGGCGAGCGCTACCTCGAGAACAGTGTGAAGGTATGCATTATTTTTAATAGTCAAATCCCCTCTATGGATAATAATATGGATACCCTTTATGCAGAACACGGTCACATGATGCATTGTAGAGAGGTACCCTCTGAAATGAGCTTACCTAGCTACTTAAAATTGTCCCAAGCATGTATACACTGTGTATATCTGTGTATTCATGTGTGTATGAAGAGTGGCGAAACTGTCAGCGATGATTTCTAGTTTGTATGTTGATCATTGGGTGGGTGGATGAGATATAATATAGTCGGTGTGTTGATAAACAGTGCTGTGCCTGATCCAAATGAATACTGCTCGGCGTGCCATAGCAGACGCTGTGAATTCACTCAGCATTGAGAGTGTTATTAATTATTGCGGTGCATATTTGGGTATGCCTCGTTTGCACTGTGAGACAGTGTGTGCTCATGCATGGCCAATACTTATTGTGTACACACGTGCCTTAGTGTGTGTGTGTGTGTGTGTGAATGTGTGCTGGGTATCAGCTACTGTAAATTGCGAATATTTCATTGTTAAATATTTCGGATAGCCTGGCTTATGCGAAAATTAATCGCACGAAAATTCATGCACTATATTAACGATAGAAATTATTTAATGCGAAAAATTATTGCATGAAATATTTTAGATATGAAATATTCACGATTTACGCACTAGCGTGTGTGTCATACAGTCTCTGTTGTGTACTGCAGGTATTAAGAAGTACATAGTAGGACTTGTAATCAAGCTATCTTCAGACCCTGAATCGGCCGAGGTAAATTTGAGCATAATTTTTGGCTCTGTGAAGACTATGATGCACCTCTAATAATATCCTATATGAAATAATCACATTTTCAACAAAGGTCTCTTATTTTGCTATACAATGTACGCTTTGCCTGTATTTGCCTCTGAATTATTTTGCTTGTATTGAAATATACCTTTACTGCTATACTGTGGTGAGCAAATTTCTATTGTTTTTTTCTGCAGAGAGAGAAGGTATACATTTCCAAACTGAACATTATCCTAGTTTTGGTAAGCATGTGTCATGATGTCACTATGGTATTATGATGTCACTCACGTGTACCCACATGTATTTTGTACGTACACACACATTATAGATTGTGAAACAAGAGTGGCCTCGAAATTGGCCAACATTTATCACTGATATAGTTGGTGCTAGCAAGACCAGCGAGTCACTCTGTACCAACAACATGGCCATCTTCAAACTGCTAAGGTCTGTCTCATCCACATGAAGCCTAGTCTCACAACTCATGCTCTCTCACTCTCTCTCTCTGTCTCTCTCTCTCTCTCTCTCTCTCTCTCTCCATTTCTGTGACTCATGCACCTTGTTGTTGACAGTGAGGAGGTATTTGATTTTGCCAGTGGTTCCATGACCCAGATGAAGACCAAGCACCTCAAGGACAGCATGTGCAATGAGTTCTCTCAGATCTTTAGCCTCTGTAGCTTTGTCTTGGTGAGTCAGTCTGAGCAATTAAGCAATTGAAAAATCCTGAAAGTAAAACTGAGGTGGTTGTCCCCATATTGTGCTGCCCATGTGACTGATGATATATCCAGTACAAGTTTATAGGATACAAACATTTTATCGTTTTTTTTTCATGATTGTGGTTGGACTGTTTAGGGAGGCTCCCCTGGTACATGGTCTGAATCTACTACTGTTGCCAAGCCCCTTTGCTTAATTGATCCTCATTTACCTGACTCAGCAATATGATGTCTGCATTACACGATGTAGCTGATCTCTAGTGAATGACATACTGGCCTATGCGTACATGTATGTGATGCTATTCACCCACCAAACTAAGTAATGGTTAATAATAGACTTAACCGAAACAGAGTATGATCTATGAATCAGACACACATGGCTGCACTGACTGCGTCACTACTCACTATCAGCAAAGTAGCAGTTGCAAGGCTTGTACTATGCATGGTCGAAATACCCCAATACAACCACTTTGTTGGCTCCTGCCTTCATCAATGGCTTACCCTACGATCACCACACCCCTCATGAAAATTTAGTTGCTCAGCAATGACCAATTGTACTGGTGGAATTGACCAATTTATGTGTTACTGATTGCAGGAGAACTCGCAGAGTGTCCCCCTAGTGCGGGCAACACTGGAGACCCTACTCAGGTTCCTCAACTGGATTCCACTGGGGTACATCTTTGAGACAAAGTTGATCAGTTCCCTCATCTACAAGGTAATGTACTGTAGAACATAACGTTACCGTTACTGATGTCTGTTGATGGTCCGGTGGGCTGATGCACAATGTTATGACCCTTGTTTATTTTCAATTTCCTTTCCATTTCATAGTTCCTCAACGTCCCAGCCTTCAGGAACGTCACCCTGCAGTGCCTTACTGAAATTGGTAAGCCCATAATTTATTATTATTCCTATTGTCCACAACCACTTCAGTTAATAGCTTATAAGAGATTCAGAATCATACTTTTCAAGTGTTCTTTGAAAACCCATAGGATGGCTTCATTCGTTCACCTGTGACCTTATACCACAGTGTATGTACACTGTAGATCCATTATGAAACATATCGAATGGCAGAATTTTAAGGGATGCACCAGCAGAGTGTGCAGGTTTAATTTCAGAGGGCCACCTCGAGAGCAAAATCCTAAAAAAAAATTATCAATAAACACACCAGTATAAGTATGTGTTGTGAAGGGCAGGGAATAAATGTTACGATTTTACTAGTTAACTAGTGATTGACAATATTTGTTTCTTCAGCTGGAGTGCAGGCCAATGAAAAGTATGGGGAGCAGTTCGTGATCATGTTCACCCTCATCATGACTCAGCTCAAGATGGTAGGACTACAGTGCACATCAGGGTGTCTGTTTAGAATAATATGGGGATTTCCCACTCCTGTGCCACTCCCTGGATTTTTTTGGTGTTAATCCAGTCACAATAATTATTGTTGTGCAGATTATCCTTCAAGTGGCCTGGTAGTGGTTGAGTTGGGTATACCTCTGCAAAGCTTAGTACCTCAACCACACTTCTTTCGTTTCAGCTGCAACTAGTGCATTTTTATGGGGTGTCCCTACAATAATCTTTTTAGGCCAGCTCTTGCTATAGTATCTTTTATCCCCCCCCACACACACACACACTCACCTACTCACTTTCTCTCTCCCTCACCTGTATACACACTCCACGACACACCATTCACTCGCTCGCTCACACCCTTGCCAGATGCTTCCCCTGAGCACCAACATCTGTGAGGCCTATAAGAACGGCAAGGAGGACGAACAGAACTTTATTCAGAACTTGGCACTATTTTTGTGCATCTTCCTGAAGGAGCATGCTGTCCTCATTGAGCAGAAGCCAGAGCTGCAGAACACACTCTTAGAGGTATACATAATTATTATTAAGTCATGTAATTTTATGTCGGCCAATACGCATATCTTCTTGTCTGGTTGCTAGTGATAGAAATTATTTAACCCTTGCAATGTCTGGCTGTACCATAATAGTGTATTTACATAGGTTGTAGGTACGCTGTTGTAGCTCTAACGAAAGGTCAAGAGGGGTCAGGCTACGACTTCCGATAGCCGAACTCGCATGCATCATCAGCAGTGAAGTCCCCATAGCACCACAAAATAATCACTGCTACAGAATTGAAGTGGTGATAATCTGCTAAACAAAAATTTTCAGCTTGATGGTTAAAAATTCAACCACACCTTACCCCCTTGTAGAATTTCTGGATCAGGCAATACACACCCAGTATGCACTTGTGTGTCTTAAACTAATTAGCCTAATAGGGCAGTTTGGTAGCAGGTATTAGGAACTGTGTGTAGGTGTGTGCAGAGATACATGTATGGCTGAATCACACTTCCCCGCTCCAGTATACCGTATAGCGGGAAATTTTCGAGGGAGAAAACTTTCGCGGATCGGTAGGAAAAGAGCATTTCGCGGAGAAAACTTTCGCGGAATGCAAAAACTGATCGGATAATGGGTGTGGCATGCCTAGAATTTCGTGGAGAAAATTTTCGCGGATGGCTGAAAAATCGCGAAATTCGTGAAAATTTTCTCCCTCGAAAGTTTCCCGCTATACGGTAGTTATGCACTTATCTCCCAAGTTAATTATCCAGTTGTGTCTTGCATTAAGGGCTATACTTTCCCAGTACACTGTAGAGAAATAATTTCTGCTCTCGTGACAATCCTTTGTCTTCATTTAGGCACTACACTTTTCATGTATAACACTTCATTGATTTTTTAGGCGCTGCACTTCATGGTGCTGATATCGGAGGTGGAGGAGAAGGAGATCTTCAAGATTTGCCTGGAGTACTGGAACAACCTGGCCGCCGATCTTTATCGAGAGAACCCCTTCTCCAGTAGTTTTTCTGCTCTGATTGTGTCGGAGCAGGCAAGCCCTCCCAGGAGGCAGCTCTACCTACCAGTACTCTCAAAGGTAACCTGCTCACAGAGCTGTATTTTCAAGGAGGAGGGGGGGGGGGGACAAAATGCCTTTTCCGGCATACTGGGGGAGGCATGTCAAAAGCCACACTGTAAATCTCAAAGGGGGGCCAAACATCCAGTAAGAATGGGGTGATTACCCCCCTCCCCAATGCACCCTTGACTTATTATGATATCAACCGTATTCAGTAGTTTCACTGTACATGTACATGTACAGGTACATTTGTATGTATGTATGTATGTATGTATGTATGTATGTAGCCTTAGAATGCTATACCTAGGCAGTAACAAAACTGATAGGCCTTTTGTGGGTGCAAGTACGTATATACAACCAGTTCTGTTGCCCATGCATGCCTTGTACGTGTTGGTTACTTTGACAATGGAGATGTCGATACTAATTGACTGAGCTGACGTGGAGTACAAGGTGTCCATTGTAAGCTTTACGGTAGTAACACAGGCACTCCGTGTGTGTGACGTGTGTTGGTGTGCCTTTATATTATGCAGACAGTCTCAGTCTGTTGTTTATTGTGCGATTGTCTAGCATGTGTTGGAGTGTTCTGCTTTTATCAAACTATTGTCCGCTACACTACCTGGACTAAAAACAGTTGTCCAGTTACATCGTGCTTTATACACAACTCAAGAATATACTTTATTACCCAGTCAAGTACAACGCGATTTTTTATGTTTGTTGTAAATGATCATTTCTAAATCTCCAAAGCATTATTACTGATTAAAATACGGGGCTATTAATCTAGTAATATCCACTTAGACTTGATGCTTGAGTGTTTGAAACTACTTTGACAATTTTAGAAATGGTAAGGCTTATGCTAGACAAGGTGCCAGCCAATTGCCCATACTAAACCCTTCCCCCTCTGGTTTGTAGGTTAGGCTGGTGATGATCAGTAGAATGGCCAAGCCTGAGGAAGTACTGGTGGTAGAAAATGAACAAGGAGAGGTGGTCAGAGAATTCATGAAGGACACGGACGCCATCAACATGTACAAGAGCATGAGAGAGACTCTTGGTGAGTTATAAGAAGAGAGCAAGAGGAGAAGAGGGGAGGAGGAAGAAGAGGGAGAGAGGGAGGGAAGGGGGAGAGGAGAGAGAGCAAGAGCGAGAGAGTCAGAGGGTTATAATCACAGAGTCCTTTTGGTCATTAATTTTATGTTCTCTCTTCCTCAGTTTACCTTACCCACTTGGACTACACTGACACGGAGCACATCATGACAGACAAGCTGTATAAGCAGGTGGACGGCACTGAGTGGTCGTGGAAGAACCTCAACACAGTGAGTCAACGTGTACTACTAGTAAAATACTATCCTATCCCTCAGTACATGGTCTCTGTATCAGTAATGAATTGGCTATTAGAGAATCATTGCTTTGCCGGGGAGTCTACATTGCATCGTACACATCCATGTGTATTCACACATACACACACATATACATGTACATGTGCTCTCACTTGTGCATGCATACTCTCACAGTTATGCTGGGCCATTGGTTCCATCAGTGGAGCCATGCATGAGGAGGACGAGAAGCGTTTCTTGGTGACCGTGATCAAGGAGCTGCTTGGTTTGTGTGAGCAGAAGAGAGGCAAGGACAACAAAGCAATCATTGCCTCAAATATCATGTACATTGTCGGCCAGTACCCAAGGTTCCTAAGGTGAGGAAAGGGAGAAAGAGAAGGGGGGGGGGGGGAGGAGGAGAAGAGAGGAGAGAGATTTTAGCTGTGCATGAATTCATTTTATAGTACAATGTTGCTAATTATTGTTAGAAACCAGTCTCTTAATTAAATACCGGCAGGGCTAGCAAATGTCTTATTACTGATAAAGACTGGAGTAGCCTGTGTGTTGAGTAGCTCAGTATTGTTATACTTAGCTTAAAAGCGTGGGATGATACTCACCTGAAGGAAGTGTAGTTTTATCAGTGTATGCACATTGATGTTTTTGCCCGTGTTTGGGTGCACAGAGCGCACTGGAAGTTTCTGAAGACGGTGGTGAACAAGCTGTTTGAGTTTATGCACGAGACTCACGATGGAGTGCAGGACATGGCGTGTGATACCTTCATTAAGATTGCACAAAAATGCAGACGGCACTTCATTCAGGTTTGGCTGTTTCTCTCTCCCTCTCTCCCTCTCTCCCCCTCTCTCTCTCTCTCTCTCTCTCTCTCTCTCTCCCCCCCCCCCTACTGCTAGATTACTAATTTGCCTTTTCTTGTACAGTTGCAGCCCCTAGAAGTAATGCCTTTCATTGAGGAGATTCTGAACAATATTCGAGCCATTATCTGTGATCTTCAACCTCACCATGTTCATACCTTCTATGAAGCTGTTGGTTACATGATTCAAGCACAAGTGGTAAGCTGGTGAATACATTTATCAGGAGGAGAGGGAGTGGAGGGATGTGTGTGTGTGTGTGTGTGTGTGTGTGTGTGTGTGTGTGTGTGTGTGTGAGTGAGTGAGAAAGAGAGAGAGAGAGGTATTGAGAGACAGTAAGTGCATTGAAGATATTCCCCCTCCCTCCACAGGACAGTGTAGTTCAAGAGAGACTGATAGACAAGTACATGTCGCTCCCCAACGAAATCTGGGACAGCGTCATCCAGAGAGCAACAGCTGTGAGTGAACCAGTGCACAAGGTCAAGGTCACCCCAGCTGACCTATCCTAGTTCATCAATCCTATATAGTTTATCAGTACTTGAATCACACTCAACACCTATAATCTACCCTACAGCAACCTGTATCCCCTCTTTCCCATCTGGTTTGCTCCAGTTTTTCCAGGTGTTTTGTTCCTTGTCAATGGTACTATCCTGCTGACTTGGTGCTGTACATGTAGTTCACTGCACACCTGCCCATTGTATTGTTATGTGTGGGATTGATGAGAAACGAAGGGGGTGTTTGTTTTTACTCCAGGATGTTGTGCCTAGCATTCTATTCATCATTCAAATATAGATGCCTAGCAGTAAACTATTTTCGTTCTACCTTTATAGGATATTTCTGTGCTTCAAGACCTCGAGACAATCAAGCAACTCGGGCACATTCTCAAGACCAACGTCCGAGCATGTACAGCGGTGGGCCACCCCTTTGTTGTCCAGGTACATGTGCATGTGCTATACATGTAGTATTGTGCATGTGCATGCGTGTCTTACTAGAACAGCCGCATACTACGTGTATGTAAGAATGGTAGAACCATAAAAATTTTCTGCAATGTTCAGATCTGGGCCTAGTTGTATACGGAGGTATATTGTGATATTAAAAAATTTATGATGCATTATGCAATCCTGAATGTTATATTACCTAGCAATGCACATGTAGGGGCCTAGGCAATTGTAGTACTACTATAGAATATGCAGACTTGTACAGCAGCTTGCCAATTTTCCCAATTGAACTTGATATCAGATTTTTAGCCCACTATGTTGTTGACCAATTCCAATTTGTGTGTGTGTGATTTTTGCATTAGCTTGGCCGCATCTACCTGGACATGCTCAATGTCTACAAGGTGCTAAGTGAGAACATATCCAATGCAGTCTCCATGAATGGTGAGCACTACATGTACATCTCTGTGACGTAATTACCTTACCACGCATTTGAATTTTAATACCGACTTGTGTGTACGTGTCTATTGTCATACATGTAAATCGTATTTGTATCTTGTTTTAGTCTTTGTTGCTTTTTGTGTATCTGCGTATTATGTATGTATTCATGAAGTATACTTGCATGTACCTGTGGCACATATATCATATCTACACACACACACACACACACACATATGATCACAGGTGAGCTTGTGACGAGGCAGCCTCTCATAGCCTCCATGAGAGTGGTGAAGAAAGAGACTCTAAAGCTGATTTCCAGCTGGGTCTCTAGGTCCAGCGATCCAGGAATGGTATGTGTGCATTCTTTTTCCCTACATACACGCATTGGTGGTTTCCCCAGTTTGTATAAGGTATTAATAGGAGAGCCTTCAGTAGTGTACTGACTTTTTTGATGTGGGGAATATCCAAAAGCTTTGATTTTGTCGTAGGCTCCCACCCAAATCACAACCTGTTACAAGGGGAGAACACTGTGATGATTGGGTATAGTGGATATTGAGCGTACATGTGTATATATACACGTATATGACATTGTGTAGGTAAGGGAGCACTTTCTCCCTCCGCTGTTGGATGCCATACTCGGTGACTACTATCGGAATGTGCCACAGGCTAGAGAGCCAGAGGTTCTCAGCACTGTCACTGCCATTGTCGATAAGTTGGAGGTGAGGCTATAGGAAGAAAGATAGAGAATAATATGCATCCTTTAATCTCACACTTTCTACTGTTATTTTTGTATAGTCACAAGCCATTGAGGATGTCCCTCCAATTATGGAGGCATTATTTGAGTGCACTCTTGAGATGATCAATAAGAACCTTGAGGAGTTCCCTGAGCATCGGACAAACTTCTTTCGCATGCTTCAGGCCATCACTACTCACTGCTTCTCAGGTACTCGCTCTACAATGTCTATAATTTTTTGGTATTGGACCAGTGGTACATGGTGTATATAGAACCAAGCTTCCCCCCCCCCCCCCCCCAAAAGAATAGCGCACACAAATAGAATTACCTTTCACCTTTTATACATTGATCTTTACCCACTCAAGCTACAAATTGAGTAATGCTGTTACTCTTGATTTCTACACATACTAAGTTATGAATAACTTTTATATGTTCCTCTCTACAGCGTACCTGCAGATCCCTCCTCCCCAGTTCAAGATATTCATGGACTCTGTGGTGTGGGCGTTCAAGCACACCATGCGCAACGTAGCTGAGATAGGATTGAACGTTCTATTGACTTTGTTGCAAAAGTTCGCCGGGAGCAGTGTTGCCGGGACAGGCTTCTTTCAGACCTACTTCTGTGACCTCGTGCAGCACATATTTTCTGTAGTTACGGATACTTCACATACATCGAGTGAGTTACTGGCATTAATTTTATGAGTTACCAGGTGTGTGTATGCATTGTATGGATGTGAGTGTTTATGTGTGTGAGAGTGGGAGAGAGTCCCTTCCAGGGTTGGTGCCGCTCCCTCTGGGAAATCCTGGATCCGCCACTGCAGTACTCACAAAACAATTTTAGATTTACTTCGTGCGGTAGTGGTAACGGAAATGAACATTAAGAAACCACAGGTAAAACTTGATTCTGATTACACACCAGAGTTTCTTTAGGCATTTTAAATGCTGCCCAAATTAAAAAGTTATATATCAATGAGTTTAAACGTCCAACTTTAGGACGTATACGACAGTGACAATGACTCCGTTTGCTACGAGTAATAGGTTACGTTGACCTCCATGGGCTGCTTTCATGGTGTAATAGTAGCGATGATTTCATCTCAAAATGGGATATATGCGTTAGAAACTGTTTTGTCGCTGTCGTGTCACACGATGTGAATAGACCTTTTACGTTACAGACACACTTTGTGGCCCGGGGTCCGCCGTCGCGTGGGAATAGTAAACAGTACGCGGTTATCAGCGTGTACTACTTCATGGGTACTTGTTTACCGTTACAATACGCACTCGAGATAGCTGTACCGCCACGGAGGGAGGTAAACACGCCACACGCACAGAGATGAAACGGAAGCCTTAACCGTCATGTGGGGTCTAAAAGCGATCGTACACATAGCTTAATATAGGCATGCATTGTTTGGAACGTTTTCAGGGGAGAGATTTGGTTGTTTTGTATACAAGTCCATAGATATAAGTATGAGTGAGCGTGTCTGTCTGTCTGTCTGTCTGTCTGTCTGTCTGTTGCGGTACGGCAATGACTAAAGTATGCCTCTTCTTTTTTTTAAAATTTTTGTAGGGACTACTGGTGTTTTGAATTTTTGATGACATCTGGCTCGGATTTCAAAGCGAGGCTGGATCCCTTGCTGGTGTGCTTCTTCAAATGCATAATCCTCAGATTCACGTCAGGTGAGACACCTGCTAGCCTATTGATGACCAGCATTGCAACCACCAACAAAAACCCTCACATGTAACATTTACCCAACCAACGTTTCTTTCGAGGTTACGAAAGTGTATTGATGACGTTACTGTTACCAATCCAATAAAGAAACGGAGATTTCGACAGTGGTACGTTCAGGATTTCGTCAGCATTGCCAATCGCGGAATTGGGGATGCCAACCTGTTTTTCGGAATTTTTTCCATAAAAAAAGAAAGTGCTCCTGTATCCGGGAGGTGGGGAAAAGGGTGCCCTTGTCCTGGTCCTTTCCTGGTGGGGGGTGTGACCTGACTGGAGTATCCCCCTCCTTCTTCATCAGGAAAGGACCTGGGACCAGAGACCAGGGGGTACCTTCCCCCCCAGGAAAGGACCAGGGACCAGAGACCGTGGACCAGGGTCCAGGAATACCCCCTCCCCTCTCTTACTGTGGACAGACAGACACCGGTGAAAACATAACCTTTCCCATTCCTCAGGAATGCGGGCAGTAAAAATAATCAAACAAAGTAAAGAAAACTGTATGAAAATGAAAGTCACTTGGGGGAGGGGGGGCGTTGGCCACTTTTCAGACAGGTAAGTCCGCAACAGAGCATGAATTTAATAGAAACTGGATTACGGGATTTGAATAGAACTTCTGAATGTCTGGCACAAAGTCCTGTGACTTTGACTTTCACGCACCTCCCTCATCCTAAATGGTCATTTCTGACTTGAGTTGTGTTCCTGGTACTTGTCGTTTGATATAGAGATAAGTTGAGGACAGGATTTGTCTGTTTGAGTGTGGGAAATGTCAATATAAACCTCCTGCCTTATCACAACATACTTCAAATTAACGTATTGCCATAAATTGTTTTGTGGCCAGGAACATGCCAGAAAAGAAATTGAACTGTTGTTGCGAATTTTTTTCAAATGTGAAATTTGAAATATTGCAAACAATCATAAAAATTGACAGAAAAAACAAGTGTTTCTGTTTAAATAGTCTGGTAGATGACTCATAGTTTGAAGCAGGTGAAGCACTGGGTGATTAACTGAAATAAAAGGACAGTGGCCGTCACTCCTATAGATTTTAAACAAAACCATAAACCACAAAGACATGTAGCTCTGTTTTTGAAAGATAAAGGTAGGTCTTTGTCCTCATGCATGAAACATTCCATTGTAAGAAATGTTTGCAGAAGATATATTTTTAAATTCTTCTTTTTTATTTGAAATAATTTTAGAAAATAAACTGCCCCTTTGGTGTCCACAAAAGATACTGTTCCGTATTGCAAGATGAGAGTTTGTATTGAAAATGAATAAGAGAAAACTTCGTCAGCCAGTAATCTGACTTGAACTTTTATTACATAATGTACAAAACTTTCATAATTTGCATTTAAAATTTCAACAGGACTAAATAGAAAAGCTTTCTGTTTCAAAATAACAATGTCGTAATCATGTTGTCCATTTCCCTGTGTCAGTATGATTGAGTACATTTGTCAGTACTTCAAGTACTCTTCATATCCGCGTGATAAGGGTTGTTGTTGTTGTACTTACTGCGTGAGAGGATGACGGTAGGAAGGATGTGAGATTACAGAGTGTGCGTGGGGGACATGCAAGCATGGGAAATGTAAACAAGAGAAATACGTCTCACCGAGTCCTCCGAGAGAAAGTCACACACGACATATGCTTTTTTGTGTACTCAGTTAATGCTAGATAATCCTCTCCGTGTGCTTTGTGTAATACTCGTGTATGCACTTCAAACGTATCCCCCTTCGCCGATGCTCTCTGCCTTCACCTATCGCATGCATGAATGAGGGCTAAACCCTAAGACTGGAAGTTTCATTCTTCTACTTTTCTCATTCCTGCACAGCACAGGGGTCCAGAGGAAGGAATTGTTGCGGAAAAAAAGACTGAAAAAAATTAAATTAACCAGCATCTCATGTTTGTTGACTACATTTTATCAAATTTCTGGATCTACTTCTGTGCCCTCTTCCCCCACCTCAACTACCTCCGTTATCAAAGAGTATGGACGTTACTCCTTGGGTCCAGATTTAACTTTCCCCATGCACACATATTCACGTGGCACACACCACACACTGCTTAAATCCGACGCTACACACGAAAAGACGTGATGTCTATTTCAAGTACATGTACTTCCTGGACCCTCTAATAAAACTCACCTGCCCTTCTGAACACATGGGACGGGTGCAGATGTATTTCGAAAGCAAAAAGTTTAAACATACGTCTGGGTCTCTTTTTTTTTCAGAAATGTGAAAATGTAGAACGGTTATCAACCCCCTTGAGGTAAAACATCAGACTCCATGTTTTTTCATGTTGAAACCTTCATTTTTAAGTGTCCATTAAGTTTTGTGGGTGTACATGATAGTGCATAAGGCTTTCTGCCTGCCCTGATCCAGGTTTCCATTTCTGTACATTCTGGATTTCCTTTGATCTTGGCGTCTGATAACCTTTAAAATAAATAAAGCAACCCTGCATTGCAACGGTTTCCAAGCTCTCGAATGAAGTCATGATACCAGATTACGACGTGATATTATGACGCTAAATTTGTGTACAGAAATGGTCACTATTTCATCAAAGGGGACCACCTAATCTCTCGAAGTTTCCATTCGAGAGCTAACAAAACACATCTCAGAAACATAAAATGGCTTACCTTTATTTCAGTAATAGATTGTTGACCCTTTATTATAGTAATAAATGGGCAGAAAACTCACCAAAACATATCGATACTCTGTCAGCCAGTTCATTTCAGGAAGTTTTGATGCTTTGAATTGTTTTAGGGCTCGTTCACACTGTGTGATTTTTTTTCTGATTGTGACTGCGATTCTTCTTATCACAACCAATGGGTCATACAGGACTCAATGGAAGTGTTCACACTATGCGAGTGTGACAAAATCACAAACTTCTATGTAGCCCTTTATAAGTAAAAACAAATTGCAGTCATAACCATAACCAGAAAAAATCGCACAGTGTGAACGAGCCCTTACTGCAAGAGCACGTACAGCGCTTATTTGGGACAACATCCAGAGATGAGGTCTTTTTCTGTTATCTCTTCTTTCTTTACTTCTCATTGCATCTATTTTTATTCATCACTTGAAAATCAATTTCAATCACATTCGAACTTCCTTGAAATTTTAAATTGTATTTTGTTACAAAAAATTGTACTAACATTGCACCTCATGATTGCCTTTTCTGAAGTGGCCATCGAGGTCCACACAATTCTCTGTTGTTTACTTTTTGCCTCATCGGGCCTAAATTCTGGTCTCCAAGTGGCGTATTAATTATGACACACGCATCTTATGTCGTTGCATTGTCCTCACATACCTGAGTAGAGGTACTCTTCTCTCCGCATGTGATGTTCTCGTCACACCAAAGATAACGCGAATTGTTCATTTTTGGCACTTTGGGCATTTTTGTCCTTTTAACCTTAAAATTGTCATTCGTTTGTGTTTTGGGCTTATTCTATCAATTATGATTTTGTAAGCTGTTTTGTTACACGTTTGGTGATATCTGTAATTTTTCAAAAAAAGAGGCATCGGTGAAAGTCGAATTCGTGATCTTGTGTGCAGCACATCGTGCAACGGACCCATTTCTGACTGACCCACTCCAGCCCAGCCTTGAGATATCTGCGATTGAAAGCCTCGCTGCTTTAGGGCGAATCCAGTATTTTTACAGCCCGCGTACGTAGTACGACGGGAAGGTAATGATTTCACAGGCGTCTGTCTTTGTGTCTGTTCCCAGGAGGGATAGGCGGAGTACCCCAGTCTCTGGTCTCAGGTCCCTTCTCTAGCCTCTGGTCCCAGGTCCTTTCCAGGAGTAGGAGTACCCCAGCATCTGGTCCCAGGTCCTTTTTCCCAGGTGAATACCGATATCCTGGTCTTGGCTGGAGGTAGGGGAGGGGGAAGGGGGTACCCCAGTCAGGTACCAGGACAGGGGTACCTCCTCCCCCTTCCCTGGCCAGGACCAGAACAGGGGTACCCCCTTCTCCCCTGGCAACACACGCCATGGACAGGATATGCATGCAACAAGCGGTACGCCTCTTGCGGTCACGTAAAAGGACCTTCTTCTTCTTGGAAGGACCGTTAACAACAGAAAGGGCCTAACTCTACCCTTTGTGAAAACAGAAAATGTGAAAATAGATTGACGGAGTTCTGCTTTTCCCTCACAAACTTATGTACAATTCAAGCGTATGTCCACCGAACGTACCTTAAATGTCTCATATACAGTCCATACATTTCAACACACGAAAAGGTTAAAAACACTTGAGTAATCGTGCTTCAGGTGATCTAATACGCGTGTGGCCATAGAGTGACGACAATCTTCAGAGATTGAACAAGATAATTTTAACTCACAGGGTCAAAATATTTAAAATGAAACTTTGACGTGAACTATAACGTGAACTATAACAGTGGCGGATCCAGGATTTCACAGAGGAGGCGGCGACAGCCTAATATTTTGGCCAGTTTTCCTTGAAAACGAAGAAAATTGGACACCGAGGGTACGCACGTACCTGGTGCCCCTTTGGATCCGCCAATGTATAAGTGTAACCAGTGGCGGATCCAGGATTTTCCAGAGGGGGTGCTAACCCCGCAGGGTGGCGCCAACCTGTTATTTGGCCAATTTTTCAAAAAAAAAAAATTGCATGAAAAATAAAGAAATTTTGGACCAGAGGGAGGCGCGAGGATGAGCGCCCCCTAGATCCGCTAATGCTAACAGTAAGTCTAACTATCAGCAGAGAAATTGGAAACTTAAGTTTAATTTATTATTTTATTTAATGCTTACTTAATTTTTATTTTCAAAGGAAGATGATTTTTATGTAGTTTTTGTGAACGGCTCATTAAAAAAAGGCCTTTGGGGTTGAACTTTCTCCCTTGCCGAAATTGTTTTGGCTTTTGAATTGCACAAAATTTACAAAGGTTGAAGGTCCAGAAAATTGATAAAATTCACTGGGGTTTTTTGTCTAGAAAGAAAGGAAACATTGAACAGTAAAGTCTCCGCAATAGGTGACTGGGTCACAACAAAGACTATAAAACATTCCTCTTTTTGTCTTTAGCCACAATAGGTCCATTTGGTGCGGCGGAGGGGGGTGGGTTCTTCGTTTGCTAACCTGAGTCCAAAACTCGTGAAATCCCAAAGTCCATATTTTTTGGGGTGGGGGTTGTTTTGTGAGACATCTAGTGACAGTCTAGGCTGAACTAAAAATATAAATTACATTTTTCTCCAGTCAGTTTGCCTGTGTGTACGAGAGACCTCTCCTTTGCGCGGACTAAAAGAGATCGAGAAAGAACACAGACATTTTGTCACTTTTTGGCCATCACACAGAGCACATTTTATTTCA